>JAWHQI010000093.1:0-442500 GCA_033032865.1 Dactylorhiza incarnata
TATTTGAATAATATTTTTATATATAAATATCATTTCAAATGTATATTATTTCAAATGTATATTATATTCTTTTCATCTCTCCCTCAAGCTCCCATATTTTTAAGTCTCATTTATTATTATTATTGTTGTTATACATTCATAAAGGCCTTGGGGTGCGTCTAGAGAAAACTCCACTAAAGAGAGGTGGGGTCAACGATCAACGCATGATCGCTCGAGTTGAAGAAACCGAACCCGCTATTTCCGCCGCCAATCGCCAGTGCGGGAGCACGCACGGAATAGCCGCACCCCCCATAGTGGGGGGTCCAGCCAAACCGCACCCCATGGGGGGTGCGGCCAGGCCGCACCGCACCCCCTTGGGTGCGGCCATGCCAAGCCGCACCCCCTTGGGTGCGGCCAAGCCAAGCCGCACCCTCCTCGGGTGCGGCCGCGCCGCTCCCCTCTTAGGGTGCGGCCAAACCACTCTCCCCCGTAACGGGGTTAGGGCAAATCCTCCCTCTTCTGACTCGTCGCCCGCTCGAGTTCCGGATTCCGCTCAGAACGCTCTCATGTTTGTTGCATGCTCAGAACGCTTCCCTGCGCGCTCAGAACGCTTCCTCGTTCGTTACGCGCTCAGAACGCTTCTGAGCGCGCTCAGAGCACTTTCACATTCCGGGCGCGCTCACTTTTTGTCTTTCTAATTTCTCTGATTGCAGGAACGACTTGTCGCCTTTTTCACCTTCAACAAAGCTGCCCGAACTGCCCGAACTGCCCGAGGGGCGAGACAGTCATTTACGAAAAATGGCGATCCGTGTGCTCCGAACCGGAAAACGTGATTCGTCCGCCAGGTGGTTACGGTGGTTACAACGGCGAAATTACCGGGCTACCCCCGACCAAAGCTATAAAAGGAGCCCAGAGCCTTCATTTGGGGGGACCTGGCCTTCTGGACCCGGGAGAGCTCCTTTGAAGATTTCCACGGAATTCTCCTTCGGCGCTTGAAGATCTCCTTCGTGGACTTGAAGATTTCCTTTCTCCCGAAAGGCGACTCAGCATTCTCACTTTCGTTCTCCCGAAAGGCGACTCAACATTCTCACTTTTGTTCTTCACCGTTCTCAGAAGGAAAAAGACTTAGTTTTCCGAGAGGTGGCCTGTCACCTTCAGAACTCTCTCTCTATATCATTGTAACGAGCGGCAGCCTGTCGCGCTCGAACTCTAAATACCTGACTGTAACCCCTCAGAAGATAGTGAAGTTTGGTCGGCACAGCTCCGACCGCGTGGTTTCTTACCCTTTCCGGGTTTTCCACGTTAAAAAGTCTCAGTGTACTCAACGAATCTCAAATTGACTGTTTGCTCGCTCGGTTCGCTTCCGAGCTAAGGTGGTTCAATTCGATCGGTCTACCAAAGCACTCGAGCGACCCGCAACAGTTTGGCGCCGTCTGTGGGAACCGATTCCCAAAGTTCAGCAAAGATAACTGAAGGTAACACTTGCCGCCAATTGCAATGGCAAGAAGACGTGACCGCACTACTGAAGGATCAATCCCAGAAGGGCGCGTCGACTCAGCTCCCTCCCACTCGCTTATCAATGCACCTCTCGCAGAAGAGGCAGTGCCTGCGCCCACAGTAATACTGGAAGGGCGCATGCGGCAGATGGAAGAACAACAAGCCGAGATGCTGGCTCTTGTAAGAAATCTCGGGGCTCCTCGAGTTCCCGTTCAACCGCCAGCGTTGAACGTTCCGCCGACCCCAGCTCCGAGTCATGCCCCAAATGAGGAGGTCGTTCGAGAGTAAGAAGCCTCAGAAGAATTCTCCGACGCAGCAAGCTCCGCCCATCCTGCTCCGCCAGCCAGAGGCCCACGAGCTGACCACCATCACCATCTCCCGAGAAGAGATGTCCCTGGCCGAGCAGAAGGAAGAACCACACGAGAAGAAATACGTGATATGACAGAGTAAGAATACATCCAGGTGGGGCGACGCGCAGCTCTCGCCCGCTGTCCCGCACACCACGGCTCCCCACTATCGCCTCAAGTCCTGGCTCATCCAGTTCCAAATGGTTTCAAGCTTCCCAACATCGAAACGTTCGATGGGACGGACGACCCGTTGGAACATGTCAATCACTTCACAACCATCATGAGGATTTACAGCGCCCCCGACCAGCTCCTCTGTCAAGTGTTTCCGACAACTTTGAAAGGACAAGCGCGCACTTAGTTCCACTCCCTGCGAGATGCGGCCATCAACAACTTCGCAGAAATGGCGCAGCAGTTCGTGGATCAGTTCATCGCCAATCGTAGGATTGTCCGAGATCCCTCCCATCTCTCAGGAATCCGCCAAAATGACGGAGAGACTCTCAAAGATTTTTTCCGATGCTTCACCTCGGAGGATCGGCAGATCCTGGGGGTCGACCCCGAGCTTTTGCAAGGAGTCTTCCTTGGAGGTCTCCGCCCAAGTGGCTTTTACTCAGCTCTAATGAGAGAAACTGTACCAAGATATCCTGACCTCGTTCAGCGAGTCGAGGCCCAGATAGCAGCAGATGAGGCAAGTGAAGCGCACCGCCGGCAGTTCGAGGGGAGCTCGAAGAGGAAGAAAGAGGAGTCGCTGTCGCAGACAGTTCCCAATAAGAAAAACAAGCATTACGACAACCCCAGCCGAGACCGAGGATCTCGCCAACATCGGGACTACACTTCCCTGAACACTACCAGGACTAACATATTGTACGCAATCAAAGACAACCAGACGCTCCGCAAGCCCAGACCACTCGCTAAAAGCGCGGGGGACCAGACAAAATATTGTGAGTTCCATCGTGGACAAGGACATGACACGAAAAATTGCTCCAAGCTTAAGGATGAAATCGAGCGTCTTGTCAAACAAGGCCTACTGGGGAAATTCCTACGAGACTAGGCGACGATTCGGCTAGCAGGAGATCAGCTAGCGGCCTGCCAGGAAGGACCGGGAGCAACCCTTAAGGCAGTCATCCCAGGAGAAAGCTTCATACCCATCAGCGGGGCTCTACCAGCGCCACTGAAATATTCTGTCAACTTCGTTTCTGTAAAAACTCTGTAAATTGTCACTACTAATTGTTTTTAAAGTTAATCATTCCAGGCATGTCATATCATGCGCTATCGAAACTACGTAAAGACGTCCATTTGCATAAACATCACCTGCCTTCGGGCAGTGCGCTAATGAACAGCACCTGCCTCCAGGAAGTGCTCTAATTAATGAACATCACATGCCTCAAGGCAGTGCGCTAATGAACAGCACCTGCCTCGAGGCAGTGCGCTAATGAACAGCACCTGCCTCCAGGCAGTGCGCTAATGAACAGCACCTGCCTCAAGGCAGTGCGCTAATGAACAGCATCTGCCTCAAGGCAGTGCGCTAATGAACAACACCTGCCTCCAGGCAGTGCGCTAATGAACAACACCTGCCTTCAGACAGTGCGCTAATGAACAACACCTGCCTCCAGGCAATGTGCTAATGAACAGCACCTGCCTCCAGGCAGTGCACTAATGAACAGCACCTGCCCCCAGGCAGGGCGCTAATGAACAGCACCTGCCTCCAGGCAGGGCGGTAATGAACAGCACCTGCCTCCAGGCAGGGCGCTAATGAATAGCATCTGCCTCCAGGCAGCGCGCTAATGAACACCAATTGCCTACGGGCAGCGCGCTAATGAACAACAATTGCCTACGGGCAGCGCGCTCACAACAATCTCTCACTGTCGTCGATTGAAGGTTCGCCCTTCTCCACCGCGGTAAGGTTCCGACGTCATAAGGGTCTGCCCCACTTACGTTCGTCCACGGTTTGAATACGTACGCTCTTCACCGACAAAAACTTATCTTTTATTATGAAAAAAGCCGCGAGCTCCGACTCGCGCAAACTTATCTTTCATTATGTAAAAAGCCACGATCTCAGACTCGCGCAAACTTATCTTTTATTATGTAAAAAACTGCGAGCTCAAACCCTCGCGGACATATCTTCTACTATGAAAAAAGTCGCAGGCTTGGACCCGCGCAAACTCATCCGTTATTTTGTAAGAGGTCATCAAGTTGTTCAGGTATCAACGCTAAATAGCAAGCCAGCACTCATGGGGTGCGGTTTGGCCGCACCCAAGGGGGTGCGGCTTGGCTTGCTACAAAGCTTATTTATGTTATTTTTTTCATGCTGATAATAAATTTGGTAGTTGTTGCGGGGCACTCGAGTCGCTCTTGAACCGGTCGAAAATGAACCGTCCTAGCTCTGGAGCGGTCGAGCGCACAAACAGTCACAGAAAAAGCTGACGGTTGGCAAAGAGAGTTTTTTAACCCCGGAAAGGGGGAAAAACACGGGGCCGGGTCTGTGCCGACCAAACTTTCACTATATCTTGGTGTTGTTACAAAGCTTTACAGAGAATTCGAGGGCGAAAGACCGCCTCTCTTTACAGTTGTAGAGAGAGAGAGAGAGAAGGGGAAGAAGCTTCGAGGGTGCGTGACAGACCATTGCTCGTTACAGTTGTAGAGAGAGAGAGAGAATGGGAAGAAGCTTTGAGGGTGACATGCTACCGCTCGTAAGGCTAAGTATTTTCTCGTTGTTACAGTGGGGAGCAATGCGCTCGTTGCACTTTGGAGTCTTCAACTGATGCTCGGAAGCGGAAGCGGTGCGCTCGACACGATTTGGAGTCTTCACCTGATGCTCGGAAGCGGGAGCGGTGTGCTCAGCACGATATGGAGTCTGAGGCTTGTCTCTGGTTGCGAGGGAAGGAGTCTGGAATGATGTGCTCGTTGCAATGTGCACGTACGGTACAATGTGCGCGGCGTAATGTGTGCATAGTGAAATATGCCCATAGTGCAATGTGCTCGGGGTGCAATGTGCGGTGGGTGCAATGTGCGGTGGGCGAAATTCCAAGTGGTCTTCGAAGGCTTCTGTGAGATCTTCAAGAGATCTTCGAAGGTCTTCGAAGATTCCTTCCATGCGCATAAGGAGATCTTCGAAGGATTCTTCGGGAGCTCTCTCGGGCGTAAAAGGCCAAGTGGAACGAAAGGACCTGAGGACCCTTTTATAGGTTTTGAGGGTGGTATTTTCGTAAATAAGTGATTAGGGTGTTCGGCTATCTGCACATTTTAACCAATTTATGCATTATACGCACACCCTTTATGTGTACTTTTATGGTTAAATTCATTCCGTAACCAATTTATGTACTATACGCACACCTATTACAAATAGGATTATGCGCACACTATAACCATATTTTTTTTAATTATAGGCAGACCGTTATGCACATTTTTGTTATGTGCACCCAAATATCTTATACTTTATTATGCGTATAATTACGTGACCGGTTATGCGCTCACCTAAAATAGATTATATGATTATGCGCACACTATAATCATATAATTTAATGTGCACACATCGTTATGTGAATTTACACTATACGCACACCGCTATGTGAATTTCCGCTATTCACACCATGTTATCATACATTTTACTATGTGCATAATCACATTAACTTAAGTGGCTATTCGCACACCCATTATGGGGATTCGGTTATACACACACCCCATAACGGGTGGTTACATGGAAGTTGCACGACGGGCGGCGGAAGTTGGGCGGCGTCTGAGGGGTCGGCCGGTTGTGCGTCCTAGAGGCCGCGTGCGGCCATGTGGCCGCACGGCCTCGCGCCCGTGCGGCGGCGGCGGCCAGTCGGGCGGACGATCGTGCGACCTTGCGGCGGCTGGTCGGCCGGCCGCGCGGCCTTGAGACTGCGCGGCGGCTGGTCGGCCGGCCGCGCGGCCTTGAGACTGCGCGGCGGCTGGTCGGCCGAGTGAACGGTGGCAGGTGGCAGGCACCCGGGCGGCTAGTCGCGTGACGGCGGACGACCGGTCGTGAAGTGACGGGCGGAGGTGCGGGCGTGCGCCGTGGAGTTACGCGCGCGGCTGGGCGATTACGACGTTTGTACTTTGGTCAACCCCACTTAGCCTTCTTTTTCCCCATCAAGTTGGTGGGGAAGATGGGAATTTCAGCTATCCGTAGCCCGGAATTGACACTCATCAGTATTGCTTAACTACTTATAATTGAAATTCAATTCCCAATTTCAATTCCGCAGTTCGGTTACCTAAAAATTAGATAGGAATAAGAATTCAATTGAATCAAAGAGGAAACTCGCACCCCACATTTCCGACCTCGCGAGGTCAGATTTCGCAATTCCAGGCCTTCCCCTGTTCTTCCGCGACCGTCCGCGACCTCCTCAACATTTTTCCTCCGTGCGAACGGGAAGGAGGATTGCCGATCTGGTTTCATCCTCCACCATCTTCTCCGCCATAACAAAATGTGTGTGTGTATGTGCTTGTGTAAGTGTTTATGTGTTTGCGTGTGTGTATGTGTGTATGTGTGTGTTTATGTGTATTTTTGTGTTTGTGTTTATGTATGTGTGAGTGTATTTTGCTATAAAATCATGTCTTATGATTTTATTACTATGTTTTTAAATTTGTGGATCCTATTTTATGGTGATATTTCTATTTTGCCATAATTATAAATTTAAAATTTTAATTAATTCTAACATACAACAGAATAGCGGAATTACTAATTTCAATTTCTGTGATAGAATTCCTACATTCAATCTAACAACATAATTAAAATTAACTTCAATTCTAACGGGAATTGGAATTGGGTTAATTCAATTTCAATTCCTGCCAAACGAACGGTGCCTAAGAGATTAATTAGGGATGAAATACTATTACTATCCAGGGAAAGATGCTTAAGGACGTGATTTGATGTCGATAATGGATACCCAATCCATATAATCGAAAATATCGTGAATTAGGTTCGATGAGTATGTAGAAATTGTTGTTGATGAAGTGTTCCATATGTATAAAGGTTATGACTTATACTCCTTAATAATTGCAAAAGTTATTATTTATGAGATTTAAATTATAAATATCTCTAAAGACACCATATATATATATATATATATATATATATATATATATATATATATATATATTATAAAGAAGAACTTAAAGTACGATTGAGATCAAAATATGACCAATAATTCGCTTACAGCCCTTCATTCAGCCGAAACTCCCTCCAGCCGTTCGATCAAAAACCCTAACACCCGCCTCTTATATACCCGCAACAACCCTTCCGCTCCTCACACCAGCATAACCCGCAACTAAAGCTGTCACTTAAAACCGAAAACCGTAATCCGAACCGGAACCAAACCAGAACCGCAAAGAACCGGACCGAACCGTTCGCGAATTATTTGGGTTCCGATTTGAATTGTGGAACCGTGAACAAAAATAGTTCGGGTATGGTTCTTTCATTTTATTATCCGGACCGGAACCGGAATCGGAATCGCTATATATAAGTCTCAAGCGGTTTCAAGATTTTTAGAACCGATCCGAACCGGACCGAAGAAGAACCGAACCGCAACCCGTTTATTATTATTATAATTATTATTATATTGTCATTTTTTATAATATATCTATAATATCTATAGCTATTATGGGTGAAACTGGTGCGATTTGAACCCAAACCGCATTCGCAACAAAGAGGGTCGATTTTGGACTGAACAAAATCGCACCACCAAATCCGCGACGTGTGGTTTGACATTGATGCGATTTGAAATTTATTTTTGCGGTGTACTTTCGGTTTTCATACAGTCATATAATGTATTTTCAATTTTACTTACATATTTTTCTGAAATATTTTGTTTTAAAAAAATATACAACTAAAATTTAATAGTAATCATGAAAGACAAATCTAATTGTAGCTGATAAATTAGTCAAATTGAATTAACTAATATAGTATTCAAACAAAATTTTAATTGTAAAATAAGATTTCAAGAGCAACAATTCAAAGTTCTTTACCGTATGTTGAGTCGTGATCTTCAGCAACATGAACATTGCATCAGCATTAAACGATCGTGATCTTTGAATTTTTAAAATCGGCACGAGCTGGTGCAATTTTGTGGTTTTGCGGTTTCAATTTTTAACTTTCAGCCCGACTTACTATATATTATACAAAAAGTTCTCTCTCTTGGAGTAACACGAAATTCTAACGCCCGGGCCTCAGACTTCGAAGTCCCTCTTGCAAAAAAAAACCAAATGGGTATATTTTTCCACTCTGGTTTTTGACCTCCCTCGTTCATTCCGTCAAGTTTGGTTTTGGTTCTAGTTGGAACCGATTGGAACCGGGCCGAACCGCGTAGAACCGGACCGAACCGTTAGTGGTCGGTTTGGTTTTGGTTCTTGTTGAACCGTAACCGGAACCGTTAACACGATGGTTCCAAAAATTATACTGGAACCGGAACCAGAACCAGAACCGGTCAAACCAAATACGGTTTTGGTTCTAATTTGAAGAACCGTTACCTTAGCGGTTCGGTTCACGGTTTTAGTAGAACCAGAACCGAGCCGAAACCGTGACAGCTCTACCCGCAACCCTTCCACTCCTCACACCAGCATAACCCACAACTCTACCGGTCCTCTGCAGCCGATCAGCAGGGCGACGAACAATGTCGCGCTCAAACTCGCCGAACCATCATCATCAATAGACGTCGGGCCATCATCGCCGCCGCAGCTCCCTCTCATGTGCATCTGCGCCGATCTCCATCTCAAATATCGATCTCCCTGATATCGATCTCCTAGATATCGATCTCCTTCTCCGATATTCTATACATCTGCAGCGATCGACAGTCCTCTATTTGGGATTTCAGCTGTCGATGGCCTCTAAAAGGCTCTGGGGCATTACAGTAACTTGGATTTCAGTTGTCGATGGACTCTAGGAGGCTCGGGCATTACAGTAAGCTCTCTCCCTGCATCTCTATCTCTCCCTCTCTTTGTTCTGCCACCTGATGCATGCATTTTAGAAGTTTACAGTAAATAGAAAAAGGACTGATGTTTTTCTCTTTAGGCATTGAGGATGGCATCAACCGATCAAATGTTTTTTTTTCATTTGGGGTGAGAGGTAATCATGGAATCAATCGATTGTTCTTCCATAGCCTAATCTTTTAGTTTTTTGCACATGCTCACAAACTGTTTGCTAGAATTCTAAAGAGAAATAAAATGATGGTTTTTAAGAGGCCATGTGCAGTGACGACATTTTACATCCTAGAACCCTGATTTCAACATAAGTGGCTCCTACACATGCACATTTTACATCCTAGAACCCTGATTTCATACTTAAGTGGCCCCTACACATGCACTTTTATGATTTCCCATGCATTGTGTGTTCAACAATTGAATTACTATAATCCTAGACATGCACTTTTATGAAGTTTACTCTCCCGGTCCATCAACGCCACTGCAGACGCGGACCGATCCGCAGTCATTAGCTTTTAGCAACCTTAGCCTAATGCATAATTTGAATTTCTTTAATTCTTATAGTTAACTCTGTGCTTTATTTTTTTCAGTTTAGTATATATCAATAATAATAGTAGAATAATTAGCTGATGGTGTATGGTGATGAGTTTTCTGCTTTAATGATGCTTAAAATGTAATTGCAGACATGATTATTGATATGTATTCAAAAACTTTTTTATGAATATTAACGGGATTTTTGGTTCACACACATTTAAAAACTAATATTGATATCATTGAATCACAGCCCCAAAAATAAATAATTTTAAATATAAAAAACCCGCAACAAAATCTATGTTCATTCCCTAGCCTGATGACGAAGTCCTCTCTATTCTGCCAACTTCAAGGTCAAAATCAAAAGCTTCATGGTTTAGAAGTGATAACATGCAAAATTTTAAAGTGATTGTTTTTTAAATATAAATTCCTATTAATCAGGAAATCAGGAAACTGTAATAATTTAATGTGATTGTATGGGTTCACCAAATCATTAATGTGATTGGTTTTGCACATATTCTTTTTTCAGTATCTCTCATATTTATACAGATTTTTATCAAATAATTTTTCAAAGGTTTATTCACATATTTTGCACAAATTTCTTTAAATATCTCACCTAACTTAGCTTCTGTTCTTCGCCAAGAGACCGATTTCTTCCGAGAAGATTTATATTTCTACAGCAAGCAAAAACTACAAACATAACATAGACGCCGTCAGCCGCACAACGTCAAGCACAGAATGCGAGACGCCATGAACTCCGTCATCTACGGGAGGATGTCATACGCAACCAACAAGACACAACTGCTCCTACATCAGAAATACCAGTTGTACTACGCAGAAGAGGTACACCATCACAACAACTATCAGCAGAAGATCGGAGAACCATACGTACAACCATTCAGCGAGAGCGACGACAACAACAATGTAATACAAATTCAAACATGTAAAGTTTTACTCTCACTCAAATCCTAAACCATGACCAACTAATTTAACCTAATTCTCAACTACTAAGGTACGAACAATCCAACAGAACAAAGAATTCAACAACGAAATCAACAAAGACCCAATGAACCTGGTAAGAACCATTGAGTTTATTATCACAAATTGCATTTACTAACATCTTCACCTTCGAACTACATACGCATAACTACTCATAATCTCACTAAATCTGCCTCACCAACAGAAAACATACCGCAAGACACCAACATTCCAACAACTCAAACTCACCATATGGGAAGAAGGCCAAGGAATTTATCAGCTGAAGAAAGACGACTTCAGCGAAATGCCCGCAGAAGAGAACTACGTCAACTAAATAGAAACAACAGCACACCCAACCAAGGTAAATTTCTATTGCAAACAATATAAACACTTCCAACAAATATAATCTTCTATGTACTACTATAAATTCACTTGATTCGGTCGACTTATATTTAAGGAATTCGTATCAAGACAACAGGAGTTTAGGCTTCGTTTGGCTCGGCTTATTTGCTCCGGTGAGTTTGGACAAAATCGTCATTGTCATAGAATGTATGTTTGGTATGACAAATGTTACTACCATTATCAAAAAAAGAAATTAGTTATAAGCATAAAATGATTGGTATGACAATGACATTTTTGTCCAAACTCACCGGAGCAAATAAGCCGAACCAAACGAAGCCTTAATCTTACCCAAAACTCATACTTGCTGACGGGCTCAAGAGAATTCCTGGATTGTGACTTGAAGAATGCAAAGCATGCCAGCAATGTGATGCACTGAGCGAGAGAGGAGTTTGAGACCGTAAATTGCATTGTTGCAGAGCACAATTTTGGAATAATCCATTTTATTCAGTCGTTACTCAATTGATTGATGCGTAGCTTCCAATGTGCATACTTATTATTATTAGCAACCCATTGTTTAAATTTATTATAAATGCTTAAATTTATTATAAATTGCTTATTATAAATGCTTAGATTTTATTAATTTTGTGCCTGAAATCTGAATTGACATCTCATTCTTCTCTTAGAAATTGACAAGTTATAATGTGCTGGATCGTAAAATGCAGGTATGAATATTCATTATGTATAAAATTTGAGTAAAATGAATCGATCTTTAACTTATTTTTCTATGCAGTATACATGCTTACTCAAAATTTATGTAGTATACATGCTCAAGTTTTCTCTCATTTTATTCGATTGTATGATGTGTGTTCTCAATTTTTGTGTCCACTTTGTTTCTTCTATGGAGATGTTGTAGTCATTCATGCAAAATAATTTGTACATTTTGAATGCCCTAAATGCCTGTAAAGGTCATCCCAGAAATCTTTGAACGTTCCCTTAGTAGCATGTCATGTATTCACATCATAGATGGGCTCATTAAATTTTTAATTTTCGGGAGTTTATTTTTTAATGCAATTTTCATTCTTCAATTATGTCAGGAAACTAGAGGGACAGATCTATTAATTCATTTGATTCTGATGATGATTTATATTATTTTGTACAAATAACTTACATTACCAATAACTAATTGATGAACACATTAGTAAATTTATAGTCTTTTCATCACCACTTTTCACCATTAATAAATAAAACTGGGTGCTTGTTGGGGGTGGGCGAAAGCCACCGGGGGCTGGGCGAAGCCCGCCGGTGGCGGGCAGAGTACTGTCGCGCGGAGCACGGGGGGCCCCCGTGCACTGTCACTTGTATATGTATATATATATGACTGTAATCACGAGGCCGTCTTTGGAATATATACCGGCTTAATTCAAATAAAATCCACATAAATCGTGAAATCCTTGAAATTCAAATTCGCAAGCACGATGCGTTCTTCAATAAAAAGAGTGAGTGTTAAATATATTTACAAGAAATATATCTCACCTACACCCACTAAATGACATACAACTTGAAGAAAAAATTGTGTATTTTTTTTTATTGTTATTTGTTTTCTTATATATTGTTAGAGATTGATGGACCTCTATCGTGTTTGTAATTTTATATGTTCAACCACCACCCTAAATGAAGAAAAACACCAAAGTCATTCTAAGAAAAGCATATGCAACATTCTAATATTAATTTTGAGATTTATTGGATTCAATTGGATTGCTTTTGCAATATTTACATTTTATTAAATAATATTAATTTTATTTTATCCTTATTAGCATTCTAATATTACTAATGTTGTTAATATATTAAAGTTTATAATATGTGTTATTATAATATTACTAATTCCTAATTCCTATTATTTATTGCTTTGAAAATATTAATATTTATGCCTATAATATCATTCCAAAGGCATGAGCTTTTTACACAACAAAATTTCTCATTTCTGTCATGCTCTCATTTTTAGCCTCTCATTTTTTTTCTTGGTATTTTATATTTGATGTAGCAGAAGTTTGACTGTTTTGTGTTTTCTCGGTGTCCATACACATCAGTGTTTTGATATTGTATCAAATATTGTATCTTGAAAAAGTGAGTATCAGCGAATAAAAATTCTGCTGAATAATAATAAAAAATATTTAACATAAAGATGTTAATATTGCAAAATAATTAAAGGAGGATAGCCTTTTAATAATAACTTTATGGAATCCTCCCACTCATGGCTCCCTTTATGGAAAAAAATAATAGTTCCAATTTGATATATTGTGGCAGTCATGTAAATGTGCACAGGACACAGTTCAGATTTCATTGGAACTGAAAGATCTTTGATGTATAATTGCTGGGACCACACTTGTGTTATATTATATATATTATATATTGGCAAAATATATAAATTAGTCCCTCAAATTTATTCTTTATTTAAAAAATGTCTTTTTTTTTTCAATTTTGTCCCCCAAATTAAATTAAGCAAATTTTTCTATTTGCAAACCAATTTTCTAATCATTTATTTGAATTAATGATCCTCTATCCACAAATCAGACTTCTAACCAAAAATTTAAGGAATAAAATGTTGTGTGAGCTTTCTATTTCTTTTTCTATTGTATTTTAGTCTTATTGTAGTTCCTCGCGAACTAATTTCTTATTTTAAAATTTTATATTTGTGCATAATTGTTAGTCTTTTAGGCTCGCGACTTCTAAGTAAATATATACACTACACACTAATTAGATTAAGAAAATTCAATATTATTTTTGCTAAGCTAAAGTACTTGTAATTTTCTACTTAACAAATTTTGTTCTCTTTAGAACTACGGATAGTACAAATTTGCTGATAGACAACTTCACTCTGCGTATAACAATTTCCTTTTAAATTGATTCATAGGCTAGCTTTTATTAATTTATAAACAGTTTTAGATGATGTGATAGAGGTAATACAATGATGTCACGCTGATACAGATATTGCGTGTTATTATTTTGTTAAAAATGATAAAATTATTTTAAGATTTTAATCCTATGTTATGTATAACATTTTGATTCTAATTAGATATAAATGGCAGTAATAAAAAATTTAGGCTAAAGTATCTGTGGCACAATTAAATTCTTTCGATAAAGGATCAAATGTCTCGGTTATGAAAAATTAAAAATTACAACAGTCGTTTTAAAACTTATAGAGAATCAAATGTCTTCCCTCAACAATATAAGAGTTTCACGAGTACTTTACCCAAGATTTAATTTTTTGATAAAATTATAAAATTCTATCACCATATATCACCACCTCAACAATAACATACAAATCTAATGATTTATTAAAAACATATCTTACAAATTTTGAGGCGTTGCTCCACCTCACAAGTGCTTATGTTAACAATAATACGGCTGCGAAAAAGAACGTCATGAATGTAATATGTTCGAATTTTACGTGTTTCAGAGGCCCGGCCGACACTCGTAAGCTCGGAAAAGACCCGCTAGATTCGACGATAGAAACACGAACCCCGCTAACAGACCTTTAAAAGGGAAAGAAATATCTTCGAGTTTTCAGCAAACATCGAACGGAAATGGCGAATGCAGCCCTGCGGCTGGCTTTATTTATATGTTTTCATAATTTGATCAGTAAATAAGTTTAGTAATATGTTAAGTCTTGATTATTTTTTTTTTTTAAACCATTTTATTTGCGAGCCATTTTTGATAAGTAGTTAACAATTGCCTAAAATTTCCTTTAAAATCTATGATTAAAAATGAATCCGGTTAGATTTGTTTATTTTTTTTTTTAATATTTGTATAAATAAGATTGCTTAATAATACGATGGAAAGGCCGAAAAGGGTAAGAATTAATCCAACTTTGTTTAGATAGTTTAGAGTAGTTGCTTACTAGGATGATAATAATGCCTTCGGCAGCTACATTAATTGCTAGTATCATAGCGCGCGTAGACAGCTATATTTGCTATCCGCAGCTATTAATTTTGTTAGCATAATATTATTTGCATATTTATTTGATATCCGCAGATTCAAATAGAATAAAAAAAATCACTCTCCTACATCATAATGAGATTTTTTTTTCTCTGTTCCTTTCATTATAGAGTTGTGTGCAACTAGGAACTCGACCAGTCTCCACCATTCAAAATTTATAGCTTTGATCTCCTCCATTCAAAATTACACGCGGCAGAATAGAGCGCATCCCAAATGAAGATTTCAGAGCGGGCATCGGTACGAAAAATTTAAGAAAAAGGGTTTAATAGTTTATTTAAGGAGTTCGAATAGTCAGATAGAAATTTGCTAATATTAAGGCTCCGTTTGGGGGGACTTATTTTCACCGGTCAAGCGGTTACGACCGCATGAATCGGGTCTTATAATTCACCGGTCAAGCGGTTACGACCGCATGAATCGGGCCTTATAAGGCCCGATTCATGCGGTCGTAACCGCTTGACCGGTGAAAATAAGTCCCCCCAAACGAAGCCTAACACCCATAAAAAATTAAAGATAAAAAAGAGTATTAAATTATGAATTATGCATCCACGTGTGAATTTTTTGGAGTCAGCTCTCTGCCTCTCTGCATGCATCAGTATATATTTATGTTAGTTTGGTATAAAATATAATAAAATTTTAAATTATGTTAGTTACAATTATGCAAATGACACTCATTGGAATTTACAAAATAATTTTTTTATATTAATATTATCAAAAATATACAAAGATTCTAAGGTGGTTACAAAATGATATAAATGTTGTTGCGGAACGCTTAGGGCTCGTGGTAGACCGGTTCACTTGAACCACCTTAGCTCGTGAGCGAACTAAGCGCGCAAACAGTCAATTAGAGATTTGCTGAGTACACAGGGACTTTTTAACGTGGAAAACCCGGAAAGGGTAAAAAACCACGCGGCCGGAGCTGTGCCGACCAAACTTCACTATCCTCTGGGGGTTACAACTTGGAAACTAGAACTTGAGCGCGACAGACCGCTGCTCGTTACAGTTTTTGGAGAGAGAGAGAACGAGCTCCGAGGGTGACAGGCCACCTCTCGAAAAAACTAAGTCTTTTTCCCTTCTGAGAATGCTAGTCGTCTTTCGGAAGTGAGACGACTAGTCGCATTTCCCTTCTGAGAATGCTAGTCGCCTTTCGGAAGTGAGAAGGCTAGTCGTCTTTTTCTTCTGAGAATGCTAGTCGCCTTTCGGAAGTGAGACGGCTAGTCGCCTTTTCCTTCTGAGAATGCTAGTCGCCTTTCGGAAGTGAGAAGGCTAGTCGCCTTTTTCTTCTGAGAATGCTAGTCGCCTTTCGGAAGTGAGAAGGCTAGTCGCCTTTCGGAATGATGAAGATCTTCAAGTCCACGAAGGAGATCTTCAAGCGCCGAAGGAGAATTCCGCAAAAGTCTGCAAGGAGCTCTCCCGGGTCCAGAAGTCAAGGTCCTTTCAAATGAAGCCTTGGGGCTCCTTTTATAGCTTTGGACGGGGGCGACCCGGTAATTTTGTCGTTGGTAGTTTCCATAAATGCTCGGTGGACGAATCATATTCTCCGGTTCGGGGCCCTCAGATCGCCATTTTTCGTAAATGACCACCTTGCCCCTCGGGCAGCTTGGGTAGCTCGGGCAGTTCGGGCAGTTCCGTTGGAGGCGAAAAAGGCGACTGACTGTTCCTGAAAAGTGAGAAGCCTGAAAGACAAAAAGTGAGAAGCCGGAAAGACAAAAAGTGAGAAGCCGGAAACCCAAAAGTGAGAAGCCGGAAAGACAAAAAGTGAGAAAGCTTCCTGATCGCGCTCAGAAACGTTCTGAGCGCGCGCTAGCGCTGAAGTGCTCCAAGTGCACAACGAACCACGGAGATGCCTCGGGCGGACGGCGGACGGGGAGTTGTCCCCCAAAGGGGGGACCGGGATCCTTTGGCGAGGAGAGGGCGCCGGATCGCACCCCGAGGAGGGGTGGACGCGGCCGCGCACCCCAATGAAAAAAAGGGGTGCGGATTGGCCGCACCCCCAAGGGGGGATGCGGCTTGGCCGCACCCCAAGGGGGGTGCGGATTGGCCGCACCCCAAGGGGGGTGCGGATTGGCCGCACCCCAAGGGGGGTGCGGATTGGCCGCACCCCCCAAGGGGGTGCGGCTTGGCCGCACCCCCCATTGGGTGCAGCTTGGCCGCACCCCCCAAGGGGGGATGCGGTTTGGCCGCACCCCCTTGGGGGGGAGGGGGTGCGGCTGAGCCGCACCCCCCTGGGGGGTGCGACTTGGCCGGCCGCATCCCCAAGGGCGATGCGGTCGGGGGGTGCAGCCTGCGTGCTACCGCGCTCTTTGACCGTCGACCCCTCCTCTCTTTTCCGGGGCTTTCTTCAGGTGCGTCCTAAGGCCTTTACGAGTGTACAACATAAGCCCCCCAAACCTTCGGAGTCCGAGTTCCGGAGCGAGGGGTTCGAAGGTTTTGATTTTTTCTGCGGCGGCTTTACCCATTGTCCTCTGTGCGGCGCTTTTCTGGTAGGAGCTGATGTCGGAGGGTGTTGGTTTTCCGAGGTCGTTGTGGGCTTGCTGCCCGGCTCTGATATCCGTATGGGCTGAGGGGTTTCTGTAAAATGACAGATTAGCTTGTGCGGTTCTGAGCCCGCGACTTTTACACAATAGAAAATTAGTTCGCGCAAGTCTGTGCTTGCGGCTTTTTTGCACGAGTCTGTGCTCGCGGATTTTTTGCACGAGTCTGCGCTCGCGGCTTGACCGGTGAATAGCGGGTGTATTCAAACCGTGGGTGAACGTAAGGGGGGCAGGCCCCTACGTCACCGGGACTCGACGGCGGAGGAGAAGGGCGAACCTTCAATCGACGACGGTGCAAAGTCCCCGGAGCAGGGCCCCGAAGTGGCCGGTGAATAGCTGGTATATTCAAACCGGGGGCGAACGTAAGGGGGCAGGCCCCTGCGACGCTGGGACTCGAAGGCGGGGGAGAATGGCGAACCTTCAATCGACGGCGGTGCAAAGCCCCCGAGGCAGGGCCTCGAAGTGGCCGGTGAATAGCTGGTGTATTCAAACCGGGGGCGAACGTAAGGGTGGCAGGCCCCTACGACGCTGGGACTCGACGGCGGAGGAGAAGGGCGAACCTTCAATCGACGGCGGTGCAAAGCCCCCGAGGCAGGGCCTCTTTATATAGTTTTTTCTTAAGTGAGTGTAAGTGTCAAAATATGGTTTTACAGTATGAAATCGTTTGGTGCATGGCTTTATGTAAGATAAGATAGGTGCACGAGTCTGGGCTCGCGGCTTTTACATAACATGTAATATAAGATAGATGCACGAGTCTGAGCTCGCGGCCTGTACATAAATTGAAGATAAGTTTGCACGAGCTTGAGCTCGTGGCTTAGTACATGGTAGAGGTCCCTGGATCACTGGTAAAAGCGGCGCAGGTTTTGAGCGTTCCAGGTGCGTGGCAAAGTCTTCCCTTCCGCCGTCCTGAGCCTGTATGTTTCGGGTTTCACGACTGTGGTGACTACGTATGGGCCCTCCCAGGCCGGTGAGAGCTTATCTCCTTGGGGGCCTTTACCAGCGGCCTCGATGCTGCGTAAGACGAGATCTCCTACGTTGATTGGTCTGGGCTTCACCCTCCTGTCGTAGGTCCGGGCGACACGCATTTGGTAGAGTGCAGCACGGTGAGCAGCGCTGTCTCGAACTTCTGGGATTAGATCGAGGTTTTCTCGGAGCAGTCCATCATTCTTGCTGGGGTCGAAGGTTAGTACTCGAGCACTCGGAACGCCGATGTCGACGGGGATGATAGCTTCGGTTCCGTAACAGAGGTTATAAGGTGTCTCCCCTGTAAGAGTCCTCTCTGTTGGGCGATACGCCCACAACACATTCGGGAGCGCGTCTACCCACTGTCCCCCGGCTTCTTCCAAGCGTGTTTTCAGTCCTTTGAGGATGGTGCGGTTTGTGACTTCTAATTGTCCGTTGGTTTGCGGATGTGCCACGGTCGTGTGACGCAGGTTGATCTTCAGATCCTCGCACATCTTGGTGAAGGACTTCCCAGTGAATTGAGTGCCGTTGTCGGCAATGATCGCAGCCGGGATGCCGAAGCGGCAGACGATGTTCTTCCAGACGAATTGTTTGGCGTGTGTGTATGTGTGTATGTGTGTGTTTATGTGTATTTTTGTGTTTGTGTTTATGTATGTGTGAGTGTATTTTGCTATAAAATCATGTCTTATGATTTTATTACTATGTTTTTAAATTTGTGGATCCTATTTTATGGTGATATTTCTATTTTGCCATAATTATAAATTTAAAATTTTAATTAATTCTAACATACAGCAGAATAGCGGAATTACTAATTTCAATTTCTGTGATAGAATTCCTACATTCAATCTAACAACATAATTAAAATTAACTTCAATTCTAACGGGAATTGGAATTGGGTTAATTCAATTTCAATTCCTGCCAAACGAACGGTGCCTAAGAGATTAATTAGGGATGAAATACTATTACTATCCAGGGAAAGATGCTTAAGGACGTGATTTGATGTCGATAATGGATACCCAATCCATATAATCGAAAATATCGTGAATTAGGTTCGATGAGTATGTAGAAATTGTTGTTGATGAAGTGTTCCATATGTATAAAGGTTATGACTTATACTCCTTAATAATTGCAAAAGTTATTATTTATGAGATTTAAATTATAAATATCTCTAAAGACACCATATATATATATATATATATATATATATATATATATATATATTATAAAGAAGAACTTAAAGTACGATTGAGATCAAAATATGACCAATAATTCGCTTACAGCCCTTCATTCAGCCGAAACTCCCTCCAGCCGTTCGATCAAAAACCCTAACACCCGCCTCTTATATACCCGCAACAACCCTTCCGCTCCTCACACCAGCATAACCCGCAACTAAAGCTGTCACTTAAAACCGAAAACCGTAATCCGAACCGGAACCAAACCAGAACCGCAAAGAACCGGACCGAACCGTTCGCGAATTATTTGGGTTCCGATTTGAATTGTGGAACCGTGAACAAAAATAGTTCGGGTATGGTTCTTTCATTTTATTATCCGGACCGGAACCGGAATCGGAATCGCTATATATAAGTCTCAAGCGGTTTCAAGATTTTTAGAACCGATCCGAACCGGACCGAAGAAGAACCGAACCGCAACCCGTTTATTATTATTATAATTATTATTATATTGTCATTTTTTATAATATATCTATAATATCTATAGCTATTATGGGTGAAACTGGTGCGATTTGAACCCAAACCGCATTCGCAACAAAGAGGGTCGATTTTGGACTGAACAAAATCGCACCACCAAATCCGCGACGTGTGGTTTGACATTGATGCGATTTGAAATTTATTTTTGCGGTGTACTTTCGGTTTTCATACAGTCATATAATGTATTTTCAATTTTACTTACATATTTTTCTGAAATATTTTGTTTTAAAAAAATATACAACTAAAATTTAATAGTAATCATGAAAGACAAATCTAATTGTAGCTGATAAATTAGTCAAATTGAATTAACTAATATAGTATTCAAACAAAATTTTAATTGTAAAATAAGATTTCAAGAGCAACAATTCAAAGTTCTTTACCGTATGTTGAGTCGTGATCTTCAGCAACATGAACATTGCATCAGCATTAAACGATCGTGATCTTTGAATTTTTAAAATCGGCACGAGCTGGTGCAATTTTGTGGTTTTGCGGTTTCAATTTTTAACTTTCAGCCCGACTTACTATATATTATACAAAAAGTTCTCTCTCTTGGAGTAACACGAAATTCTAACGCCCGGGCCTCAGACTTCGAAGTCCCTCTTGCAAAAAAAAACCAAATGGGTATATTTTTCCACTCTGGTTTTTGACCTCCCTCGTTCATTCCGTCAAGTTTGGTTTTGGTTCTAGTTGGAACCGATTGGAACCGGGCCGAACCGCGTAGAACCGGACCGAACCGTTAGTGGTCGGTTTGGTTTTGGTTCTTGTTGAACCGTAACCGGAACCGTTAACACGATGGTTCCAAAAATTATACTGGAACCGGAACCAGAACCAGAACCGGTCAAACCAAATACGGTTTTGGTTCTAATTTGAAGAACCGTTACCTTAGCGGTTCGGTTCACGGTTTTAGTAGAACCAGAACCGAGCCGAAACCGTGACAGCTCTACCCGCAACCCTTCCACTCCTCACACCAGCATAACCCACAACTCTACCGGTCCTCTGCAGCCGATCAGCAGGGCGACGAACAATGTCGCGCTCAAACTCGCCGAACCATCATCATCAATAGACGTCGGGCCATCATCGCCGCCGCAGCTCCCTCTCATGTGCATCTGCGCCGATCTCCATCTCAAATATCGATCTCCCTGATATCGATCTCCTAGATATCGATCTCCTTCTCCGATATTCTATACATCTGCAGCGATCGACAGTCCTCTATTTGGGATTTCAGCTGTCGATGGCCTCTAAAAGGCTCTGGGGCATTACAGTAACTTGGATTTCAGTTGTCGATGGACTCTAGGAGGCTCGGGCATTACAGTAAGCTCTCTCCCTGCATCTCTATCTCTCCCTCTCTTTGTTCTGCCACCTGATGCATGCATTTTAGAAGTTTACAGTAAATAGAAAAAGGACTGATGTTTTTCTCTTTAGGCATTGAGGATGGCATCAACCGATCAAATGTTTTTTTTTCATTTGGGGTGAGAGGTAATCATGGAATCAATCGATTGTTCTTCCATAGCCTAATCTTTTAGTTTTTTGCACATGCTCACAAACTGTTTGCTAGAATTCTAAAGAGAAATAAAATGATGGTTTTTAAGAGGCCATGTGCAGTGACGACATTTTACATCCTAGAACCCTGATTTCAACATAAGTGGCTCCTACACATGCACATTTTACATCCTAGAACCCTGATTTCATACTTAAGTGGCCCCTACACATGCACTTTTATGATTTCCCATGCATTGTGTGTTCAACAATTGAATTACTATAATCCTAGACATGCACTTTTATGAAGTTTACTCTCCCGGTCCATCAACGCCACTGCAGACGCGGACCGATCCGCAGTCATTAGCTTTTAGCAACCTTAGCCTAATGCATAATTTGAATTTCTTTAATTCTTATAGTTAACTCTGTGCTTTATTTTTTTCAGTTTAGTATATATCAATAATAATAGTAGAATAATTAGCTGATGGTGTATGGTGATGAGTTTTCTGCTTTAATGATGCTTAAAATGTAATTGCAGACATGATTATTGATATGTATTCAAAAACTTTTTTATGAATATTAACGGGATTTTTGGTTCACACACATTTAAAAACTAATATTGATATCATTGAATCACAGCCCCAAAAATAAATAATTTTAAATATAAAAAACCCGCAACAAAATCTATGTTCATTCCCTAGCCTGATGACGAAGTCCTCTCTATTCTGCCAACTTCAAGGTCAAAATCAAAAGCTTCATGGTTTAGAAGTGATAACATGCAAAATTTTAAAGTGATTGTTTTTTAAATATAAATTCCTATTAATCAGGAAATCAGGAAACTGTAATAATTTAATGTGATTGTATGGGTTCACCAAATCATTAATGTGATTGGTTTTGCACATATTCTTTTTTCAGTATCTCTCATATTTATACAGATTTTTATCAAATAATTTTTCAAAGGTTTATTCACATATTTTGCACAAATTTCTTTAAATATCTCACCTAACTTAGCTTCTGTTCTTCGCCAAGAGACCGATTTCTTCCGAGAAGATTTATATTTCTACAGCAAGCAAAAACTACAAACATAACATAGACGCCGTCAGCCGCACAACGTCAAGCACAGAATGCGAGACGCCATGAACTCCGTCATCTACGGGAGGATGTCATACGCAACCAACAAGACACAACTGCTCCTACATCAGAAATACCAGTTGTACTACGCAGAAGAGGTACACCATCACAACAACTATCAGCAGAAGATCGGAGAACCATACGTACAACCATTCAGCGAGAGCGACGACAACAACAATGTAATACAAATTCAAACATGTAAAGTTTTACTCTCACTCAAATCCTAAACCATGACCAACTAATTTAACCTAATTCTCAACTACTAAGGTACGAACAATCCAACAGAACAAAGAATTCAACAACGAAATCAACAAAGACCCAATGAACCTGGTAAGAACCATTGAGTTTATTATCACAAATTGCATTTACTAACATCTTCACCTTCGAACTACATACGCATAACTACTCATAATCTCACTAAATCTGCCTCACCAACAGAAAACATACCGCAAGACACCAACATTCCAACAACTCAAACTCACCATATGGGAAGAAGGCCAAGGAATTTATCAGCTGAAGAAAGACGACTTCAGCGAAATGCCCGCAGAAGAGAACTACGTCAACTAAATAGAAACAACAGCACACCCAACCAAGGTAAATTTCTATTGCAAACAATATAAACACTTCCAACAAATATAATCTTCTATGTACTACTATAAATTCACTTGATTCGGTCGACTTATATTTAAGGAATTCGTATCAAGACAACAGGAGTTTAGGCTTCGTTTGGCTCGGCTTATTTGCTCCGGTGAGTTTGGACAAAATCGTCATTGTCATAGAATGTATGTTTGGTATGACAAATGTTACTACCATTATCAAAAAAAGAAATTAGTTATAAGCATAAAATGATTGGTATGACAATGACATTTTTGTCCAAACTCACCGGAGCAAATAAGCCGAACCAAACGAAGCCTTAATCTTACCCAAAACTCATACTTGCTGACGGGCTCAAGAGAATTCCTGGATTGTGACTTGAAGAATGCAAAGCATGCCAGCAATGTGATGCACTGAGCGAGAGAGGAGTTTGAGACCGTAAATTGCATTGTTGCAGAGCACAATTTTGGAATAATCCATTTTATTCAGTCGTTACTCAATTGATTGATGCGTAGCTTCCAATGTGCATACTTATTATTATTAGCAACCCATTGTTTAAATTTATTATAAATGCTTAAATTTATTATAAATTGCTTATTATAAATGCTTAGATTTTATTAATTTTGTGCCTGAAATCTGAATTGACATCTCATTCTTCTCTTAGAAATTGACAAGTTATAATGTGCTGGATCGTAAAATGCAGGTATGAATATTCATTATGTATAAAATTTGAGTAAAATGAATCGATCTTTAACTTATTTTTCTATGCAGTATACATGCTTACTCAAAATTTATGTAGTATACATGCTCAAGTTTTCTCTCATTTTATTCGATTGTATGATGTGTGTTCTCAATTTTTGTGTCCACTTTGTTTCTTCTATGGAGATGTTGTAGTCATTCATGCAAAATAATTTGTACATTTTGAATGCCCTAAATGCCTGTAAAGGTCATCCCAGAAATCTTTGAACGTTCCCTTAGTAGCATGTCATGTATTCACATCATAGATGGGCTCATTAAATTTTTAATTTTCGGGAGTTTATTTTTTAATGCAATTTTCATTCTTCAATTATGTCAGGAAACTAGAGGGACAGATCTATTAATTCATTTGATTCTGATGATGATTTATATTATTTTGTACAAATAACTTACATTACCAATAACTAATTGATGAACACATTAGTAAATTTATAGTCTTTTCATCACCACTTTTCACCATTAATAAATAAAACTGGGTGCTTGTTGGGGGTGGGCGAAAGCCACCGGGGGCTGGGCGAAGCCCGCCGGTGGCGGGCAGAGTACTGTCGCGCGGAGCACGGGGGGCCCCCGTGCACTGTCACTTGTATATGTATATATATATGACTGTAATCACGAGGCCGTCTTTGGAATATATACCGGCTTAATTCAAATAAAATCCACATAAATCGTGAAATCCTTGAAATTCAAATTCGCAAGCACGATGCGTTCTTCAATAAAAAGAGTGAGTGTTAAATATATTTACAAGAAATATATCTCACCTACACCCACTAAATGACATACAACTTGAAGAAAAAATTGTGTATTTTTTTTTATTGTTATTTGTTTTCTTATATATTGTTAGAGATTGATGGACCTCTATCGTGTTTGTAATTTTATATGTTCAACCACCACCCTAAATGAAGAAAAACACCAAAGTCATTCTAAGAAAAGCATATGCAACATTCTAATATTAATTTTGAGATTTATTGGATTCAATTGGATTGCTTTTGCAATATTTACATTTTATTAAATAATATTAATTTTATTTTATCCTTATTAGCATTCTAATATTACTAATGTTGTTAATATATTAAAGTTTATAATATGTGTTATTATAATATTACTAATTCCTAATTCCTATTATTTATTGCTTTGAAAATATTAATATTTATGCCTATAATATCATTCCAAAGGCATGAGCTTTTTACACAACAAAATTTCTCATTTCTGTCATGCTCTCATTTTTAGCCTCTCATTTTTTTTCTTGGTATTTTATATTTGATGTAGCAGAAGTTTGACTGTTTTGTGTTTTCTCGGTGTCCATACACATCAGTGTTTTGATATTGTATCAAATATTGTATCTTGAAAAAGTGAGTATCAGCGAATAAAAATTCTGCTGAATAATAATAAAAAATATTTAACATAAAGATGTTAATATTGCAAAATAATTAAAGGAGGATAGCCTTTTAATAATAACTTTATGGAATCCTCCCACTCATGGCTCCCTTTATGGAAAAAAATAATAGTTCCAATTTGATATATTGTGGCAGTCATGTAAATGTGCACAGGACACAGTTCAGATTTCATTGGAACTGAAAGATCTTTGATGTATAATTGCTGGGACCACACTTGTGTTATATTATATATATTATATATTGGCAAAATATATAAATTAGTCCCTCAAATTTATTCTTTATTTAAAAAATGTCTTTTTTTTTTCAATTTTGTCCCCCAAATTAAATTAAGCAAATTTTTCTATTTGCAAACCAATTTTCTAATCATTTATTTGAATTAATGATCCTCTATCCACAAATCAGACTTCTAACCAAAAATTTAAGGAATAAAATGTTGTGTGAGCTTTCTATTTCTTTTTCTATTGTATTTTAGTCTTATTGTAGTTCCTCGCGAACTAATTTCTTATTTTAAAATTTTATATTTGTGCATAATTGTTAGTCTTTTAGGCTCGCGACTTCTAAGTAAATATATACACTACACACTAATTAGATTAAGAAAATTCAATATTATTTTTGCTAAGCTAAAGTACTTGTAATTTTCTACTTAACAAATTTTGTTCTCTTTAGAACTACGGATAGTACAAATTTGCTGATAGACAACTTCACTCTGCGTATAACAATTTCCTTTTAAATTGATTCATAGGCTAGCTTTTATTAATTTATAAACAGTTTTAGATGATGTGATAGAGGTAATACAATGATGTCACGCTGATACAGATATTGCGTGTTATTATTTTGTTAAAAATGATAAAATTATTTTAAGATTTTAATCCTATGTTATGTATAACATTTTGATTCTAATTAGATATAAATGGCAGTAATAAAAAATTTAGGCTAAAGTATCTGTGGCACAATTAAATTCTTTCGATAAAGGATCAAATGTCTCGGTTATGAAAAATTAAAAATTACAACAGTCGTTTTAAAACTTATAGAGAATCAAATGTCTTCCCTCAACAATATAAGAGTTTCACGAGTACTTTACCCAAGATTTAATTTTTTGATAAAATTATAAAATTCTATCACCATATATCACCACCTCAACAATAACATACAAATCTAATGATTTATTAAAAACATATCTTACAAATTTTGAGGCGTTGCTCCACCTCACAAGTGCTTATGTTAACAATAATACGGCTGCGAAAAAGAACGTCATGAATGTAATATGTTCGAATTTTACGTGTTTCAGAGGCCCGGCCGACACTCGTAAGCTCGGAAAAGACCCGCTAGATTCGACGATAGAAACACGAACCCCGCTAACAGACCTTTAAAAGGGAAAGAAATATCTTCGAGTTTTCAGCAAACATCGAACGGAAATGGCGAATGCAGCCCTGCGGCTGGCTTTATTTATATGTTTTCATAATTTGATCAGTAAATAAGTTTAGTAATATGTTAAGTCTTGATTATTTTTTTTTTTTAAACCATTTTATTTGCGAGCCATTTTTGATAAGTAGTTAACAATTGCCTAAAATTTCCTTTAAAATCTATGATTAAAAATGAATCCGGTTAGATTTGTTTATTTTTTTTTTTAATATTTGTATAAATAAGATTGCTTAATAATACGATGGAAAGGCCGAAAAGGGTAAGAATTAATCCAACTTTGTTTAGATAGTTTAGAGTAGTTGCTTACTAGGATGATAATAATGCCTTCGGCAGCTACATTAATTGCTAGTATCATAGCGCGCGTAGACAGCTATATTTGCTATCCGCAGCTATTAATTTTGTTAGCATAATATTATTTGCATATTTATTTGATATCCGCAGATTCAAATAGAATAAAAAAAATCACTCTCCTACATCATAATGAGATTTTTTTTTCTCTGTTCCTTTCATTATAGAGTTGTGTGCAACTAGGAACTCGACCAGTCTCCACCATTCAAAATTTATAGCTTTGATCTCCTCCATTCAAAATTACACGCGGCAGAATAGAGCGCATCCCAAATGAAGATTTCAGAGCGGGCATCGGTACGAAAAATTTAAGAAAAAGGGTTTAATAGTTTATTTAAGGAGTTCGAATAGTCAGATAGAAATTTGCTAATATTAAGGCTCCGTTTGGGGGGACTTATTTTCACCGGTCAAGCGGTTACGACCGCATGAATCGGGTCTTATAATTCACCGGTCAAGCGGTTACGACCGCATGAATCGGGCCTTATAAGGCCCGATTCATGCGGTCGTAACCGCTTGACCGGTGAAAATAAGTCCCCCCAAACGAAGCCTAACACCCATAAAAAATTAAAGATAAAAAAGAGTATTAAATTATGAATTATGCATCCACGTGTGAATTTTTTGGAGTCAGCTCTCTGCCTCTCTGCATGCATCAGTATATATTTATGTTAGTTTGGTATAAAATATAATAAAATTTTAAATTATGTTAGTTACAATTATGCAAATGACACTCATTGGAATTTACAAAATAATTTTTTTATATTAATATTATCAAAAATATACAAAGATTCTAAGGTGGTTACAAAATGATATAAATGTTGTTGCGGAACGCTTAGGGCTCGTGGTAGACCGGTTCACTTGAACCACCTTAGCTCGTGAGCGAACTAAGCGCGCAAACAGTCAATTAGAGATTTGCTGAGTACACAGGGACTTTTTAACGTGGAAAACCCGGAAAGGGTAAAAAACCACGCGGCCGGAGCTGTGCCGACCAAACTTCACTATCCTCTGGGGGTTACAACTTGGAAACTAGAACTTGAGCGCGACAGACCGCTGCTCGTTACAGTTTTTGGAGAGAGAGAGAACGAGCTCCGAGGGTGACAGGCCACCTCTCGAAAAAACTAAGTCTTTTTCCCTTCTGAGAATGCTAGTCGTCTTTCGGAAGTGAGACGACTAGTCGCATTTCCCTTCTGAGAATGCTAGTCGCCTTTCGGAAGTGAGAAGGCTAGTCGTCTTTTTCTTCTGAGAATGCTAGTCGCCTTTCGGAAGTGAGACGGCTAGTCGCCTTTTCCTTCTGAGAATGCTAGTCGCCTTTCGGAAGTGAGAAGGCTAGTCGCCTTTTTCTTCTGAGAATGCTAGTCGCCTTTCGGAAGTGAGAATGCTAGTCGCCTTTCGGAATGATGAAGATCTTCAAGTCCACGAAGGAGATCTTCAAGCGCCGAAGGAGAATTCCGCAAAAGTCTGCAAGGAGCTCTCCCGAGTCCAGAAGTCAAGGTCCTTTCAAATGAAGCCTTGGGGCTCCTTTTATAGCTTTGGACGGGGGCGACCCGGTAATTTTGTCGTTGGTAGTTTCCATAAATGCTCGGTGGACGAATCATATTCTCCGGTTCGGGGCCCTCAGATCGCCATTTTTCGTAAATGACCACCTTGCCCCTCGGGCAGCTTGGGTAGCTCGGGCAGTTCGGGCAGTTCGGGCAGTTCCGTTGGAGGCGAAAAAGGCGACTGACTATTCCTGAAAAGTGAGAAGCCTGAAAGACAAAAAGTGAGAAGCCGGAAAGACAAAAAGTGAGAAGCCGGAAACCCAAAAAGTGAGAAGCCGGAAACCCAAAAAGTGAGAAGCCGGAAAGACAAAAAGTGAGAAAGCTTCCTGATCGCGCTCAGAAACGTTCTGAGCGCGCGCTAGCGCTGAAGTGCTCCAAGTGCACAACGAACCACGGAGATGCCTCGGGCGGACGACGGACGGGGAGTTGTCCCCCAAAGGGGGGACCGGGATCCTTTGGCGAGGAGAGGGCGCCAGACCGCACCCCGAGGAGGGGTGGACGCGGCCGCGCACCCCAATGAAAAAAAGGGGTGCGGATTGGCCGCACCCCCAAGGGGGGATGCGGCTTGGCCGCACCCCAAGGGGGGTGCGGATTGGCCGCACCCCCCAAGGGGGTGCGGCTTGGCCGCACCCCCCATTGGGTGCGGCTTGGCCGCACCCCCCATTGGGTGCGGCTTGGCCGCACCCCCCAATGGGTGCGGCTTGGCCGCACCCCCTTGGGGGGGAGGGGGTGCGGCTGAGCCGCACCCCCCTGGGGGGTGCGACTTGGCCGGCCGCATCCCCAAGGGCGATGCGGTCGGGGGGTGCAGCCTGCGTGCTACCGCGCTCTTTGACCGTCGACCCCTCCTCTCTTTTCCGGGGCTTTCTTCAGGTGCTTCCTAAGGCCTTTACGGGTGTACAACATAAGCCCCCCAAACCTTCGGAGTCCGAGTTCCGGAGCGAGGGGTTCGAAGGTTTTGATTTTTTCTGCGGCGGCTTTACCCATTGTCCTCTGTGCGGCGCTTTTCTGGTAGGAGCTGATGTCGGAGGGTGTTCGTTTTCCGAGGTCGTTGTGGGCTTGCTGCCCGGCTCTGATATCCGTATGGGCTGAGGGGTTTCTGCAAAATGACAGATTAGCTTGTGCGGTTCTGAGCCCGCGACTTTTACACAATAGAAAATTAGTTCGCGCAAGTCTGTGCTTGCGGCTTTTTTGCACGAGTCTGTGCTCGCGGCTTTTTTGCACGAGTCTGCGCTCGCGGCTTGGCCGGTGAATAGCGGGTGTATTCAAACCGTGGGTGAACGTAAGGGGGCAGGCCCCTACGTCACCGGGACTCGACGGCGGAGGAGAAGGGCGAACCTTCAATCGACGGCGGTGCAAAGTCCCCGGAGCAGGTCCCCGAAGTGGCCGGTGAATAGCTGGTATATTCAAACCGGGGGCGAACGTAAGGGGGCAGGCCCCTACGACACTGGGACTCGAAGGCGGAGGAGAAGGGCGAACCTTCAATCGACGGCGGTGCAAAGCCCCCGAGGCAGGGCCTCGAAGTGGCCGGTGAATAGCTGGTGTATTCAAACCGGGGGCGAACGTAAGGGTGGCAGACCCCTACGACGCTGGGACTCGACGGCGGAGGAGAAGGGCGAACCTTCAATCGACGGCGGTGCAAAGCCCCCGAGGCAGGGCCTCTTTATACAGTTTTTTCTTAAGTGAGTGTAAGTGTCAAAATATGGTTTTACAGTATGAAATCGTTTGGTGCATGGATTTATGTAAGATAAGATAGGTGCACGAGTCTGGGCTCGCGGCTTTTACATAACATGTAATATAAGATAGGTGCACGAGTCTGAGCTCGCGGCCTGTACATAAATTGAAGATAAGTTTGCACGAGCTTGAGCTCGTGGCTTAGTACATGGTAGAGGTCCCTGGATCACTGGTAAAAGCGGCAAAGGTTTTGAGCGTTCCAGGTGCGTGGCAAAAGTCTTCCCTTCCGCCGTCCTGAGCCTGTATGTTCCGGGTTTCACGACTGTGGTGACTACGTACGGGCCCTCCCAGGCCGGTGAGAGCTTATCTCCTTGGGGGCCTTTACCAGCGGCCTCGATGCTGCGTAAGACGAGATCTCCTACGTTGATTGGTCTGGGCTTCACCCTCCTGTCGTAGGTCCGGGCGACACGCATTTGGTAGAGTGCAGCACGGTGAGCAGCGCTGTCTCGAACTTCTGGGATTAGATCGAGGTTTTCTCGGAGCAGTCCATCATTCTTGCTGGGGTCGAAGGTTAGTAATCGAGCACTCTGAACGCCGATGTCGACGGGGATGATAGCTTCGGTTCCGTAACAGAGGTTATAAGGTGTCTCCCCTGTAGGATTCCTCTCTGTTGTGCGATACGCCCACAACACATTCGGGAGCGCGTCTACCCACTGTCCCCCGGCTTCTTCCAAGCGTGTTTTCAGTCCTTTGAGGATGGTGCGGTTTGTGACTTCTACTTGTCCGTTGGTTTGCGGATGTGCCACGGTCGTGTGACGCAGGTTGATCTTCAGATCCTCGCACATCTTGGTGAAGGACTTCCCAGTGAATTGAGTGCCGTTGTCGGCAATGATCGCAGCCGGGATGCCGAAGCGGCAGACGATGTTCTTCCAGACGAATTGTTTGGCGTTTTCTTCCGTAATTTTGGCCAGGGGCTCCGCCTCCACCCATTTGGTGAAGTAGTCGATGGCTAGGATGATGAACTTCCTCTGCCCGGATGCTAGAGATAGGGGACCGAGGAGGTCGATCCCCCACTGCGCGAATGGCCACGCACTCTGCAGCGTGGAAAGTGAGACCGGGGGTTGACGAGGCATGTTGGCGTGCAGCTGACAGCTTTTGCACCTCTGGACAAAGTCGGTCGCGTCCTTCCTCATTGTTGGCCAATAGAAGCCTTGACGCAGTATTTTCCGCGCTAATGCCTTCCCGCCTAGGTGCTCTCTGCAGACTCCTCCGTGTACTTCCCTGAGGGCGTAGTCCGCCTCGCCCGCTGGCAGGCATTTTAGATATGGTCCTGAGAATGCCCGTTTGTAAAGCTCCTCGTCTATAATGGTGAACGATGCTGCCTGCATTCGTAGCCTTCGCGCCTCTAGGCGATCTTCGGGAAGGTGCCCTTGCTCGAGGTAAGCTCGCAATGGGGTCATCCAGGATGACTCTTCTTGGTGGATGGCTGCGATTTCCTATGGCCCTTGAATGCCTGGGATCACGACTTCTTCGATTCGGCGTCTTCGAGACTGGTAGCTGGAGGGTGAGGTGGCGAGCTTGGATAGAGCATCCGCCCTGGAATTCTGCTCTCGGGGGATGTATAGAATCTGATACGATGAGATCTTCTGGAGAAGTGATTTCACGAATGCGAGGTACTTTGCCATCTGCTCGCTCTTAGCCTCGTAATCTCCTTCAACCTGTGAGACCACGAGCTGGGAGTCTGTATAGATCGTTAGGTTCTCGGCTTTGCAGTCGATGGCGGGTCGGAGACCGGCGATCAGTGCTTCGTATTCCGCGATGTTATTTGTTGCGGGGAACTTTAGCCGGAGTCCGTAATCCAGGGTGATCTCTTCGGGGCTTATGAGGAGCAATCCTGCTCCGGCCCCTCCAGCTCCAGAGGCGCCGTCGACATAGAGGGTCCAACGGAGGCTGGTGGTGTCTTTGATGAGGGTTGTTTCTGGCGGGATGGTGTATTCCACCATGAAGTCGGCGAGCACCTGTGACTTGATGTCGGGCCGAGGCAGGAATTGGATGTCAAACTCGCCGAGTTCTACGGCCCACTTTACAAGTCTCCCTGAGACTTCCGGCTTCTGGAGGATTGCCCGCAATGGGAGTTGCGTCAATACCTTGACTGCATGAGCCTGGAAGTAGGGTCTAAGTTTTCTAGCTGAGAAAACAAGAGCCAAGGCTGTCTTGTCTGCTGCCGGATATCTGGTTTCGGTGTCGGTGAGGACTTTGCTGAGGTAGTAGATCGGTCGTTGCACCCCTCCTTCGTCTTTCACGAGCACTGAGCTAAAAGCCGTAGGCGACACAGCCAGGTACAAGAACAGAGTTTCCCCGGGGGTGGGCTTTGACAGAAGCGGTGGCGAAGCCAGGTACTGTTTGAGAAGCTCGAAGGCCACTTAGCACTCGTCCATCCACTGGAAACCTGAATGGCGCGCTGCCCGGAGGATTTTGAAGAAGGGGAGGTACTTGTCTCCCGTTCGTGATAGGAAACGGGACAAAGCATCGATCCTCCCGTTTAGGCGTTGTACTTCCTTAATTGAGCGAGGTGGCGACATATCCTCCAACGCCTTGATCTTCTCGGGGTTGGCCTCAATTCCCCGATGGGTTACCATGAAACCTAGAAACTTCCCCGCCGTCACACCAAACGCACACTTGTTGGGATTGAGCCGCATCTGGAAGCGACGGAGAAGCCGGAAGCACTTTTCCAAGTCTTCCAAGTGGTCGCGCCGGTGGACGCTCTTTACTAGCATATCGTCCACGTAAACCTCCATCGTTTCTCCGATGAGGTCCTTGAAGACCTTGTTCATCAGCCTTTGGTAAGTGGCTCCGGCATTTTTAAGGCCGAAAGGCATCACCTTGTAGCAGTAGACTCCCCGGTCGGTGCAGAAGGCAGTATGTTCTTCGTCTGCGGGGTTCATCCTTATCTGGTTGTAACCTGAATAAGCATCCATGAAGCTGAGCAGCTCATGGCCTGCCGTAGCGTCGACGAGCTGGTCAATCCTTGGGAGGGGGAAGCTGTCCTTCGGGCACGCTTGGTTCAGATTGCTGTAGTCGACGCACATCCGCCACTTTCCCGAGGCCTTCTTCACCATGACTACGTTGGCGAGCCATGTGGGGTATTCTGCTTCGCGTATGAATCGTGCCTCTAGGAGCTTAACTACCTCCTCCTCGATCGCCTTTAAACGCTCGGGGGCAAAGTTCCCCTTCTTTTGAATCACGGGTCTGCAGGCGGGGTTGATGTTTAGCGAGTGATAGATAACGTTAGGATCTACCCCGGACATGTCTTCCGGGCTCCAAGCGAAAATGTCCTCGTTCTCCTGCAGGAAGGTGGTGAACTTTTCTCGCTCTTTTTGTGTTAAGAGTGACCCGACCTGAACAGTTCGAGTCGGGTCTCGTCGGGAGAGTGGTATTTCTACCAGCCCTTCAACGGGCGCTCCTCGTTGCAAAGTAGCCTCGTCTCGCAGGTCGAAGTTATTGATGTTGAGAGCGGTCGCCCTTGCTGGTTGGGCCTGCTTCAGGTAGCAGGTCCTGGCTGCCTCTTGGTCTCCTCTTACGACTCCTATTCCTGCGGCAGTAGGGAACTTCATAGCTAGGTGTGGAATGGAAGGGATTGCCCCAAAGATCGACTGGAGCGGTCTCCCGAAGATGGCATTATAGGCGGAGGTGGACTCTACCACCATGAACTGGATGTTGTGCGTTGACTGTATTGGAAATTCGCCCAATGTGACTGGGAGAATGATCATGCCTTGCACCGGGACAGGTCTGTTGTCGAAGTCGTAGACGGGCCCGGCTGCAGGACTAAGCTGGTCTTTTGTGAGCTTCATACTTTGCAAAGTGGAGAGAAATAAGACATCGACCGAGCTTCCATTGTCGACCAGTATTCTCTTCACCTTGAAGCAGGGATCCCCGATCCCTGCGCTGATCACGAGTGGATCCTGGTGCGGAAGCCGCAACCCTTGCAAGTCTTCATCTCCGAAAGCTATCGTAATATCTTGCTTGAGTTTTTTTGTCTTCGTGGTCTCTTACGGGCTGGGCAATTGAGAGGATCTGTGATGCTGAGACGGGGGGTCCGGCGATCGTCTCGATTTCTCCTACCATCGGCCTTCCTCCCCCCGCGCCTCGGGGGGCGGGGGGGGGGGGGGGGGGGGGGGGGGGGGGGGGGGCTGCTCCCCTGCATCCCTAGGCTGTTGGGGCTGATTGGGAATCTGGCCTTGTAGGAATCTTCCCAGGAGTCCCTGGCGGATGAGGCGCTCGATTTCGTCTTTGAGTCTGGTGCATTCCTCAGTGGTATGCCCGGTTCCCCGATGGAACTCGCAGTACCTGAACTGGTCGCCCCTTGGATTTGGAGGGGGTATCCTGGGCATGCGGAGCTCGGGGTTGTTCTGTATGGCGTAGAGCACATTCGTTCAGGTGGTGTTCAACGGCGTGTAGGTCCTGGGCGGCTGTGGTCCCAGATCCCTCTGGTGGTTACGCCGACGTTCATCGCCGCGACGCTCCTCGCCGTGACGTTCCTCTCGTTCGCGAGGGGCTTGATCTGATCCCCTCTTCCTTCCCTGGCTTCCTTCGAATTGCCGACGGTGCGCTTCGATAGCCTCATCTGCAGCTATCTGTGCTTCAACCTGATGAACGAGGTCGGGATAACTTGGTACGGTTTCTCTCATGAGAGCCGAGTAGAAGCCACTTGGGCGGAGTCCTCCCAGGAAAACTCCTCGCAGGAGCTCGGGGTCGACTCCTGGGATCTGTCGAGCCTCGGTAATGAAGCGTCGGAAGAAATCTTTGAGTGTCTCTCCATCGTTCTGGCGGATTCCTGAGAGGTGGGAGGGATCCCGGACAATTCGGCGGTTGGCAATGAACTGATCCACGAACTGCTGCGCCATTTCTGTGAAGTTGTTCATGGCCCCATTCCGCAGGGAATGGAACCAAGTGCGTGCTTGTCCCTTCAAGGTTGCTGGGAACACTTGGCAGAGGAGCTGATCAGGAGCGCTGTAAATCCTCATGACGGTGGTGAAGTGATTGACGTGTTCCAGTGGATCGTCCGTCCCGTCGAACGTCTCGATGTTGGGAAGCTTGAAGCCATTAGGAATTGGATGGGCTAAGACTTGAGGTGATAGCGGGGAGCCATGATGCGTGGGACGGCGGGCGAGAGCGGCGCGTCGTCCTGCTTGGGCATACTCTTCCTCTATCATGTTGCGTATCTCTTCCCGCGTAGCTCTTTCTACTGCTTGCTCAGGGGCAGCTCTTCCGCGGTGGTGGCGGCGGTGATCAGCTTCTGGGCCTCCAGCTGGTGGGCCAAGGTGAGCGGTACTTGCCGCATTGGAGAATTCTTCTGAAGCTTCGTCTTCTTGGACAGCCTCCCCGTTCGGGGCATGATTCAGAGCCGGGGGCGGCGGTGCGTTCAAAGCTGGCGGTTGGATCGAAACTTGAGGAGCCCCAAGATTCCTCACGAGGGCCAACATCTCAGCTTGATGTTCTTCGATCTGCTGCATGCGCACCTCCAAACCTGCTACAGGTGCAGGCAGTGCCTCCTCCGCGGGAGGTGCATTGATAAGTGAGTGGGAGGGAGCTGGGTCGACGCGTCCTTCCAGCATCGATCCTTCAGTAGTGCGAGCACTCTTTCTTGCCATAACAGTTGGCTCTCGAAGAGTTTTTCAGGAAAGTTCCCACAGACAGCGCCAAACTGTTGCGGAACGCTTAGGGCTCGTAGTAGACCGGTTCACTTGAACCACCTTAGCTCGTAAGCGAACTAAGCGCGCAAACAGTCAATTAGAGATTTGCTGAGTACACAGGGACTTTTTAACGTGGAAAACCCGGAAATGGTAAAAAACCACACGGCCGGAACTGTGCCGACCAAACTTCACTATCTTCTGGGGGTTACAACTTGGAAACTAGAACTTGAGCGCGACAGGCCGCTGCTCGTTACAATTTTTGGAGAGAGAGAGAACGAGCTCCGAGGGTGATAGGCCACCTCTCGGAAAAACTAAGTCTTTTTCCCTTCTGAGAATGCTAGTCGCCTTTCGGAAGTGAGACGGCTAGTCGCCTTTCCCTTCTGAGAATGCTAGTCGCCTTTCGGAAGTGAGAAGGCTAGTCGCCTTTTTCTTCTGAGAATGCTAGTCGCCTTTCGGAAGTGAGACGGCTAGTCGCCTTTCGGAAGTGAGAAGGCTAGTCGCCTTTTTCTTCTGAGAATGTTTGTCGCCTTTCGGAAGTGAGAAGGCTAGTCGCCTTTCGGGATGATGAAGATCTTCAAGTCCACGAAGGAGATCTTCAAGCGCCGAAAGAGAATTCCACAAAAGTCTGCAAGGAGCTCTCCCGGGTCCAGAAGTCAAGGTCCTTTCAAATGAAGCCTTGGGGCTCCTTTTATAGCTTTGGACGGGGGCGACCCGGTAATTTTGTCGTTGGTAGTTTCCATAAATGCTCGGTGGACGAATCATATTCTCCGGTTCGGGGCCCTCGGATCGCCATTTTTCGTAAATGACCACCTAGACCATCGGGCAGCTCGGGCAGTTCGGGCAGTTCCGTTGGAGGCGAAAAAGGCGACTGACTGTTCCTGAAAAGTGAGAAGCCTGAAAGACAAAAAGTGAGAAGCCGGAAACACAAAAAGTGAGAAGCCGGAAACCCAAAAAATGAGAAGCCGGAAACCCAAAAAGTGAGAAGCCGGAAAGACAAAAAGTGAGAAAGCTTCCTGATCGCGCTCAGAAACGTTCTGAGCGCGCGCTAGCGCTGAAGTGCTCCAAGTGCGCAATGAACCACGAAGATGCCTCGGGCGGACGGCGGACGGGGAGTTGTCCCCCAAAGGTGGGACCGGGATCCTTTGGCGAGGAGAGGGCGCCGGACCGCACCCCGAGGAGGGGTGGACGCGACCGCGCACCCCAATGAAAAAAGGGGTGCGGATTGGCCGCACCCCCAAGGGGGGGGGGGGGTGCGGATTGGCCGCACCCCCCAACGGGGTGCGGCTTGGCCGCACCCCAAGGGGGGTGCGGATTGGCCGCACCCCCCAAGGGGGGTGCGGCTTGGCCGCACCCCCCAAGGGGGGTGCGGCTTGGCCGCACCCCCCAATGGTTGCGGCTTGGCCGCACCCCCCAAGGGGGGATGCGGCTTGGCCGCACCCCAAGGGGGGTGCGGCTTGGCCGCACCCCCCAATGGGTGCGACTTGGCCGACCGCATCCCCAAGGGCGGTGCGGTCGGGGGGTGCAGCCTGCGTGCTACCGCGCTCTTTGACCGTCGACCCCTCCTCCCTTTTCCGGGGCTTTCTTCAGGTGCATCCTAAGACCTTTACGGGTGTACAACAAATGTTGCAAATTTTACAAACATAATTCCAAAGATTACAAAAATTACAAAATGCTAAGGTGCTTTGAGAATCAATCTTCGTCATTTAGATCTAAGGTGCTTAAATTTTCTTCAATCAATTTTGGACGGACTCTTCATTCAATTTAGGCCCACAAGGCTTAATATTGAAGCAGAATTGAGGCTTGTTTAGGCACCCAAGGCCCGACCCTGGCCGGGCCCAAAGAGACTTTCCGGGCCCAAAGGACTAAGATTTTATATTGCATTAATATGTACTTATTTTGCCAAATGCTTTCCGTAATGTTATTAATTTGCGCTTATTGATGCTTCTACAGAAACTCCATTTATTATTCCTCAAATATATAATCATAATGTATACACAACTCCATTTCTATAATTTGAATTTCATCTCATTTTTGGTGTCGCCCGGCATTTGCCACCGCTTCAGTTTTGCTCAAAACACCATTTTGGGAGGAAAAACATTCATGACTGTAACTACCCAGTTTATCACAACTGCTATCGCTCCCAAACAAAATCATATCAGCAAAAATATTTTTTTACTTCCCAGCACTATATTCATATGAATCATCAACATAATTATAGTCCCATAAAAGTTTATATATAAATTTAATGCATTTATCTCCATCCATATCCTCCTAATTTTAGAGCAGAGTTTGAGAGTTAAAAAAAAAGTCTCCTAAAGAAAGAGAGTCATCTCTAACATGTAGATTTTTTTTTAAGAGGACTTGCCATGAATTAATTCAAGCAACCGGGCTAGAATAAAATTGCCATTCAATTTAGGGAAAATTTTAATTGGGTGTGACACGAACATTTTGATGAATACTTGTACATTTTGAACCATCTGAGTTGACAATTTATTCAAAACTCAATTAGGTTAGAGTTCGTTAATAAAAAAAAAATTCAATTTAGACTAAGACAATTTATATTAGCACATTTTTAATGGCTATATGTAGCCCATAAATTGATATTGGTACACTTTTTGATATTGGCAGGCCAAAACAAAATAAAATAAAAATAAAAATGCGTAAAATCTTTACGTCAAGCACATGTTCTTTTAAAGAGCTCCTTGGAGTTGGCCAATAAAACATCAAAGCCTGAACGATTATATATACAACGGAAAAATCTGTCTCAAATTAGTGAAGAAGATATAAACCTGGTTGATTTTCTTCATGGCCTCAGCACTGCTTGGAGCGGCTGGCAGAGGAGCGGAAGCGTCGTTTTGGGTTCTTCACAAGAACACAAAGCTTACGCCCAGCTAAAACTCTCGTAAATCAACATCCAACGTGGTTGCAAATTAGGCGATGTTTTGCTTTTGATTCGCTGTAACAGGGCCGAAACAAAAGCAATGGGGAAAGCTAGGAATTGCGATCGAGAACGTTGAAAGGAAGAGAGGCGCTCCAGTGTGGTGAGGGGGGAGGGGTTCTGTCGATCGACTGCGGCGGGGGGGGGGGGGGGGGGGGGGGGGGGGCTCGATACGCACGGCTTCGACTGAGGGAGGCTCGCAAAAAGGAGGGGTCTGCGATTAGAAAGAGGCGGGGCTTTCTAAATTACATTTTAAGTATTAATTGATGGTGTGCGAATAACCATTTTGAATGTGCCCACCTAGAATAACTTGGATTCATTTATGAATATTTATTATCTGTATTTAAAAAATCTCTTAAATGAACATAAATGAGCCGAAACTTATACGAGAAAAAAGTACCCCATAAATGACTCAATAATGAATAATTCTAAATTATTTTTTTCGTACGTATATTTTCAATAAATCTTAAATCCTCCATTCAGCAGTTCTAGGGCTCCGTTTGGCATAGTTTTTTTTTTCTCCGGTGAGTTTGGGCAAACGTCACGATAATAGAATGCATATTTGGCAAGACAATTGTTATGACCGCCACCAAGAAAAGAAAACTAGTTTTGAACATAAAAGTGGATGAAGTTCATTAGGTGAGGCAGGATGTTCACGAATGACGGTTCATAATCACCGCGTTCACGATTGACACCACCATGCCAAATGGAGCCCTTTAATGAACTATTTTCCCCCACAACAGCTCAACCAAACACGTTCAAGAAAGTAGAAGGCAATAGAAAGCATTACCAAATGGGGCCGAATGATTAGTAGCGCTCAAATCATATAGAAGTACTGTTTGATTGCACCTGCAAAATACGAAAGAAAAAAATTGTAAATATTCACAGCCTCCAAAAATCATTTATATATGAAAAGAAAATTATAGCCATCAAACAAGAGTAGCATTACCCTTCAGAGGATCAGTTGTAGAGCTTCTTCCTGAACAGAAGTTAATAAAAATTAAGCATTAAATAAAAATGGAGTCTTAAAACAAAATAAATGCAGTATTTTTCATACCTAATGGCTAATGTCAAGCCTATTTAAATATAAACCAAAATAAAAGTAACAAGATGACAACATAGCTGGCTAGAACTTGTAGATATTTGCAAATTTGTTCTCCGGGCCTAATGAAGCAGCAGTGCCTGGAAAGATAATGGTAGAGTGAATTGGTCTGCAGTTCTCATCATCAATTCTTTGGCAGGGCTTCAGAATATGCTTTGCTCCACCAATTAATTTTATAGGTCCTGATCTCGATCTGGTATCGAACCTCGAAGAACTCGAGCCAGCCGCGGGGCTGTATACGCTATTTTCGTTCACTGTTTGCTGAAAACTCGAAGACATTTCTTTCCCCTTTAAAGGTCTCTTAGCAGGGTTCGTGATTCCGTCCTCGAATCTAGCGGGTCTTTTTCCGAGCTTACGAGCGTCGACCGGGCCTCTGAAACACGTAAAATTCGAACATATTCCGTTCATGTCGTTCTTTTTCGCAGCCGTATTATTGTTAACATCAGCACTTGTGAGGTGGGGGCTTGGATGAGAACAATGTGAGCCAGCGATCTGATGCCTGCTCTGCTGTTTTGCATTAAGCAACCACTGAGGAAGTTTTGCTGCAGGCTGTACCAATGATGGCTGAGAAAATTGTCCAAAGTTCTGGTACTTGAATTGGGGTTTTGTGGTTGATAATTCCCTGCGAAATACTCTGGGGTTATGCCGGCAATGGGGTGAACTCATCAGCATATTCTGGTGAAAATTTTGGGGGAGATAGTGAGATTCTGTACTCATTGACCCTTGTCCTGAAATATAACTTCCTAAAAATTGGGAGCCATTGTTAGGAAAATGTTTGGAAGGCAGCACGTGCTTCTCAGTATCCGCCTTGAAAACATGGTTATCAGTAATTCCAGACAGCCATGGAGGTTGATGAGTATGCGTGTAATCCAATGGAGGTTTGCATGGTTTCGTGTGATAAAATTCTGGCACGGAATCGGCGAACTGAAGCGGATTTCCATTCGATCTCCCGATTGTTGCATGGGTAACACTCTCTCTTTGCATCCACTGTTGAGAATCTGGAAACATCGAAAACCGAGTTTGTTCGGCCAAATTTTCATTCCTATTCGATGCTCTGGGGTCAGTAAAAGCGTGGCAGTCTCTGCCGATGCCGCCAACTACGACATTTTTACCCATCAAGCGCATCGTCGGTTGAACTGCAGGCTGAGCGTGATAACCGAAATTACATTTTGGTTGGAGAATGGCGCCATTTCTATATTCATGAATACTTGGATGTGAATTGCAAGGCAGAAATCTGTCATTAACCTTTGTAGTCTCATTTCTTTGAATTCCCAGTCTCTTGGAACCATCCAATTCAGTAAAATTCAACCAATGTCTCCCCCTTTCCTTGGTAGGATAATAATTCTTATGATGTGATGCTGCTCCAAAAACCTTTTTCCTCGTTATTTCAGGATGGTTTTGGCGGCCATTAGAACCTAAATCAATGTTTTGCTTCTTATAAGCCTCATTAAATTTAGTCCCAGAATGCAACTGAATAAATTCACCTTGTGAATTAAGAGGCAAACCAATGAAATCCTCACCTGGACACTTGCTCTTGCAGGTAGGCACTGAATCTGAAGTGAATAAAGATTCGCCGAACTTTTTCGACCCCATTGAATAGCATATGCTACTCAACAGATCTTTTGATGATTGATGATCTTCAAATTGAGGATAGAAGTTGATGCCAGTATCAACACGGGGTGGACACTGCCTCTCGTTCGCTTTAAGGAGTGTTAGTGAGCTCGTGTCAGAACTCGCGACAAAATTTTCGCGCAAGGAAGGCACGAGTACGGGTTCTGATGCTTTTAAAATGATCTCCAAAGTAGAATTCTGATTATTCTCTTGAGGAGTGCCTCTACAAGTTGGATCACCTGAATAAGTACAGCTGGAGGATAGAGTTGAGGTAGCAGGAATAAAACTGTCGAAATCGATAGCCTCAATTGCATGATTTAGATCGACCATTACGCCAAAAGAGGCTTTCTCGGTGCCCGAACAACTGCTGTTGCTCGAATTCATGAGCGCTGGTTGATTCTTGCAGTCAGTGGAAGATACTTCAGTCTTATTAGTTCCATTATCACGTGAATTGGCATCCTGAGGCTTATCGTTAGGGTCAAGAAGATCATGCCCTTTGCTTGAATGGTTCATGGCTGATGATGCAGCCAAAACATCGGAGAAAATCTTGCAGAGGTTGTGAATTTGAGGACAATTCTTGGTCGAACACCCTTTGCAAGTTCCTAATATGTCATCTTTAAGAGAGAAGGTAACATGCTTATTCGACTCGCAATAAAATTTGAGTAAATTAGCTGCCTTGACACTGGCTGTTTTGCTCGACTTTTTCTGATTCTTGAGAATGCTGCGAACGGGAAGCTTACTTGCAACCTCTTTGTTCAGGAAAAATAGTTTTGAGGTTTGCAAGACTTCATGTTTTCGAACAGATTTGCTCTTTCTGGTCTTCTTCTGCATCTCACTGAAACTTCTGGCCGTCTTTCTATTATTTTTGCTACGGAGTGGATTTTGAAAGATGTAACTTCTTATCTTGGGTTTACAAATCTTCTCCTGCAGCAGGAAATTATACAGCATTGCACACATATGAAAGCCATCACATTTTTTGAATTTCGTTATTGAGGAAAATATAACAGGAAAAAGACAAGTTAGAACAGAAATCATTAATGGCGAAAGTTTCTTATTTTTAAATTTTAATTACATAAATAACTTGTAATTGGAGTAGTTAGCAGGTTTCTACATTACTTGATCTACAAAATTGAGCCAAAATTTATGGGTTAACTCCTAGAAGGATTTCTAGGTGTCAACCAATATCTACCAAGCTCTTGGAATCCTTGCTTAGGACTGTTAGATGTATTATGCATTATACTGTATATTCTGGTGGTTGACCCTCTTAGGCTCACCTCTATGTGTTTGGGAACCCATCCTGTGTATATATACATATGTATCCTTAAGTGTGAATATACAAGATTCATTATTCCTATCATGGTATCAAAGCATTAGGTTTTCCGGCCGCTTTTCCGGATCCCGCCGCTTCCGCCGATTCCCGTCTCCAGCTCGTCACCGATCCCGCACTGCTTGATCCAGCCCGTCACCGATCGATCGCGTGCTCCTGCTCCGATCGATCCCGCACATTTCCTGCTCGTCACCGATCCTGCTTCCGAAGGTCTACTGCTTCCGACACATTTCCTGCTCGTCACCGATCGTCTACCTCTCCGATCGATCCCGTCGAGCACTGCTACAGCTACTGCTTCTTCTTTGATCGATCCCGTCGAGCACTGCTCTTCTCCGATCAATCCCGTACTGCTACTCCGATCGATCCCGTACTGCTCCTCCCCCGGCTGATCCCGCAGCCCCGACATCCTCGGTTGATTTTCTCGATGGCCTCAGGTGCTCGTCCTCCTCCGACACTTTCTGCAGCTCAGTCCGGTGTTTCTCGCCGCCCGCCTTCCCGCTGTCACTACTGTCAGTGCCTTGGTCATGTCAGATCTGAGTGCCGCAAGCTTCAGCGGGCGCAACAGCCTGGTCAGCAGCGTGCTCCTGCCTCTGTCTCTCAGCCGGCTGCCTCCGCCCTTGTAGGTATCTCCGCCTCCGACTGGTTGCTTGACTCTGGAGCTTCTTTTCACATGACCTATGATGCTACACGTCTTTTGTCATGTCAGCCCATTACTCATACCCTTAGTATCATGGTAGCAGATGACACCATTCACCCCATCACCAGTCGTGACCTCCTTCACACCACTCATTTTCACATTCCCGATGTGGCCTACATACCAGAGTTATCCATGAACCTTATATCCGCCAGTCAGCTCACATCTCATGGTTGTCTGGTTACCTTTGATGAGTTCACATGCCGTGTGCAGGATCGTCTGACTGGGGCACTTCTTGGGGCTGGTCGTCGTCGTTGCGGGGTGTACGTCCTTGATCGTCTCCACCTTCCATCCACTTCACGGTCACCGTCATCCGCTTCCTCCCTTTGTCTTCCTTCGGTGGGTTTCTCTCAGTGGCACCACCGTCTTGGCCATCCCAGTGGTTCACGTCTAGCTTCCCTCATTAGTCATGGTTTCCTTGGTCGTGTCTCTATTGATCGGTCTCACTCATGTTCAGGTTGTAGGCTCGGTAAACAGCTACAACTCCCCTATCAGTCTAGTGAGTCCAGGTCTCAGCGTCCCTTTGATCTAGTTCATTCTGATGTCTGGGGATCCGCACCCTTTGTATCCAAGGGTGGACACCGGTACTATGTACTTTTCGTTGATGACTACTCTCGTTATTGTTGGGTCTATTTTATGCGTTCTCGATCTGAATTTTTTCAGATCTATGTTACGTTTTCTGCTATGGTGCGCACACAGTTTTCTGCTTCCATACGCATTTTCCGTTCTGACTCAGGGGGGGAGTACCTCTCTCATGCTTTTCGAGATTTGCTAGCTACTCACGGGACTCTCCCTCAGCTTGCCTGTCCCGGTGCCCATGCTCAGAATGGCACCGCTGAAAGGAAGCATCGTCATATTATTGAGACAGCTCGCACCCTTCTTATCTCCTCTCACGTTCCTCCTCACTTCTGGGCTGAGGCTGTTTCCACTGGTGTTTATCTTATTAATCTGCAGCCCTCCACTTTCCTTCAGGGACAGTGTCCCGGTGAGTGTCTGTACTCTCGACCACCACGTTACACTCATCTTCGTGTTTTTGGTTGTCGATGTTATGTTCTTCTCTCTCCACGTGAGCGTACTAAGCTCTCTGCTCAGTCTGTTCCTTGTGCCTTTCTTGGGTACAGTACTGAGCACAAGGCTATCGATGCTATGACCCTGTTGCACGTCGACTTCGCATTTCACGTGATGTCACTTTTGATGAGTCTCACCCTTTCTTTGTGTCCCCTGTTTCCTCGACCTCACACTCATCTGTTACTCCCTCTGACGTGCAGTTTCTCACTCTTCCCGTCTCTCCGCCTCATGTATCCCCGCCTCATGTATCCTCCCCTCCGGTATGTCCTCCTCCTCTTCCCTTGCCACAGTCTACTCTGTCACCCCCTGCTCCCTTGTCGCAGTCTACTTCGTCTCCCTTACCGCAGTCTACTTCCTCTTTCTCTGATGAGTTGTCCACTTGGGATCGTGTCTCTCCTCTTCCCTATCACTATACTCGTCGTCATCCTCATATCTCCTCGCCTCCAGTGCCCCCAGACTCAGTGCCTACCTCCTCCAGCGAGTGCCCTATGGATGATCCTCTTGTGCGCCGCAACCCACCTCGTGAGAGGCGCCCTCCCGAATGTCTCAGCCTTGCTACCCTACCGCTGGATCTACCTGCCCTTCCTGCCACTGTCTGCAGTACTCCAGAGCCGACTTCCTACCGTGAGGCTGCCCAGATACCTGAGTGGCAGGATGCTATGTCTGCTGAGTTGGAGGCGCTTGAGCACACTCGTACATGGGAGCTTGTTCCTCTTCCACCTGGTGTTGTTCCTATTACTTGCAAGTGGGTCTTTAAGGTCAAGACTCGCTCTGATGGTTCTGTGGAGAGGTACAAGGCTCGACTTGTTGCTCGTGGTTTTCAGCAGGAGCAAGGGAGAGACTATGACGAGACTTTTGCTCCAATTGCTCATATGACCACGATCCGCACTCTTGTTGCTGTTGCAGCTGTTCGTCGCTGGTCTCTGTTCCAGCTCGATGTGAAGAACGCTTTTCTTCACGGTGACCTTCAGCAGGAGGTGTACATGCTCCCTCCTCCCGGTCTTTCCTCTCCTCCAGGACTTGTTTGCCGCTTGAGACGAGCTCTTTACGGGCTCAAGCAGGCGCCCCGCGCGTGGTTTGCTCGTTTCAGTTCGGTCATTACTGCCGCCGGTTTTCAGCCGAGCCCGCATGATCCAGCCTTTTTTGTGCACTCCTCTTCTCGTGGCCGGACTCTTCTATTACTTTATGTGGATGACATAATCATTACAGGTGATGACCCTGCTCATGTAACATTCGTCAAACATCACCTCCAGCAGCAGTTTCAGATGACTGATCTTGGACAGTTGAGCTATTTCTTGGGCCTTGAGGTCACCTCTACAGACCGTGGTTTTCAGCTCTCTCAGCGGCGTTACACATCAGATCTTTTAGCTCGGGCTGCTCTCTCTGACTCTCGCACTGTGGACACCCCTATGGAGCTTCACCTTCAGTTAAGACCGGATGATGGGGTTCCACTCTCTGATCCTACTCGTTATCGTCACATTGTCGGGAGCCTCGTCTACCTTACTATTACTCGGCCCGACATTGCACATGTTGTTCATGTTTTGAGCCAGTTTGTTGGTGCGCCTACCTCTGTGCATTATGGTCATCTACTGCGGCTGTTGCGTTACCTCCGGGCGACGACTTCACGTGGTCTCTTCTACTCCAGTAGCAGTTCTCTGCAGCTTCGTGCTTACTCGGATGCTACTTGGGCCAGTGATCCCGTTGACCGCCGATCTGTCACTGGTTTCTGTCTATTCTTGGGTACTTCACTTATTGCCTGGAAGTCCAAGAAACAGACCGGGGTTTCTCGTTCCAGTACTGAGGCTGAGCTGCGTGCCATGGCTACTACTACTGAGGATATCATTTGGCTTCGCTGGCTCCTTGAGGATCTTGGTGTCTCTTCCCCGGATCCCACTCCACTCCACTGTGATAACACCGGTGCCATTCAGATCACCTTGAATCCGGTGAAGCATTCTCTTTCCAAGCACATCGGGGTGGATGCTTTCTTCCTTCGTGAGCAGTATAGTCGGGGAACTCTTGCTCCTTCCTTTGTTCCTTCTGAGCAGCAGCTTGCAGAGTTGATGACTAAGCCGCAGACTCGGTCCCAACATGCTTATCTATTATCCAAACTCTCGGTGTATGAACCCCCGTGAGTTTGAGGGGGGTGTTAGATGTATTATGCATTATACTGTATATTTTGGTGGTTGACCCTCTTAGGCTCACCTCTAGGTGTTTGGGAACCCATCCTGTGTATATATATATATATATATGTATCCTTAAGTGTGAATATACAAGATTCATTATTCCTATCAAGGACAAGGTACAAAATGATGAAGATAAGCATCATGCCAATTTATTTATTCATACTTGTTCACATCTGTTAGTATTATGCATGTCCATTTGTATTTTCCTTTGTATTTTTGTATTGTACCGACTCTTACTATAAACAGAGTAGTGTGTGTGTCACAGAGGAGGACTCGGCGTTCCGGAAGGAGCCTCGGGTGTTTCACGCATTTACTTTTAGGAGGATAGCACATACGGGCGTGAAGGCCTAGGTGGCATATGATTCATATCTCCTATTTCTATTTCCAACTTCAGTATTTCTATTTCAGTTAATGTAATTTTTGTGTAATTTACGGATTTGCTATTGGGAGAGCATTAATAGTTGTAATTAATAGATACTTTCAAGTCGTTTTATGCTGTAATGCCCAACAGGATTATTTACGTCTTTTGGCTCTCCTTACTCAAGTATCTGTTTGAGTAAAGGGTTTCATGTTAGATCATTACTTCCTTCAACTTGGTATCAGATGAAGCTCTAATCTCACGCCGCCGGAAAAAAGTCTCGCTCGCTGTCCGCCTCTCTCCCTCTCCACATCGCTTCAAGTGTTCTTCTCTTCCCGCTGGTTTGCGGGACTCTCCATGCAGACACCACGCAGTTCCTAATGGCGTCTGATGGTGCGCTCACTGAAGGAGACCTCCGCCCCTCCTTGTGATGTTCGCTGCCTCGCCGTCGACGCCTCCCATTTCCGTCGTGCTTCTTCGTTGACACCGACAACTGTTCGACCTTGCTTCTTCGTCGACTCCTTCTAGTCGCTGAGCTGCTCAACTCCTTCCAGCCAGTGAGCTGCTTGACTCCTTCCAGCCGGTGAGCTGCTCGTCTCCTTCCAGTACTTCGTCGACGGCGTAGATTCCGCTGCCTGTTTCTGCTGCTCTGTGCTGATGATATCGACAACTATTCTTGATTTCCTGCCGCTGCCTGAAACTGCCCCTGTCGCTCCTCCCACTGTCTTTCTGGAGTTCTTGCCGATACGGATCTGGCTTCCTATAGTGTTTCTCCCTCGGATTCTCTCTGTTTCTTTTTCAGTGTGCCACCATGGTTGATTCTTCTGCCTCCTCGGCAAGTGTTGTGACGCCCCAGATGAGTGACCCTCAGAGGATTCATGGTCGCACTGGTCCCGTGCTGCTCAACATGTGATTCACAGTCATCAGATGTTCGGATACATAGATGGGACGGTCGTGGAACCACCTAAGGACGATTCAACTTGGAAGCGTTGAGATTCTGAAAATTCCTTTGTCATCTCGAGACTCTAGCATTCTATGTCTACTAAGGTACAAAGTTATATGTTGATGGACTCTGCACGCGAGACATACTCTCGGGTACGCGAGACATACTCTCAGATCGGTAATTCCACCCAGATTTACGAGCTTACGCATCGTATTTTGGAGTTGAGACAAGGATCTATAACTGTGTCCGCGTACTTCTCGGAGTTCGAGCGGCTCTCTCAGAAATTGGATTACTTTGAGCAATTTACTCCTGGTTGTACTGTTGATGCGGTTCTGTTGCAGAAAAAGGAAGAACATTTCCGTCTTCATGTCTTCCTGATGGGTTTGAACATGGAGTTGGATACGGTTCGGACTAATATTTTCCACTGCTCTCCTCTCACATCTCTTCGGGGGGCATTCAGTATGATGGTTGGCGATGAAGACCAGCGTAGGTCCCTCAGCCTGGTTGCTCCTCCTGATCGCTCTGCCTTGACTAGTGTTGGTCGGAACAACGCCAACCCCAACAACACTGTCCCCACTTGCGATTATTGTGTCTGCAGGGGCCACACTCGGGATGTGTGCTTCAAAATCCATCCTTATCTTGCTCCACCTGGACGCGATCATGGACCCGAATGTGGGGGTCTCGACAGGGTGGTTCACGATCTTATGATGTTGTCTATTCTACGGAAATCTATGAAGAGACTATCTTTCTTTGAAACCCAACAAGATGATTGTACATCAACCACTCACTGAAAGAAGAGAAATGGTCTTCATTCGGGTTATCTTTCTTCTGCGTTCTGGGACAACTTCACATGAGGTCTTCGATCGGCGATCAACGAACGTAGATCACTCTGGACGATCAACGCCTGTCGATCTCATTCTTCTTTCTGTAAGAGTTCGTTATGTGATTGTTATTGAGATCGAGTCTCCGGTCAGTGAAAGTAGGTTGGTCACTCGACGATCAGTTATTCTTCAATGACTTTTTTGTGATCCTTGAATGAAGGAACACGATAGACGAACGGTTCAGGCTTGGTTGGCAAATGTTTTTCAACTTCTGATTCTGCTTCCTGGTTCACGATCAGTGATTACAGGACTCAATCGGTGAACGTAGGCACGATAGGCGATCGTAAGCACGTTCGGCGAACGTTGATCTCTATATACAGTTTCGGTCGGCGATCGATGACTACCAATCGATTTTTTCAAGCCATAAAATCTGCCTTTCAAAAGTCCATAGAGGTGACTGATCTTCAATGAGTACCCTTAGACACATACATACAGATAGCTAAATGACTAAGTTTCATGCATTGTTAACATGGTATATCAAATCATTAGAGATTTTTCCCAACAATCACCCCATATTTGGTAGAGTAGGTTTCACAAAGGTATGCAATGATATTAATTACATTGTGTTATGTGCCTATTTTAGGATGTCGTCGGAGGTAGTGGAGGAGGCAGAGATACAAGGGGCCCTATAATGAGGATGAAGAGGAGAAGAGGAACTAGAGGGAGAAGGGAGGCTTAAGAGAGAAGGAGAAGAGTTAGAAAGAGAGAGAGTATGAAATTTTGCTTTAATTCTTGCGACCCTCATACATGACCCAAGGATCCCCTTATATAGGACCTCAGTGGCATGGACGTAAATACCCAATATAAAGAAATGTGTGAACATTAAAACACTAAGAATCTAATAACCCGTAACTACAACTCAATTCGACCATACAACTCGACTCAATACGACACGACTCATACAACTCGACCTGATACATAAAGACTCATAATAATATAATTGCTAGATAACTGACGACGTGAGACCCATAACATTCCTCATGTCCTTCAAATCGAGCTTGCCATCAAGCTCGAACAGTAATTAGATGACCTGATCATCGGGATCTTTGATTTCCCTCCAGAACAACTCCCGATAGCACGTTACTGTAGCGGAGGCTGCATTGGGCGTCAGGTCGTCAGCATGCTCCCCGATGGCAGAAAAGATTGTGCAGAGCGGGCGTGGCAGTGGTACGTGTCGGGGAGAGACTTCCAGGCATATCTAGAGGCGAGTGTGCCTGGTGGACGGACGAGGGCGGCAAAAGACCAGGTTTTATGTGAGCTGCGGAGATGAGAAGCAACGGTACCAACTGGAAAAATTACAAATACGGAAGCGAGGGACTAGGAGACTAGGATACGACGCATATGTCAACTTCGGGACCGAGGCGACGACGACATAGATCCCAACACGATGATGTACGTTCGCTAGTAGCGCGCACGGGCATAACGCACCCGTCATCTTTATATCTTATTATAACATTTGTATTTCGGGTCATGAATTATTTACCGTTTTCCTTTGCATGTCTCGGAACTAGGCACTATATAAACCTATGCATGTATCTCATTTGGATTATCTTGGAGTATGATCACTTTTGGAGGAGCCACAGGGGCTGAATTCTTCTTTATTCTTCTTTCACCTTCTCTTCCCCTCCTTCTACTCCTCTTCAAGCTCAGTTAATGATAAGGACCAATTTAGAGCTCCTTTATCAAGGAGATCTGAGGTTCAAGCCCCAGCCTCAACAGCCCGCCATTGGATATAGCGGTTGCGGTCAATTAGATCCGTGGGGAGGGGTTGGGGTCACTGGTACGCAGACTTGTAGTGCACCCACAATAGATCGGGGAGTTACACTTCCAACTACGGTTTCCGTCGCCTGAAGACCTACCAACTGCTTCACGTCTGCTCCACGACTCGATCACGCGATCCTACTCCTGATCGATCCAGCACGCACCGCCTGCATTTTCGCTGCCCGACTGCTCGTCGCCTCGCTTTCCGAGTTTCGTCAGCATCCTATCTCGTTGTCTCCCAACCCGCGATCCCGCGTGATATTCCCGTGTCAACCAGCTATGCGCTTCCGCCCGCCGCCCGCAGCCCGCAGTTCCGCCGCCTTCCAGATTCGCAGTTCTGCGCGCCTCCGCATCCCATTTTCTTTTGATTCTGCATGTGCTTCATGTTGTGGTACCGTTCCACCGATCATCGTTGTTTCTGCGCTCTGGACACCATAGCAAATGTTCGTACACTCCGCCTTCTCTTAATGGGACCTTCAGACGCTCCCGTGGCTCATTCCCCTATCGATCCGACCATCTCTCGCTGCCTCGACGCTCATGAGGAGTACATCGCCTCTCTCCAAGCCCTAATGTTGCGAATGGATGTTAAGTTTGACGCCCTCCTCTCTGGCCACGCAAGTACTTCCCTGACCTTCAACGCGGAGTCACCATCGCTTCTCGGTGCGCATCCGGACCTTCCATGGGATGTAGTTTCGGCGCCGGCGGGCCTTCCTCTAGCACACCATTCGTTCGACATTCCTTCCTTCAATGACACCGACCCCATAAGGTAAATTTCCCGTGTGGAACAATTCTTCGACCTTCATCTGACTCCGGAGCCGCAAAAGGTTGCAACGGCTCTCATCGGCATGGAGGGGTAGGCCCTCTATTGGGTCCGCTGGCTGTGACAGAACAACCCTTTGCTCTCTTTGTCGGAACTCCAACAAGACCTCATCCTCTGCTACGATGTTCGCTATTACGGGACGACAGTAGAGCGTTTGTGTGGTGTCCGTCATTTAGGAATCCTTGATGACTACATCAACAAGTTCATTCCCTTGGCGATGCACGTTCCTGGCCTACCGCCAGATAATTACTTGGGATTTTTCATACAGGGGCTCCTTCCTACATCTGCTCCCGCCTTCGCACCCACCACCCGCGGACGAGAGGGTAGGCCATCGGTTAGCACGTAGAACTCCCCGGTGACCTACTGATGTTGACAGAGGTGTCAAATTCAGTATTATGATCACTCTTGGTCATAACTACTGAACTATTCATCTCATTTTAAATTTACCGGGGAAAGTTAATTAGAATACTAAAATTATCAAGACTTACTCTTTAAAAATAAAATTCATGAGAATCTGGAGTAATCATTAACAACTACAAGAGAATATCTCTTACCTCCTAAACTAGTAACAATAAATAAACCAAATAAATCCATATGTAATAGATATAAACATCTTGGGATAACATTTGAAGTTTTACTCTTAAAGGAGACCGTTTGTTTTTCTAATTGGCAAGTTCTACATGTTGTATCATTAACATATTTTTGGGCAAACTTCTAATTAAATTTGCACTAGATAGTTTTATAAGGTCTTAACTTTTATGTGTGCAAGCCTCCTATACCACAAATCACAAAGATTGAGAGAGTAGGTAATGAGATACAAAAGTTTTCACATAGCTAAAGTCAGCAAAATAAATCTTGTCCACTCTAGTAAACTACCGTGCCAATCTTACTGTCCTTCACCAAGAAAGAGTTTAGTTAAAAAACAACTTGATAACCATTTATCACAAAGTTGGTTTATGCTTATCAGATTGTGTTGCAATCTTTCCACATAAGTAATATTAGTAAAAACCATCTTACCAGAAGAAAAAAATTACCATAACTAACCATAACTTTTAGTGCATCCACGATTTGAGTCTCCAAGGATAACTTTAGGTCCTCTCTTAGCATAATAATCTGACATCAAAACTTATATCTCCAGTCATGTGCCAGGAGCAACTATTCAAATACTAAGTGTGCTTCTTGGTGGAACTTAGGACATTCATGTACCTACAAGCAAAAAATGATAGGAGTGCTCGAAGCATCCGAGTGAACGTCTAGTTTGGAACGAACTACCCGTTGCCCCCAGCGGGGGTATTTATAGGCGTAACCCTAAATCCCCGACGACGCGTTAACAGACCCGTTAGGGTTCCGTTAAATATCCGATACAACGCTAAATATACCTTAACATTCTCCTCCTATATTGTAGCAATTGTATCACATAACGGGTTAAACAAAGCATATAAGTTAGATAACGACAGAATGAGTTTCAGATTAAAACAACAAGAGTTTTGGATCAAACATCTAAACTCAAACAGGTTCCAAACATGCAAAAGCAAAAGCAGAAGCAAGAACAGTAATATGAAAACAAAACTCAAACAGGTGACGGGTCGGTCTACTCAAACAGTAGATCATCTCCATCCATGTCGAAATCCACTTTCTCTCCTCCAGACTCCAATTGATCTGCATTTAAACATTAGAATGTCATGAGAACAAAATTCAATGAATCCATACATATGCATATCAAAAGTAAAGTGATTAGTTCTTACAATTTTGAACATAATACTCTAACTAGGAAGAAAAACTCATAGGTCCGCATCTCTATCTAATTTACACAAAATTAGAAATTTGGTTCATAGAACCAAGCTATGTTCCTTCGATTATTAAGATTATTACCAAACGTTTCACAATTGTATTATATCATCAAGTTTGGAATGATACAACAAGCTGTGACCAATATATCATCAAGTTTGGAATGATATAAGTAATGATCATAATATCAGGACGCATATCAGCAACTTTAGTATTCGTTTTTGGAATGATACCCAATTCAGCATTTGAAAAGAAATAGTTGTGTAAGTCATCAAGTTTGGAATAACTAGCAACTAAACAATCTCAGGCTTTCATCAAGTAGCATCTGGAATACTTCAGTGTACTCAGTCTAGATGCGTGAATGTAGGCAGACTCGGTTCTAAAATCTTAAACAAACATAGGTATTAAGTCTCACTAAATAGACTTTAATCTCATATCCCCCGATGTTTTAGATGTAAGAACCTTGCATAAGCCCTTGGTAAGGACATCTGCTACATTATCTTTTGATCTCACGTCCAAGAGGGAAATGATCCCTTGACTGGTGATATAGGTCAACCAGACCTGTTTCATCCGTAGTTGCATTCGCTTACCATTGAACAGTGAATTAGTTGCAATGGTTTTTGTGGCTTAATTGTCACAAAATATCGAGATAGAGTTCATTTTTAGACTCGTCATTGGAATATCCATAACCAAATCTCTGACCCACTCTGCTTCTTCGGCAGCTGAAGCAAGAGCATAGAGTTCGGATTCCATAGAGGATAGTGTGATACACGTTTGCCTCTTAGATTTTCAAGCTACTGCGGCTCCTCCTAGGGTAAACATATAACTACTAGTGGACCTACTATCACCAACGTCTGAGCACCAGGAGGCGTCAGAGTACCCTTCAAGCACAGGAGGGTGTCCACTGTAACATAAAGCATACTGCTCAGTATACTTTAAGTATCGCATTAACCTGTCCAAGGCGTCCCAATGGTCCTTTCCAGGGTTACTAGTGAATCTACTCAACATGCCGACCGTAAAGGCTATGTCGGGTCTTGTGCAGGTAGTAGCATACATTAGACTGCCAATAAGTTTGGAGTAAGCCAACTGTCTAATAGGTGAACCGTCATGAAGTTTCAATCTATTATTATAGTCGTATGGAGTCTCAATCTTCCTGCAATTATCATAACTCCACTTCTCTAGTAGAGTTCTGATGTAGTGACTCTGGCTAAGGGTGATACCCTTATTCGTAAAGTTCACTTCCATGCCTAGGATGGTTTTCACCACACCTAAGTCAGTCATGCTAAATGTTGACTTCAAGGTAACCTTAACGTCTTCCACCTCAGACTGATCAGTACCCAGAATTAGCATGTCATCAACATACAAGCAGATTATAGCGATGGAGTTTGGACTTGTCCGTATGTATAGACATTTATCTGAAAGGCTGGATTTAAAATGCAGGCCTTTTACGCAAGTGTCAAACTTCTCGTGCCATAGCTTTGGTGCTTGCTTCAATCCGTATAGTGACTTAATCAACTTACAGACCTTGGTTTCTAGACCTTCTACGACGAACCCTTCAGGTTGACGTATGTAGATCTCCTCAGTTAGATCTCCATTTAAAAATGCAGTCTTTACGTCCATCTGACGAACGACGAAACGTTCAATAGATGCGATAGCGAGAAGAACCCTGATCGTTGCAATGTGACAAACATGTGAGTATGTATCAAAGTAGTCAACTCCACTCACTTGAGTGAAGCCTTTGGCAACTAGACGTGCTTTGTACTTAGCGATACTCCCATCTGGATTCAGTTTCTTCTTAAGAACCCACTTGATCCCAATAGTTTTAGCTCCTTTGGGTAGGTCAACTAATGTCCAAGTTTGATTCTCCATGAGAGAGTGCATCTCATCATCAATGGCTTCTTTCCATAACAGGGAATCCCTGGATCGCATCGCTTCCTGATAGGGGATGGATCAGCTTCAACGTGGTAAGTCACAAAATCTGTACCGAAGCTTTTAGGAACACGTTCCCTATTAGATAGCCTGGTGGACTCCAGGACACTAGTGTGAACTGGCTCAGTGTCAGGGAGTCGTAGTTCCGTCCCAACGAGGGTATCAGAACTGGTGTCTGGCAGACATGGAAGAGTCAAGTTCTTATCTCTAAGAAACTTGTCCTCAAAGAACACAACATTTCTAGACTTAATGACCGAGTTGGTAGAGAGATCTAGAAATCGATCTGCAGCACTATCCACCGCACATCCTAAGTACACACAAGTGTTCGTCTTAGGTCCTAACTTAGATCTCCTTATGTCAGGTATCCTAACATAGGCGATACATCCCCAGGTTTTGAGGTTATCAAATCTGGGTTGTCTCTTAAACCAAAGCTCATACGGGGTTTGCTTCAATTTAGCATGAGGAACCATATTCAGGATGTGATTCGACGCGAGGGCTGCTTCTCCCCAATAAGCGGCAGACATGCCGGCAGTCAACAACATAGAATTCAACATTTCTGTTAAAGTTCTATTTTTCCGCTCAGCAATACCGTTTGACTGGGGCGAATAAGGGGCAGTGGTTTTCAGGAATTATGCCATTGCTGGCAAGAAAATCCCTAAACTCACCCGAGACATACTCGCCTCCTCGATCACTCCTAAGTCGCTTAATTTTCAAATCCAATTGGTTCTCAACCCTATTTTTGAAAATTTGCAATTTTTCAAAAGCTTCATCTTTGGTTTTTAAGAGATAAATGTGAGTATATCTAGAGAAGTCGTCGATAAAAGTTATCAGGTACTTCCGACCACCACGCGTGACAAAACTTTTATAGTCACAAATGTCGGAGTGTATCAACAATGTCTGACTGAATGGTGTTCTAGTTATCTTAGTTTGAGCACATATCTCACATTTATCAAATTTGGTTTTAGTGTCTAAGGGGATGTTATGAGTTTTAGCTAGCAGAAGTAGTTTTCTATAGTTCACGTGTCCTAGTCTTGCATGTAAAGTCTTAAGATCTATGAGATTTGAACTAACCTGATTGACTACTTCGTTTGCTAGACTCAGTCTATACATCCCATTTAGAACGTAAGCGCAACCAAAATAATGAGAGTTAACCATAATGGTCACCCTACCACCACTAATGTTAATAGACATACCCGCATCGCTTAACAGACTAATCGAAATTAAATTAGCAGCTAATGTAGGAATGAATTTAACATCTTTCAAAAGTAAATGCGTACCTGACGAGAGTAGCAAATCCACGGTCCCTGTCTGGAGTACCTCAGCAGTGGCTCCATTTGCCACTGTAACTGACTCAGAGGCTGGAGTGGCATCCTTCAGCAGAGCGGAGTTGTTGCAGACGTGGCAGGTCGCCCCCGAATCCAGCCACCAGTCAGTACTGGCTTGAACGTTCCCCACCTTGGCAACAAAGTGGGAGGGCGCAGTCTGATGGAGCATGAGCTCTGTTATCAGGCTTTGGTGGGTTAGCATCGGGCTTCTTGGGTTGTCTACAGTCAGAAGCACAGTGACCCCACTTGTTGCAGTTGTAGCACTTGCCCTTGAACTTCTTGATCTTCTTGCTGGTGTCTACTACTGCGGGTGCACTGGAGGGAGGTCGAGTTCGATCAGACCTAGGCTTCCTTTTTGGGTGTGTGATCATATTAGCAACAGATTGCTGCTTGCTCACCACCTCCTTCACATGCCTTGTCCGATTCTCGTCCTCAATGCAGATGAACCGCTTGAGGTCTTTCAGACTGACCTGAGTCTCCTTACGATACATCTCCGTCTTGAAAGAGTATCACGCTGAGGGGAGCTTGTAAATAATGGCACCAACAACGAACCCATCTGGTAGAGGGACACTTTCACTGTTGAGCTTGGCCACCAAATTCTTCAGGTCTGCAATCTGGGGAAGGATTTCCCTGTCCTCAGAGAAGGTGAATCCCATGAACTTGTCCACCAGATGCGTCTTGGACATGTTCTCTTCCTCCTTGAACTGATCTTCCAGTGCATTCCAGATCTCTTTTGCTGTCTTCAGTTTTCCGAACGTCTCGGCCAGCGAATTGGAGAGACAGTTGAGAAGATAATCACGACAGAAATCTTCATCACTGGTCCACTGTGCTTCCTCATCTCCTCCTTTGAAATCTGCTAAATCAGTTTGCAGAGTATAAAAGACATTCAAATACTTCATACCAAACTGGGTGTTCCGCTTCCAGTCACTGAACTCAGAATGAAAGAACTTCTCCAGTTTGATCATCGGCACAGGAGAGGAGAGATTGTTGCTCTTCGAAAGCGAAGCCATCTGGAGATGACGGCTGAGGCGGAACGACGGCAGCGACACGATCTGCAGCAAAAAACCGCACTAGAGCAGTGCACTGGAGTGGAGCAACAACTGGATCGGCACTTCACCGCACTAGACTTCACTGCAGTGTATCAGAATCGCACAGGGAGCACAGGATCGAGATTGCACAGGAAGCACTGGATCGGGATCGACACGACTGGAGCGACAGCAACTGGATCGACACAGGATCGGCAGGGAGGGTCCTTCCTGCGGTTTCTTCTTTGTCGCAGGGAGACGAGTGGCCTGGAGACGCGAACTGGAAGAGTCGGCGATGGCGACGTCGTCAATCGTGAGGAATCACCGCAAAAAGTGCTGAAGAACCGCCACGCCAATCGGTGAGGCGGACTCGACGTGGTAAGGCCGTAAGACGTGGACCTCCAGAAGACTGTCCAGAAAGCAGCGGGGCTGGATATGAGGATTCTGAGTAGTTTTCAGCAGGGTGCTGCTTCTGACTGATGTCGGAATTTTCCGACATCCACTGTCGCCTGGGCGACAGTGAACTTGCCCAGATTTCATTTTCTGTTATCTGAACTTGATCCTATGTTGATTTCTATTGTTTTTGTGGAACAATTTTTATGTAATATTAATGATGTGAGAAACGATCGACAAACGGGAAGAAGAACACACGCGCAGGAGCGGGCTTCTCCGTCGTTCCATCCTCCTTCAACGGCAGCAGCGCGAGAAACGCACAACGGCGGCCGTTTCTTCGATCGCTGGAACTCGGGCTGCGGACGGCGGAGACGGAGGCGGAGATGCACGACGCGGGGACCCTTCTGAACCGAACAGCGGCAGGCCCCTTTCTCGCACAGCGGCAGGCTCCTTCCTCGCACAGCAGCGACGAGAGAGAGGGAGTACCGAATGGGAGAGCGATCAGTCGCTAGGGCTGGCGGCGCTCACACAGGAGAAAAATCGCTCAGGAGGAAGAACCGCTCGGGAGCGTGAGGGGGGGGGGGGGGGGGGGGGGGGGCTAGGGTTCACGAACGTACACTTCTAGAATGATAGGAGTGCTCGAAGCATCCGAGTGAACGTCTAGTTTAGAACGAACTACCCGTTGTCCCCAGCGGGGGTATTTATAGGCGTAACCCTAAATCCCCGACGACCCGTTAACGGACCCGTTAGGGTTCCGTTAAATATCCGATACAACGCTAAATATACCTTAACAAAAAATGCCCCCCCCCCCCCCCCCCCCCAAGGATTTGGAGTGAATACCATGAGTAGCAACATTCTCACAAATCCTTGGCTTCCTTTGATAAGAGTTACCATAAGAGTAAGTGTTTGTAGTGTTATACCAACAATCAATCATAAAGTGATCAATCTTCCCACAACAAAAACATTCAAATCTATCGTACTTCCTTCCTTGAGGAATAAAGGTGGAAGAACCAACATCTAAAAATCCTCTTTGTTTGATGATCAATGATCGAAGAAACGGTAGGTGATTGGCCATCGCTGTCTGAAAGATCGGCCGACAATCGACGATCGGGGCCTAAAAGACTGGTTGATGATCGAAAATTGTGGATCTAAGCCATGGTCGGTGATATAATTACATATAACCGGTCCCTGAACGTCTAGCAGTATGTTTCAAAGTCGATCGGAGGACTCCAGGTCTACAATCTGGGATCAGTATGATCAGCGATCGCCTAGCAGTTGGTCGTCGATCAATGACCTCATTCATAAACTCAGGATTTTCATCAAGCCTGGTCTTTCCTTTGTCCTTCAAGTAGGACTTCCTCATTTTTTAGTATGGAGGATGGCAAGCATTGTAAGACTACCATAGGCATTATAAGGAGGATGGACAATTTTTTTCTTTTGATTTTTCACAGAACAAGAATGAGCATTTTCCCGTGAGGTCTCAATGCAGTTATCTTCATTCTTCTCATAGTCTATTTTTCTGAAGACAAAACTTATCAGATCCTTTCTGGAAGGGAGAGAACGTTGATTGTAAGATGCAGATGAGTCCGCTCCAAAACTAAGTCTCTTGAAGTTCATTGATAGAATCTCTGAGATGTTCTTCAACAGATTGTTTCTGCTATCCAAGCAATCGAACTCCTCTCTAGCTTTGTTAAGCTCAGAAATGAGTCTCTTGTTTTCTTCAAGAGAATTCTTAAGTTTTTCTTCAAGAAGATTATTTTCATTCACTAGTAAACTAATGCCGTATCTACAGTTGGAGCTTGATTAAGCTTTTCATGTAGCTCAGAATTAGTTTAAGATAAAGATTTATCTTCTTAAAAAGAACTTGGATTCTTCTTTCAGCCACAAGATTTTCATTGCACAAGTTAACGAAGACTTCCTTGAAGTCAAAAGAGAAAAGTTAATAGAATCAAAATTAATTACCTCATTCAGTCATGACGGTTGAAGAACGCACTTTTTTAGGTTACAAAGTTCTCCTCCACGTTTTGCTCTTTTCCGATAGACTCCTCATTGTAATAATACACCAAAGCAAGAGATGTAGTTACCCCCGGTGAGACTAAGGTAGTTTGACTTTTAACACCCCCTCCCTCAAGCTAACACCATAAGCATCCATCATTCCAAGTCTGAGAGAGTGCGTGTGAAGGGTTTTACCAGAAACAACTTAAGTGAACATATCAACAAGTTGATTCCCAGAAAGCACAAACACAGTAGACTTGGTTCTGAATTTTGTCCTGCACAAAGTTGCAATCGATCTCGATATGTTTAGTTCTCTCATAAAAGACAGGGTTGTTGCAATGTGGATAGCAGCTTGATTATCACAGTGCCTGTTTATGGCCTATAGCACAGGAAACCCTATATCACCCAAAATAAATTTAACCCATATTAATTCACATGTTGTAATGACAATGACACGATATTCTGCTTCAACAGAAGATCGGGCAACAATATTCTGCTTCTTACTCCTCCAGGAAACGAGATTGCCACACATGAAAATAGAATATCCACTTGTAGATTGTCTATCAGAGGAGGAACCAGCTCAATCAGCATCACAATAGCCATGAACTTTAAGATGACCATGATTTTGATAAATGATGTTTTTTCTAGTGTTCTTTTTTAGATACTTAAGGATCCGAGGAGCAACATAATAGTGATGAACTTTAGGATTGTGCATAAATTGGCTTATCAACCCAATAAAAAACGAGATGCCGGGTCTGGTGATAGTCAAGTAAATTAACCTCCCCGCGAGGCGTTGAAAGCCCAACTTTCTTTCAAGATCAGAAGAATCATACTTGTAGATATCATAATTAGCATCCACGAGACTATCTACAAATTTTACTCACAAATATCCAGTGTCACTGAGAAGATCCAAGACGTTAGACGTATTTGCATTAGGAGATCATAATCTTCCCAGAAGATCTAGCAATCTCAATTCCAATAAAATATTGAAGTAGACCCAAATCTTTAATTTCAAAAGTAAAGGCCAATTCTCTTTTAATAAGAGCAACGTGTTGATCATCAGATCTGGTGATAATGATATTATCTACATTGTTGGAACCAGGGCTATCCTGGTTCACAAAAGTTGGGACCGGTTACGACCAAAGGTTACTTGACTAACAGTCGGGACGGACGGACTTAAACTAAGGGGAGAAGGAGAACGCAAGGAGGGATTGCTTGTAAACAGGATCTCGCGAGCTACAGCGAGGAGGTCCCGCCACTAACCCGAAAGTATATAAAACTTCCTCTTCTAAACCAGAGTTGTGCTCGACACAAGGAGACACAAAGAGGTTTTGGGGAACCTTTGAAGGGGGATCAACGTGCCTTCAACTTGTGTCATGGGGATCCTATTTATAGGCAATCAAGGGGAGAGGGTTTATATATGGACTGCGAGTAACCCGCCTTTTGAGATACTGGGTACCTGGCACCTTGCGAGTTTGTTTGTTGTCGTCTTTGGCGAGGACGCCTTTATGCCGAGGCCTCGTTTGCTGAGCTTGCTTTTGGCGAGCCGGAACCGGTTGCGAGAAGCATGATAGTTGCGAGAAGCATGATGGTTATAGTCTCCTCAGGACCTTTCAACCTCCATGAGTTTATCCCGCGTTTTTGAGAAACTCTTATTGATGGACCGCCAATATTTCGGACATCAATCTGTAGACGGTCCCTCCAGAGGGTTTGGCCCTACGTCTTCTACGTTTAGCACTGGAGAGGGCAAGGGAAAGGAGGGAGACCGACCGTCTACTATTCGATGGCTCTCCCCTCAAGAGATGGCGGACCGCCGGGACAAGGGACTTTGTTTCAATTTTGATGAGGCCTTCACCCGTGGACATCGGTGCAAGCGCCTTTCTGGCTTGAAGTGGAGGATCCCTCTGACGAGGACATCGGGAACGAGGACCCGACAGACACTGAGATTTATATTCATGCCATAACGGGACCACAGCCAGGAGATACGATTCAGCTACCGATTTCGGTGGCGAGCCATCAGCTAGTCACTCTTATGGACTCGGGCAGTACACACAGTTTTCTTAGCGACCTCACAGCCAAGCTTGCAGATGTCGGATGTCGGGGACACGTCGGTTTGGGTTTTCGTGTCGTTTTTTATATATCGGGGGATATATCGGGTTTTAATTAATTAATTAATTAAATGTTATTTTTTATACATGTCACAGTACTACCTATTTTATAACCTATTGAATTTTTAAATATTAAAAATTATATATAACATTTAATATACAATACTTTAATGATAGAAAATTTGTAAAACTAGTAATTTTAAGCAACTTGCAACTATATATTATTTTTATGAGATCAAAATTTTAAAAATTATATTTCCAACATACCTCATTCTTCATCACTTACAAAATTAATTGATTAGTTGAAAAAAATCAACATCAGAAAAGCCCCATAACTTTATTAGATCGTAAGATCTTCAGTTATCTTTCAAATTATCCACGCAACATTTTATTTATCCAACAACATTTTGCATCATCGGTAGTATACTAGTATACAAAGTTATAGCTATCATTTAAAGTAGAGAACCCAAGTATCAAGAGGAACAAAGCATCCAATTATCATTCAAAGTATCCAACAAAGCATCCAACAAAGCATCCACGTAGACTATTACCCAATTATCAGTCAAAGTATCAGTACTAATATCAGAATAAAGCATCCAACATTTTATTTATCAAAAGGCATAAAACAGCAAGCCAACTAGAAAATGAAGTTGGATATACATGCATCATCGATTGCAAAATGAAGTTGGATAAATAATTAATAATATGGGCATTTCAAATCATTTGTTGACTAACAAAATTATAAATGAGCCAAATAAAAAGGGTAATTGGCAAGATGCACCCTGGAATTACATGGTTTTGGCACTTTGCACCATAAATTGTTAAATATTACAAGATGCACCCCCAATTACAAAAAGGCTGGCACTTTGCACCCCACGTCAGGGTGCAAAGTGTCAGGTTTTTTTGTAATTAGGTGGTGTATTTTGCAATATTTAACAATTTGGGATGCAAAGTGTCAAAACCCTACACTTAGAGGTTGCATGTTGCCAATTACCCAAATAAAAATAATAAACAGTCACCAAGCAAGCTAGAGTGCCACCAGCCACAGCAAGGTGCCACCAGCCACAGCAAGACAGCAGGGAAGCAAGTAGCAAGCAGCCACCATGTTACAGAACCCACAACCAGCAAGGTCGCCGGTCAATAAGGCTGCAGGGAGCAAGACAGCAGGGTCGTCCGGCTGGCAGCAGGGCAACCGGCGAGCTAGAGTGCCGAGAGCGGGAGAATGAGAGGGGGAAGTAGGGAGAAGAATGCACCAGCCGAGAGAGTGAGAGCACCAGCAGATAGAGTTGAGAGCCCGTATTGAAAGCACCAGAGAGAAGAGAAAACGACCAGAGTGAGAGCACCAATGAGCTAGAGTGTCGAGACTATTGAGAGAACAACCAGAGTGAGAGCACCAACGTGCAGGGAGAAGAACAAGCGAGCGCGAGAGAGAGATAACAACCAGCGAGCGAGAGCACCAGCGGAGAGCATGAGAGAGAGATAACAACCAGAGAGGTAGAGTGACAAGAGCGCGCGAGAGAGAGATAACAACCAGCGAGCGCGAGAGAGGCGAGGGAGAGCGCGAGCGCGAGCGAGAGCACCAGCGGAGAGCGCGAGCGAGAGCTAGGGCAGGAACGGCGTAATGAACCGCGGGGTGGGGGGAGGTTTAATATAAAAAAACGAGAGGCGAATTCAGCGGCGTATCTTTAAACAGTAAAAAAAACCGGCATATAACCGGTTTCTTGGACCGATATGCGAGCGAGAACACCAGCGGAGAGCGCGAGAGAGAGCTAGAGCAGGAGCGGCGTAATGAACCGCGGGGTGGGCGGAGGTTTAATATAAAAAAACGAGAGGCGAATTCAGCGGCGTATCTTTAAACAGTAAAAAAAATCGGCATATAACTGGTTTCTTGGACCGATATATCGGTCCAAACCGATATATCGGTCCGTTTTTTTCAAAACGATACAAGCCAAATATAAACCGGTTATGAAACGTTTTACCTCCCAAAACTTTATGTCGGCCGACATGTTGGACATGTCGGCCGATATCCATAACATTGCTCACAATGCAACATCTTCACTTGCCTGTCACGACCCGTCAGAGCCTCCGAGTTTTCGTCGCCAATGGCATGGCCATGACGTGCACGGGAGTTTGCCGCACAGTGCCGATTGTGGTGGAGGGTTACCATTCCCACGTGGACTTTTATGTGATCGCCTTGCGGGGTTTCGAAGCCGTGCTGGGAGTCCGTTGGCTCCGTACTTTGGGGCCACTTCTATGGGACTTTGACACACTGACGATGACCTGGGGACATCACCCCTACCAGACGGTGTGGCAAGGCCGCTCGACGATTACCAGCCGACAGATTTTCCTCGCCTGTGCTGACCAGACCAAGCCCTCCTACCTCGAGTCTCTCTTATAGGAGTATAGCGACACGACCACAGCACCGACGGGTCTCCCTCCTTTGCAGCGACATGATCACCGTATTTGCCTCCTGCTAGGGATGGATCCCGTAGTGGTTCTCCCCTACCGCTACCCATTTCGGCAAAAGGACGAGATTGAGCGTCAGTGCAACGCTATAATGCAGCAGGGCATCATCTGCCACAGCGTGTCCCCTTTCTCCTCTCCAGTCTTGTTGGTCAACAAGAAGGACGGCACATGGCGTTTCTGTGTCGATTACCGCGAGCTGAACGCACAGACAGTTAAGGACAAGTTCCCCATTCCGGTCATGGAGGAACTCCTGGACGAGTTACATGGCTCCCGTTATTTCTCCAAGTTGGATCTTTGCTCTGGATACCATCAGGTGCGCATGGCCGCCGAGGATGTGGAGAAGACAGCGTTTCGCACCCACCGCGGTCACTTCGAGTTCCTCGTGATGCCCTTCGGGCTCACCAACGCCCCCTCCACCTTCCAGGCCCTTATGAATGAGGTATTTCATGACCTGTTACGTCATTGCGTGCTTGTTTTCTTTGACGACATTTTGGCCTACAACGCTACTTGAGAGTCTCATTTGGACCACCTTCGAGCAGTTTTTCAGTTAGTTCGTACTCACAGACTTTTGTTGAAGCGTGCCAAGTGTTCTTTTGGGACGGACCGAGTCTCCTACTTGGGGCATGTGGTTGACAGTACAGGGGTGTCCACTGACCCCCTTAAAATCCAAGGCATAGCTGATTGGCGCACTCCCCAGTCCCAGAGGGAAGTTCAGGGTTTTCTTGGCCTGGCAGGATATTATCGGTGGTTTATATAGTGGTACAACATTATTGCAACACCATTGTTTTCCCTCTTGAAGAAACAGTCCTTTGAGTGGGGGGACGCATCAATGACGACTTTTCATGCTCTGCAGCAGGCCTTGATGTCAACTTCAGTGCTGCGTTTACCGGATTTCGACCAGAACTTCCAGGTAGAGTGCGACGCATCCGGACAAGGGTGCGGTGTGGTGCTCCAACATGGGAGCCACCAGATAGCATATTTCAGCCGCCGAACCGCCATTCATCATCAGAAGCTGCAGGCTTACGAGCAAGAGATGATTGGGCTGGCCAAAGCCGTCCAACATTGGCGGCCGTCCAACATTGGCGGCCGTACTAATGGGGACGCCCCTTCATTATTCGCACCGATCATTTCAGCCTTAAGTACTTATTGGAGCAGCGCATCATCACTACGCCGCAACAACGTTGGATCAGTAAACTGTTGGGCTATGACTTTCGTGTGGAATATAAGGCGGGGGCCTTGAACCGGGCCGCCGACGGCCTCTCCCGCCGCGACCATCAGGAGGGATCCTTATTGGCCATTTCTTACCCGACCTCGACCATTCGCAACCGCCTGCAGAGGGAGATTCAGGACACGCCTGCTCTATGTGAGCTACTTCACCGCATTGAAGAGGGGAGATTACCCTCACATTGGACAGTTCGGGATGGCCTTATCTTGTACAATTACTAATATCTTTCAGCCGCCTCGCCCTTGATTACGGATATTCTGATGGGATTCCACGACTGCACCAATGAGGGGGTTCATAAGTTCAGCGGATCCGAGCTGAGTTCTTTTGGAAGGGACTCAAACGGGGGGTCCAAAATTTCATTGCCCTTTGCCCCGTCTGCCAGCGCAGCAAGGCCAACCACCTCCTACCAGCCGGGTTGATATAGCCTCTTCCCGTCCCTACACAGATTTGGGCCGACGTCTCTATGGATTTCAGCGAGAGGTTACCTACTTCAAAGGGCCGATCCATCATTTTCGTGGTGGTTGATCGTTTTTCCATGGGCGCACACTTCATGGCGATGAGTCGCCCTATTGACGGGAATGTGGTCGCCCGTATTTTCTTCGACCAGGTGTTCCATCTACACGGCATTCCAGAGAGTATAGTGTCCGACAGGGACAAGATTTTTACCTCCCTATTTGGCAGGAGCTATTCGCGTTATGTGGCACCAAATTGGCTCTCTCTTCAACATACCATCCGCAGTCGCACAGGCAGACAAAGGTGGTCAATCAGACACTCGAGATGTACTTGCGTTGCATTACCGGGGACCGCCCCAAAGATTGGGCACGATGACTTCCATGGGTGGAGTATTGTTACAATACGTCCTACCATTCCTCCCTGCAGACCACGCCTTTCCGCCTTGTCTATGGCCGTGATCCGCCTCGTTTCCTGACATATGCCAGCGCTTCCTCCCACTCTCCCATGATCGATACCGAGCTGTCCACTCGTGACCAGATCCTCGGCTTGGCCCGTAAGCGACTACTTCAGGCTCAGGCCAGCATGGAGACCGCCTACAACAGGGGTCACCATGAGCTGTTCTTCGCTATAGGAGATTGGGTGTGGCTTAAACGCCGCCCATACCGGCAGACGACCATGACTCAGAGGTCCTACAACAAGTTGGGTCCCATGTTCCACGGCCCATTCATGATTTCAGAGTGCATTGGCGAGGTGGCGTACCGTCTCCAACTCCCGGCGGAGGCCCGGATTCATGACGTGTTCCACATCTCGCAGTTGAAGCCGTTCGTGGGGGTGCCACCTCCGGAACCTTTGGTCAGCTTACCACCACAGCTCCAGGACAAACTTGAGAACAAACTTGATGACGACGCGGGCAGAGATGTTACAGACCCACGTTGGGGGATCATGTACAAGTGTCGCACCTCGGCACACACCGCTTAGTCACTTATTTTTATGTTACCACTTGTATCATTTATTTTTGGGACGTAATTTGTATTTCGGAAAAAAGAACTTTGGTTTGGTTTGGGCCCAACCGGGTATATGGTTGGGTGGGCTTTGGTTGGACGTTTATGCAAAATCAATTATCAAATCTCTCCTTTCTCTAACCCCTCTCTCTCTATCTCACAGAAAAGAACGTGATTCCGCTTCCGTCGCCCTAGCCGCGCCATCCCTCGCGCCGGTCTCCGCCGAATCCCGTCGAGCTTGTCGTTCATCGGCCTCGTCCCCTCTCCTCCTCACTCACTCCCTCTTCGGCGCCATAGGTTCAAGAGGAACTCGCAAGGGCAACTCCGATCCTCTCCGGGACTTTCCTCTCCTTCCCCCGCGAACAAGATCTCAAACGCAAGCCCACATCATATGACTCTCTTGCTCAGTTCTTCTTACATGCTTCCTTTGGTAGACTTGAAGATTCTTCCTTCTATTGTAGAAAAGCAGATCATTTATAGACACTTCCCTTTCAACTAAAACATTCGAGCTACAAGGAGATAGAACATACATGAGAGGTGGGAGAGATGGCATCATACAACCCTCATCTTCATACTTCTCTTGATATATAACATTTTTCCTTTCTTCCGAATAATATGGAGTGTGCTCAAAGAAGGTAACATCTCTAGATATAATCCTTCTATGCAATGAAGGTGAGTAACACTTACACCCTTTTTGGTTAGCAGCATATCCAACAAAACACATTTAATGGCTTGAGGACCCAATTTACCCTTCTGTGGTCCCACAATATGCACAAAGGTAACACATCCAAAAAATATTAGGAGGGAGATAAAATAACATAAGATTTGGACAGAGAAGTTTTAGAGACTACTTCCCCTCCAAAGTATCAGACGCCATCCGATTGATTAGGTAGACAAAAGTGAGAACTCCTTCATCACACAGTCCCTTAGGGACATGCATCTCTTGTAATAAACAACAAATAGTTTTAATAATATGACGGTTTTTTCCTTTCTGCTACTCCTTTCTGTTGAGGAGCCTCAGGGCATGAAGTTTGAAAAATAATGACATGATCACCCAGAAATCTCAGAAGTTCCCCACCTGTAAATTCATCTTCATTATCACTCTTAAGAATTATAATCTAAGTACTAAACTGGGTCTGCACATAGTGGTAAAATAATCGAAATATATCACACACTTCATTTTTCTTTTTCATAAGAAAAAAATCAAGTAAAATGAGAGTAATCGTCAATGAAAGAAACAAAATAGAGAAATCCATTCACTGAGCAAATAGGAGAGGTCCAAACATCAGAATGTATCAAATCAAAATATTTACTACAACTACTGCTATAAGCATAATTTAATCTACAATGTTTTCTAAATTCATAAGATTGACAGTCAATCCTGGTTTCAGCCACATCAAAATAGTTAGGTTAAGCAAACTTCAAATCTTCAAACTGGCATGCCCAAATATTTTGTGCCACAACATCAATCGATCAGTACTTGAGGATTTCTGAGCACCAAATACAAGACTAGTGTCCATAACATAAACAACACCTGACTCATGTCCACCACCAATCGTCTTCCCACTCACCAGATCTTGGAAAACACAATGGGAAAAAGAAGGTAATAGTGCAATTCAGTTGTTTAGTTAAACTGCTCACAAAAAACAAGTTGGTAGGAAATGAAAGAACAATAACAACATATTTGAGTGAGATATTAAGTGAGATTTGGATAATCCATTTACCAGTCACCGATGCAGAAGACCCATCAACAAGTTTAACACTGCCAGATGCAGCAAAGACAAAAGTAATCCCACTAGAAGATCCTGTCATATGATCAGAAGCTCCCGAGTCAATGATCTAGGGTGTAGTCGGCTTCATAGCAAATAGAGAAGCAGTTTGAACATGAGCAGCGGTACAAGACATGTCAGTAACAAGAGGTCTACCAACACTGGCCTTCTGGGCATTTAGCTCCCTAATTAAACTTTCATTTTCCGCCTAAGATGACTTGTATTCTCCAATGTGTCGTGCATAGCCGTTGGTGATCTCACATACCTCCCATCAGTGCCACGACTCCAAGCCGGAGGAACCAAGTTGTTATGCAAGTCCCAACACTTATCCTTCTCGTGTCCCTTCTTCACACAGTGAGGACACTTCATCTTACTCTTATCTTCATGTATTTTAATGTTTCTAGAATTCTGCTTCCTTTGTTCAACTACAAGGACAGATTTCTGATATCCCACATGCACATCAATACGCAAAGAGATTATACGACTAGCTTCTCCTCGAATGTAATGGGAAACGGTCTCCAAATCAGGAACATAATCTCTTCCTAACATATGAACTCTTTGGAATTTAAGTTCTGAAGGAAGGCCAGAGAGGATTTCAAATACCCTTCGTTGCATAAGTTGAGTCTTGTAATCTTCAATGGTCTGAATAGTCGAGTACTGATCAATTTTTGCTTACTTATGAGTCAACTTACTATAATACTCCTCGAAGTCATTCATACCTGTCATATGTATCTGAGTTTGAAGTTGATAGATCATTGCCAAGCCCTTTTCTTTGAATAATTTCGTTCAATTAATTCCCCATTTCCTTAGCATTCTGACAGAATAAGAATTGGCTGGCAATCTTGGGTTCCATAGAGTTGACAAGACAATTGATCACGATAAGATTTTCACATTTTCATTCCTCGTAAGAGGGGTCGACCTTACTTGGAACAGGTTTGGATACAGTAATGAACTTAATTCTTCGACGGCTCCCAATGAATATCCGCATAGACTGCGCCCATAGGAGGTAGTTTCTCCAATTCAGTTTGATGTGAGTCACACCATGAGTGAAATCCACATTTGAACTTCCTCCACCATAATATTTAGGTTGATCAACAACCTCTTCAGGGGCATTAACACTCCTTGATTTTCCCTCCATAAGAACAAACATGAAGAAGAACTCTCTTCAGGAAGCTCAGGGCCCAAGCAAAAATCGAGCGGCAACAAAAAACTGCAAGAACAACAACAGGCGAATCCGGTATATGGATCCTAAATGTGCACGGTCTGTTGAAACGGAGAGCTCGGAAGCAGGAAGATCCTTCAGTGGGCAAAAGAGCTACCGAGAGAACGACGGTGCAGGACGAAGACTGCAGTAAAAAGTCGAGGCGCAGAGATCGATCGAAAGAAAGAAACGCAGAGATCGATCGAACGCAGAGAGCAATCGAGGAGAATAGAGAACTAGGGACACTGTCGAACGAACAAAACAGCACCAACAACAATATCAAGCCTTCAAGTCGACGTGAACGGGGGGATTTACCGCTTCTAATATCATGTTGAAGAACGTACCTTTAGGTTACAAAGTTCTCCTCCGAGTTCTGCTTTTTTCTAATAGACTTTTCATTGTAATAATACACTAAAGCAAGAGATATAGTCACCCCCCCCCCCCCCCCCCCCCGGTGAGACTAAAGTAGCTTGACTTTCAATAATGATGATTCTCCTTTTTCTATAGCCATCAGGTACTTAACTTTCTCTTCCTCTTCGCTGCTACTTGAGTCTTTGGACTCAATCTCATGTTGGGTTTTTCTATATACATCATATGTAAACAGTATATCGTATATGCGCAGCGGAAGTAACAACAAGAACAACCCAAAGAGAAAGGATCTTGCGATTTCATGAATCAAGAAATAAATAAAGCAATGCATTGCAATATACCTTTGTGGGATTGAGTCAATACTCAACCAAGGTGCTCCAAAAAGAAATCTGGAATATGAACCTTGAGTTCCATGCACCGAAATGGATCGGCCCCTCTATAGAGATCCACACAAGTGAAGGAGAACCTCAATGCCTTGTCGTACAAGGGATGGGTCGGAGAAGAACAGTCCTCTGCGTCCCCACGAACTGCTAGGTCCGTTGAAGGGGAAGCGGCGACGGTCGGCGAAGTCTAGGTCAGCGGACGGGGACGAGGAGTATCGGAACTCTTCCATCTTCAGGCTTTCTAAAAGTCACGAAAAGGATCGATCTACTGAAGACCTAATCTTTTCCCCTTTTATACGCAAGACATAAAACAGGTTATCCGCAGACCAGAGTAAACAGAACAATTCCGTCAGGATTTATACATTCGTCGAATACAATATATTTCGTCTAAACACTTTCGACGAATTGACATCTTATTCGTCGAAACACTTTCGACGATTTCGTCAAAACACTTTCGACGATTTCGTCGATACAATTTCGTCGAAACACTTTCAGCGAATTTGTATCTTATTCATCGAAACAATTTCGACGAACTCGTCTAAACACTTTCGACGAATTGACACATCTCGTTGAAACACTTTCAACGATTGTCTAGTATAAATCCATTCGTCGAAACATTTTCAACGATTTCGCTAAGTCCTATAGAATTCGTCAAAACCATTTCGACGATTCATCAAGAGTACTTATTTCCCGTTTGAGACATTCTCAATTTAATTCTGAATAGTCATAGGATTGGTCCTCAACTCATATCCAATATGAGTAAGGCCAACACAATCATTTCTCCAACTTCTCCAAACACTTTTATGTGCGATCCTATAGGCTCATATTGCGTTGGCAGTAAGACTAACTGCTTGATTGCTTTGAGATCACCTCAGAAACTCGAACATCTCACTCCAGGCTTCATCAAGGAATCATCTTTCCTTCTTGTTGAGCCACTTTTTATCTTTTTTCTTCTTGTCCTTCAACTTGATAGAATATTCAGTGGATAAGTGTTCACTCTTCCTGCAATAATTACAAATAATTTTATTATTAGCATTATCTTTTTTATACCTAGACCCTTTGAAGGGTCTTTCTCTGGATCAGGAGGAGAATGTTGTTCTTGCAACAGTTATTGAGTCTCTTCACCTAGAGGCCTATTTCCTGCACGTGCTTTGGGGATTGGAGTCCTGCAATTTTCTTCCTTTCTTGATGGTGTTGCAAGCTCAAAAGACGACAACTTCCCACAGAGAGATTCAAAGATTATCTCTCTTATCTTCATGATTTCCCATATGTTCCAAGCATAAGGGTCATATTCTTCGGTTAAGCTTTTCAAAAGCTTATCATTATGTTCTTCAACATGAATCTTCCTTTCATAAGTTTTGAACTTATTAATTATCACATTGAAACATTTGAACCATTCAGCTGCAGGTTCTTCTTACTTCATCTTACAATTTTCATATTGAGTGATAATGCCAGACTTCTATCTTTGCACATCCTCACTGCCTTCTACCATTCCCATTAATACTTCCCAGATTTCTTTGGCAGATGTACAGTTTGTTGGTTTGAGCAGTGTTGACCAGGTCAACGGATTTAAGTTTTTTATTCTATTTTAATTTGAAAAAAAAAGGAGAGAGAATGTAGCATTAATTATGGAGAGAGAGTGTGTGAAGTTTTTTTTGTTGCCTATAAATAGGCCCCCCCTTGTACATTGTTTGGTGCGGTGAAATAGAATAGAAAGAGAAAATTGGGGAACTTTTCTTCCGCCAGAATCAAGAGAGAGAGAGAGTGAGAGAATAGAGAGAGAGAGAGAGGGAGAGTTTTGAGATAGAGAAATTTATATTCCCACAGGAATTAAATTTCATTCTCGCCTCCAACATCTCGCAGCCCCATCATCCGCCTGCCACCTCCCGCAGGAGTTTCTCGCCTGGAAGAGCTCGCCCACTAGCAGCCCGCCAGTTCGCGTTTGGGATAGAGGAGAAGGAGGAGCTCGCATCTCGCCGGAGTAGCATCTCGCCGGCGTGAAAAGGAGCTCGCACTCGCTGGTGTTGTACTAGTCGGAACTTGGAGAGGAGAGTGCTCGGCGTGTGTTGAGGGGAGAGCTCGCCTGAAAGGAGAATAGGTTGTGCTCGCAAGAAGTTGTACTCGCAAGTGGTGGTGCTCGCAGGAAGAGGTCGCACTCGCGTGGGCTGTATCTCGTCGGGAGTAGGAGTTGCTCGCCGGTAGTGCTTGCGAGTGGAAGTGGAAGTGGAAGTGAAGTATTCGCGTGAGTTGAAGGTGATCTCGCCGGTGTGTGTGTTCGGCGAAGTGGTGCTCGACAATTTTGAAACAACGAGTTGTGAGAGGTGAGGTAGAGGAGTCGCGTGCCCATTTACGACGCTTCCAACAAGTGGTATCAGAGGTAGGTTGCAAACCTTTGCCGGTGACTCGGAAGGTTTGAGGAGTAGAAGCCATGGAGATGGGTGGAGCTATGCCGGGGCAAGTCCCCAAGCTGACGAAGACCAATTATGGGAATTGGAGTATACAGATGCGAGTGCTACTTGCCCCCAAGGAACTATGGGATGTAGTTCACAATGGCTATGAGGAATGTACTGCTGAAGCAGAGGCGGCGTTAACCAACGCGCAGAAGACGGCGTTGAGAGAGGCAAGGAAGGGAGACAAGAAGGCTCTCTTCTTGTTGTATCAAGGGGTCGACGAGGCGACCTTCGAGAAGATCTCAGACGCGAGAACCTCTAAGGAAGCATGGGAGGTGTTGCAACGCTCCATGCAAGGGGTTGAGAAGGCAAAGAAGGTGAAGCTACAGTCCCTCCGTGCGGAGTAAGAAGTGACAAAGATGCAAAGCACCGAGAAGGTCGGTGACTATGTGACACGTCTGCGGACGCTCACAAATGAGATGAAGCGCAATGGGGAGGCAATCGAGGATGTGAGCTTCATGGAGAAGTTGCTGAGATCTATGGCTAAGAAGTTCCGTCATATAGTGGTGGCGATCGAAGAATCGAAGGACCTCAACTTGATGACCGTGGATGAGCTTGTAGGCTCTTTGCAAGCTCATGAGTACAGGATGCTGCAGGATGATGAAGAAGCGAGTGGCTTGGGAAAAGCACTCCAGACCCAGTTGAACTTTGGAGAAAGTTCAGGAAAAGGATGCGGCCAGCGTGGCCGAGGTCACCAAGGAAGAGGTAGAGGAAGAAGAGGAGGTAGAGATCAAGGGAGAAATCAGAACTACCAGAAAGAGGGGGAGCAACATCAAGGTGGATGGCAAGGAGGAAGAGGAAGAGGAAGAGGCCGAGGAGATATGTCCCAAGTACAATGTTACAACTGTAACAAGTATGGGCATATGAGCTACGACTGCTGGAGTCCGAGGAAGAGAGAAGAAGCTAACCACTATGCGGAGGCTAGGAACAATGGGAACAATGCTGGAGGAGGAAACCCGATGATATTCCTAACCTACCGAGGTGCGGAAGAACGGAAAAGTGAAGTGTGGTACCTGGACACAGGGGCGAGCAACCACATGTGTGGAGATAGAGAGATGTTCACAAACCTTGAACCCATTGGGGGTGAGGTTAGCTTCGGGGATGCGTCAAAGATCTCCTTGGAAGGAAAGGGTTTGGTGGAGACGAAGCTGAACGGGGAGAGAGTACACCTGAACGATGTGTACTATGTGCCAGGGTTGAAGACCAACATCTTGAGCATTGGGCAGTTAGTGGAGAGAGGCTATTGCGTCCAGATGAAGGATGGGTCTCTGGCAATGAAGAATGGTCAAGGGAAGGAAGTAGTGAAGGTGGAGATGACGGCGAACCGCCTCTTCACGCTGAAGATGGATGCTCAAGAGACAGCTTGTCTCGCGAGAACGGAGGAAGAGGAAGAAGCATGGCTATGGCACTATAGGATGGGCCATTTGGGTTTCACGGGGTTGAAGCTGTTATCTCACTCAAGGATGGTAACAGATCTGCCAATGATCTCACCACCTCAGAAGGTGTGTGAAGCTTGCACGAAAGGGAAGCAGAAGAGGCAGAGTTTTGAAGGAGGGAAGTCCTGGAGAGCAAGGAGGCAGCTTGAACTGGTTCACTCGGACATTGCGGGTCCGTTTGAGACCACCTCAATAGGCGGAAGAAGATACTACATAACCTTCACGGATGACTTTAGTCGGAAGTGTTGGGTATATTTCCTAAGGGAGAAATCTGAGGCCCTTGACAAGTTCAAGGAGTTCAAGGCTATGACGGAGAAGGAGAGCGGTCAGGCTCTGAAGGTGCTAAGGACAGATCGGGGTGAGGAGTACACCTCGAGGCTGTTTGATGCTTTCTGCAAGGAGAATGAGATCTCACACCAGCTGACAGCGGCGTACTCACCGCAGCAGAACGGAGTGGCGGAGAGGAAAAACCTCACCATCATGAACATGGCGAGGAGCATGGTGAAGGAGAAGGGGCTACCGAAGAGTTTCTGGGCGGAAGGAGTGCAGTGTGCGGTGTATCTACTGAACAGATGCTCCACAAAGAGCGTGAAGTTCATGACGCCGTTTGAAGCATGGAGTGGCTGGAAGCCAAGCGTGAAACACCTAAGGGTCTTCGGGTGTGTAGCTCATGCTCACATCCCGGAACAGAGAAGGAAGAAGCTCGACGATAGGAGCGAGAAGTGTATCTTTGTTGGCTACGCTCTGGAGAGCAAGGCTTACAAGCTTTACAACCCGGTGACAGAGAAGGCCATAGTCTCGAGAGCGCGGTGTTTGAAGAAGGCAGCAGCTGGAGCTGGGATGAGAAGACGAGGAGCATGAAGGGCATGTTCTTCGAGGATGAAGATGAAGGAGGTCATGAGGCTGGAGCCGAGGATGGTGGAGTGGAGCCACCATCACCACCGAGCAGGAATTCAGGGGGAGCTTCCACCTCCCACTCAAGAGGGGAAAGCTCAAGTGGAGAAAATTCTGCAGGAGGCAGCGGGAGTCGGAGTGACTCCGAGAGTCCACCACCTAGGATGAAGAGGGTGGGGGAGCTCTATGAGGAGACGGCCCCAATCCATACTAACTATTCATTGTATTGTCTCTTAGCAGATTGTGAGCCAAGGTCCTATGAAGAAGCTGCCCAGGAGAAATCTTGGAGGACGGCGATGGATGCCGAGATGACTTCTATCAAGAAGAACGATACCTGGAGGCTAGTGGATCCACCGGCAGGCCACAAACCCCTCGGGGTGAAGTGGGTCTATAAGGTGAAGAAGAACAAAGATGGAGCTGTGGAGAAGCACAAGGCTAGGCTCGTCATGAAGGGCTACAGGCAAGTCCAAGGAGTGGACTATGACGAGGTCTATGCCCCAGTGGCGAGGATTGACACCATTCGGTTGATCATCGCACTGGCAGCTCATTATGGGTGGACAATCTTGCAAATGGATGATGTGGCGGCGTACTTGAATGGGTACCTGGAAGAGGATGTGTACATCGAGCAGCCTCCAGGGTATGTGGTAAAGGGCCAGGAGAGAAAAGTCTGCAAGTTAGATAGAGCCTTGTACAGGCTGAAGCAAGGAGCAAGGGCGTGGAATGGAAGGATAGATGCCTTCCTCCAGAAGCATGGATATGTGAAGTGTCCGTACGAGTATGCCCTGTATGTGAAGATAGAGGAGAACGGGGATATCATGGTCTTGTGTCTATACGTGGACGACATGATATTCACCGGGAACAACCCAACGATGCTTGAGGAGTTCAAGAGGCTGATGAAGAAGGAGTTCGAAATGACGGACTTGGGAGAGCTGAGTTATTTCCTGGGGGTTGAGGTGAAGCAGGAGGAAGACGGGATCTTCATATCCCAGAAGAAGTATGCTGAAGAAATTATGAAGAAGTTCAGGATGGAGGGTAGCAAGGCTATCTCCACTCCAGCGGACCCAGGGACAAAGTTGAGGAAGGACTCTGAGGAGGAAGGTGTGGACCCGACGATGTTCAAGAGCCTAGTCGGGAGTCTAAGGTACTTGACCTTCACTAGGCCGGACATCATGTATGCGGTCGGGGTAGTAAGCAGGTACATGGAGGAGCCCAAGCAGGATCACTTCACCGCAGCGAAGCGAATCCTAAGATATGTGAACGGAACAAGGGACCATGGCCTGAAGTACTCATCAGGAGGAGAGTTGAAGCTAGTCGGCTACTCGGATAGCGACTATGGTGGAGATGTCAATGATCGGAAGAGCACTTCCGGATACTGTTTTCACATGGGGACGGCGGCGTTCTCATGGAGCTCGAAGAAGCAGGCAACTATAGCCTTGTCATCATGCGAAGCGGAGTATATAGCGGCGGCGGCATGCGCCTGCCAAGCCATCTGGCTCAGGAAGTTATTGGATGAGTTGCATCATGGACAAGAAGGGCCAACGACAGTGTTAGTGGATAACATGTCGGCCATCCAGCTCGCGAAGAACCCGGTGCTGCATGGGAGGAGCAAGCACATCGAGACGAGGTACCATTTCCTTCGTGAGCAAGTGGAGCAGAAGACCGTGGAGGTCGTGTATTGCCCCACCGGAGAGCAAGTCGCGGATATTTTTACTAAGGCTTTGAAGGTGGAGACGTTCGCGAGGCTCAAAGACAAGCTCGGCATGTGCTGCCAAGCTTGAGGGGGAGTTTGTTGGTTTGAGCAGTGTTGACCAGGTCAACGGATTTAAGTTTTTTATTGTATTTTAATTTGAAAAAAAAGGAGAGAGAATGTAGCATTAATTATGGAGAGAGAGTGTGTGAAGTTTTTTTTGTTGCCTATAAATAGGCCCCCCTTGTACATTGTTTGGTGCGGTGAAATAGAATAGAAAGAGAAAATTGGGGAACTTTTCTTCCGCCAGAATCAAGAGAGAGAGAGAGAGTGAGAGAATAGAGAGAGAGAGGGAAATTTATATTCCCGCAGGAATTAAATTTCATTCTCGCCTCCAACATCTCGCAGCCCCATCATCCGCCTGCCACCTCCCGCAGGAGTTTCTCGCATGGAAGAGCTCGCCCACTAGCAGCCCGCCAGCTCGCGTTTGGGATAGAGGAGAAGGAGGAGCTCGCATCTCGCCGGAGTAGCATCTCGCCGGCGTGAAAAGGAGCTGGCACTCGCTGGTGTTGTACTCGCCGGAACTTGGAGAGGAGAGTGCTCGGCGTGTGTTGAGGGGAGAGCTCGCCTGAAAGGAGAATAGGTTGTGCTCGCAAGAAGTTGTACTCGCAAGTGGTGGTGCTCGCAAGAAGAGGTCGCACTCGCGTGGGCTGTATCTCGCCGGGAGTAGGAGTTGCTCGCCGGTAGTGCTTGCGAGTGGAAGTGGAAGTGGAAGTGGAAGTGAAGTATTCGCGTGAGTTGAAGGTGATCTCGCCGGTGTGTGTGTTCGGCGAAGTGGTGCTCGACAATTTTGAAACAACGAGTTGTGAGAGGTGAGGTAGAGGAGTCGCGTGCCCATTTACGACGCTTCCAACACAGTTTAGTACATTTTGGTATAGCTCATTAGAGAGAGTAGGTACCAGAATGTTCGCGGTCATAGCATCAAAGGACCTAGCTTTCTTGTCTTCTTCTGACCATTCCTTCTTAGGCTTGAGAACCTCTCTGTCAGCATTTGTCTTCATTGGAATATAGGGGCTGACAAAACAGAATCAAATTTTTTTATCATATATAGCATAATCCTAAACTTTCAAAGTGCAAACTTATCAAAGTTGCGCATTGGGGGTATGGATGTACAGGCATATTCTTTCATCTGAGACATGATATACTAGGAAATTATGTAGAGTAATATTTAATGATCATACCTCAATTCACCAAAGTTTTAACCCTTAAAGATGAATTCGTCTCTTATACCAATTAAAAAAGCGAAAAATAGAACATAACCTCTCTCTAGAGGAGGGAGGTGAATAGATAGTTCAAAACTAAGTTTCCTAAATCCATAACTATCACGCAATCCTATCAGATAAAGAAAATCAGTTCAAATAAAGCAATAAATAAGCTAGCTATAGAGTAAGTAACACAGACGTATAGTGATTCCAACTATGTGTTGGAAAAGCCCATGTAAAGAGCCCGTAGTTTGGCCCATTTTTTGCTTCTCTTCTTTAGTCTCACATCTTGTATAGGAATTCTTCTCTCTTTCTCCCTCCTATATATATGTACTCACTCTTTGTATTTATACACTCAAGCAATACATACAAGTTTTGGCTTTTCTCTACATGGTATCAGAGCTAGGTTCGATACCTGCGGTCTCATTTCTCCTGACCGCCTGCGAGTTACAGTTCTTCGGTTCGCGCGGTCTCATCCTTTTCAGACCGCGCAGCTCGCTCTTCCTCCCTGTCCGCAGCCTGCCCTGCGGACTCCTCTTTTCTACCCGCTCCTTTTCTCTTCGTGGCTTCCACCGCTCCTTCTCTCGGTTCTAGGCTCTTATATAGCCTTCTCTACCTGCCCAGTGGGCCCCGCTCCACCTTCAGTCTGCTGCGACCTCCTCCTCTAACCGCAGCTCCCTCTAGTCGCAGCGGTCCCCTTTCCTCCCCTGCTCGCCGCGCCCTCTGCCGATCTCCTCAGCTAGCCGCGCCCTCTCCGATCGTAATCTCCTGCTAACCGCTGCTCCTCCGCAGTCTTCCTGCTAGTCGCGCCCTCTCCGATCGTGATCCTCTTCAGCGGCCTCTCCTGCTAGCCGCGCCCTCTGCCAGCGGTCTCCTCTCAGCAAGATCGTGTGGCCTCCTTTTTCTTCGCCTCTAGTCGCAGACCGCCCTTGCCAAGCTCTCCTCTAGCCGCAACTCTCCTCTAGCCGCGCCCACCAGTGGTCTTCTAACCGCAGACCGCGCCCTCCTCTAGCCGCGCCCTCTAGTCGCAGACCCCCCCCTTACAGACTGCGCCCTCTGCCGAGCTATCCTCTTCCCGCACTTGGTCGCGGCCTCCCTTGGCCGCTGGTGTGATCATCGATACCGTGCGGTCTTCCTTTGTCAGCCCGCCCTTTCCGTTTTTTTCTTCAATGGGATCATCTGTGGACTCCACCACGGTGCATGCCCCTCCTCAGCCAGACTGCATGGGTCAGCCTCCGAAACTTCGTGATGAGTTGCGGATAACCACAATCTCCCTCTCAGGAAAAGTAAACTTCGTACACTCGGTCCGGCGAGTTCTTCAATCTAAGGGACTTCTGGGTCAACTAACCCAAGCACCTCCATTCCCTCCTACGGAGGATTGGCTCAGGAATGACGTCCGAGTTCAGACTTGGCTTCTCAACTCTATGGATGGAGAGTCATACCAAATGATGATGTATCACGAGACTGCTAAGCTATGTGGGATGAGCTTCATTCTCCTTCGTTGCTAACATGATACTCGGGCAAGGACAACCTTCAACATATCTACGACATCATCACAGATCTCCAGGCGTTAGATACGGCCGGGGCTGCTAACATGATCTCCTTCGTTGCTCGCACCAAGAATCTGGCCGAAGCATGGATCCAGCATCAACCTTCCACCAATGATCATGCTGCTCAACGAGCTCAGAAGGAAGCTGTCATCATTGCTATGATCATGGTTTGTGTTCCTCCACACCTGCAAAGCATCCGAAATCAGGCCCTGGCCTCGGCCATTACTCCTTCCCTCTCAGATGTGTGTTCCATGCTCCTCAAAACCTCAGCACATCTGGTGGCTCCTGCTCTTTCCTCACTGGCCCTTCTTCAGAACACTCATGCTCCCTTACTTCCTTTGCCTCCACCGGCTCGTGGTGGACGTTCGGCCTCTCGGGGAAGGGGGCGTGGTGGTCGTTCTCGACCAAAATGTTCATTTTGTGGGCGATATGACCACTTTGAGACGACCTGCTATCGGAAGCCTGGTAATCCTCCTCGTCTGACTGCCGCTGTTGCTGATCACACCCCCTCGGCCTCCCGCGCCGATCTTGACGCACTCCGCCTACAGCTCCAACAGCTTCAAGGGATGATGTCCCCACCTGCCTCCGTCGCCTCCGTCTCCAATCCAGGTATAACCTGTCTCTCAACGAGTCTACGCTGGATAGTGGACTCTGGTGGTACTCATCATATCACTTCGCTACAGCCACCGAAGTATTTGGATGCTTCTCATCCGAAGTGTATCACCGTGGCCAATGGGGAGATTATTCCGGTCTCCGGCTCGGCTGACCTCTCTCTTATCCCCTCCATCTCTCTCCGCTTGGCTCTTCATGTTCCGGGATCCCCATTCAACTTGTTTTCTGTTAGCCGTCTTACTACTGACCTGGATTGCTCCCTAACATTTACATCCTCTTCATTTCTGATACAGGATCGGCGGACGCAGACTACCATTGGTAAGGGGCAACTGCGTAACGGGCTCTACCTTCTCGACGACTCTCCCACTATCCTCTCATTTGTCTCCTCTGCTGAGTGGCATCAGCGTCTTGGACATGCTCCCCTCTCAGTCCTCCAGAAGGCACTTCCCGATGTATCTTTTCCAGCTTTCAAGTGTGATTCTTGTATTATGGGCAAACAGCCGCGTTCTTCCTTTCCCGCACATTGTACTCGGAGCTCTGCTCCTTTTGATCTCTTACATTCTGATGTATGGGAACCTTATAAAATTACTAGTATTTCTGAATTTCGATATTTTCTCACGTTTATTGATGACCATTCTTGGGTCACTTGGTTATACTTACTTTGTGATCGCTCTGAGCTCCCTCGTGTCTTTCGGGCGTTTGTCTTTGAAACCCGCACACAATTCTCCACTATCATCAAAACTCTATGTACCGATAATGCTCGCGAATACACAAACAACGAGTTTGAAATTTATGTTCTGAGTTCGGGATTATTCACCAGACTTCATTTCCCTACACCCCACAGCAAAATGGTATTACCGAACGGAAGAACCGGCACTTGCTTGATGTCGCCCGCTCTCTCATGCTTCGCATGAACGTCCCCAAAGTTTATTGGAACTTTGCGGTCTTCACGGTCTGCTTTCTTATTAACCGTCTTCCATCATCCGTCCTCAACAATGCCACTCCTTTCAGCCTCCTCTTTCCTTCTACTCCGGTCTTTCTCCTCACACCTCGAATCTTCGGGTATACGTGCTACGTTCATATACTGGGACCGTCTACGGACAAGCTGGATCCCAGGTCGGCCAAACAAATTTTCGTTGGCTATTCACGTACACAGAAGGGCTACGTTTGCTACTCCCCTACCACCCGCAAGGTCTCAGTGTCTCCTGATGCTACCTTCCGGGAGGATCAGCCATTCTTCTCTACTCCAGTACCCACACTTACACCAATACCTCTCCTAAAGCCTGTCCTACAACCTATCATTCCCATTCACACACCGGTTCTTCCTTCCCCAACTCCAGTTCCTGCCCCCTACAAGCCACCTCTTATCCATGTCTACTCTCGCCACACTCATACTCCCGTTGCCCCTACGCAGTCGGCCTCGACCTCGGGTACTCAGCGTCTGGCTGATCCGGTAACAGAATCAACCGCTCATCCTATGGCGAACTATGTTTTCCTACATCGCCTCTCTCCCCAACTTCAGACACTTGCTACCTCTTTGTCCACAATTGTTATTCCTAACTCTGTGCAGGAGGCTCTGCAACATCCTGGCTGGCGAGCCGCCATAGGAGGACGAAATGGCTGCTCTTTGGGCTAACAAGACATGGACTCTGGTACCCCGTCCTCCCGGACAGAAACCAGTGGGGTGTAAATGGGTTTTTGTTATCAAGCATGCTCCTGATGGAACAATTGATCGGCTGAAAGATAGCTTGGTTGCTCGTGGCTACACTCAACAACAGGGTATCGACTATGAAGAGACCTTCTCTCCAGTGGCTAAACTCAACACTGTTCGTGTGCGTATCTCCGTAGATGTACATCGTCGGTGGCCCCTATTTCAGCTGGATATTAAGAATGTGTTTCTTAACGGCGATCTCCATGAAACTGTTTACATGGAGCAACCTCCCAGGTTTGAGACCATGGGGGAGTCTCTGGTCTGTCGTCTATTACAGTGTCTTTATGGTCTCAAACAATCACCTCGAAACTGGTTCGACAAGTTCAGCAAGGCTCTTCGGGAGATTGGCTTTACTCGGAGCTCGGCAGACTTCTTATTGTTCACTCGCCAACAGGCAACATGAACAGTTATTCTTTTGGTTTATGTGGATGACATCATAATTACTGGAGACGACGCAAAAGGAATACAGACGGTCAAACAACATCTTAGCTCTGTCTTTCAGACAAAAGATCTGGGTCACCTTCACTACTTCTTGGGTCTGGAGGTCGCCAGAAGACCAGATGGTCTTGTCCTCTCTCAGCGAAAGTACTGTCTCGATCTCCTTCATGATACGGGATACTCAGGCTGCAAACCAACTAACACTCCAATGGATGTCAATCACAAACTGTGTGCTCAGGCCTCCGACTCAGATCTGCAACTTCAGAACACAGAATACTATCGTCGTCTTGTTGGAAAATTAATCTACCTAACGGTAACAAGACCTGATATATCATTCGCCGTGGGTATGGTCAGCAGATACATACACTCCCCTAGAAGATCTCACCTTCAGGCCGTCGAAAGGATTCTTAGATATTTCAAAATAGCTCATGGTCAGGGACTGGTTAATAAAACATCATCTTCAACTCCAAAATTGGTGGCATACTCTGATGCTCATTATGCTGGGTCCCTGGACGATCGACGGTCAACCAGTGAATTTTGCACATACTTTGGAGGATACCTGATTACCTGACGGAGTAAGAAACAAGTTGTTGTTGCGCGATCCTCAGCTGAAGCAGAATATCGGGCAATAACATCTGTGGTCTCTGAACTCACATGGCTTGAGAGCCTCCTGACTGACCTTGGTGTAAAACTTCCTTCACCAGCTCTCCTCTTATGTGATAGTCAAACTGTTATACACATTGCCAAGAACTCGGTCTTCCATGAAAGAACAAAGCACATTGAAGTAGATTGTCATTTCGTCCGGGAGAAAGTTCAAATGAAGAAGCTAGAGTTAAAGCATGTTCCGGGTACCGAACAAGTGACGGATGTCCTCACAAAGGCCCTATCCAGTACTCTCTTCTATCAATGTTTGTCCAAGCTTGGCTCCTACGACTTGTACGCTCCAGCTTGCGGGGGAGTGTTGGAAAAGCCCATGTAAAGGGCCCGTAGTTGGGCCCATATTTGCTTCTCTTCTTTAGTCTCATATCTTGTATAGGAATTCTTTTCTCTTTCTCCCTTATGTATATATACTCACTTTTTGTATTTATACACTCAAGCAATACATACAAGTTTTGGCTTTTCTCTACACTATGGTACTCCACTATTCCACAATCCTTGTGGGAATCATTTTCCAATCCACGCAAAGAGACTTTTCAACTGGAGACTCAAAAACCCAGAAAGTCATTTTCTTTAGAGACTAACAACCACACTAGTGATAGGAAAAGAGAAATCTATGTCTATTTACACAAAAGACGGTATATAAATACAGGAGAGAGAGGTGATCCCAGCACCCAAAGGTAAGCCTAAAATAAGTCTACCACACTTCAATATACACATTATACAATATATATCTAACCCCCCCCCCCCCCCCCCCCCCCCTCAAACTCACGGGGGATCATACACCGAGAGTTTGGACAGGAGATAAGCATGTTGTGTCCGTATCTATGGCTTAGTCATCAAGTCTGCAAGTGCTACTCAGAAGGAACAAAGGAAGGAGCTAGAGTGTCACGACCGTACTGCTCACGAAGGAAGAAAGCATCCACCCCAAATATGCTTGGAAAGAGAATGCTTCACCAGATTCAGAGTAATCTGAATGGTGTCGGTGTTATCACAGTGGAGTGGAGTGGGATCCGAAGAAGAGACACCAAGGTCCTCAAGAAGCCAGTGGAGCTAGATAATGTCCTCAGCAGTGGTAGTCATGGCACGAAGCTCAGCCTCAGTGCTGAAATGAGAAACCCCTGTCTGTTTCTTGGACTTCCAGGCAATAAGAGAAGTACAAAAAAAAAATAGAAACCAGTGATGGATCGACGGTCAACAAGATCACTGGCCCAAGTAGCATCTGAGTAAGCACGGAGCTGCAGAGAACTGCTACTGGAGTAGAAGAGACCACGTGAAGTCGTCGCCTGGAGATAGCGCAGGAGCCACAGAAGGTGACCATAATGCACAGAAGTAGGCGCACTAACAAACTGGCTCAACACATGAACAACATGGGCAATGTCGGGCCGAGTAATAATGAGGTAGATGAGACTCCCGACAAGGTGACGATAACGAGTAGGATCAGAGAGTGGAACCCCATCATCCGGTCGTAGCTGAAGGTGAAGCTCCATAGGGGTGTCCATGATGCAAGAGTCAGAGAGGGCAGCCCGAGCTAATAGATCTGATGTATAACATTGCTGAGAGAGCTGAAAATCACAGTCTGTGGAGGTGACCTCAAGGCCCAAGAAAAAGCTCAGCTGTCCAAGATCAGTCATCTGAAATTGCTGCTGAAGGTGATGCTTGACGAAGGTCACATGAGAGGGATCATCACCAGTAATGATCATATCATCGACAGAAAGTAACAGAAGAGTCCGGCCACGAGAGGAGTGCACAAACAGGGCTGGATCATACGGGCTCGACTGAAAACCGGCGGCAGTAATGGCTGATCTGAAACGTGCAAACCACGCGCGGGGCGCTTGCTTGAGCCCGTAAAAAGCTCGTCTCAAGCAGCATACAAGGCCTGGAGGAGAGGAGAGACCGGGAGGAGGGAGCATGTACACCTCCTGCTGAAGGTCGCCGTGAAGAAAGGCGTTCTTCACATCGAGCTGGAACAGAGACCAGTGGCGAACAGCTGCAACTGCAATAAAAGTACATATCGTAGTCATGTGCACGATTGGAGCAAAAGTCTCATCATAGTCTCGTCCCTGCTCCTGCTAAAAACCACGAGCAATAAGCCGAGCCATGTACCTCTCTACAGAACCATCTAAGCGAGTCTTGACCATGAAGACCCACTTGCAAGTAATGGGAACATCACCGGGTGGAAGAGGAACAAACTCTCAGGTACGAGTGTGCTCAAGCGCCTCCAACTCAGCAGACATAGCAGACTGCCACTCAGGTATCTGGGAAGCCTCATGATAGGAAGTCGGCTCTGGAGTACCACAGGCGGTAGCAGGAAGGGCAGACAGGTCAAGTGGTAATGTAGCAAGACTGAGGCGATCGGGAGGACGTCTCTCACGAGGTGGGTTGCGACGCGCAGGAGGATCATCCACAGAGCACTCACTGGAGGAGACAGGCACTGAGTCGAGAGGCACAGGAGACGAAGGAACACGAGGAGGACGACAAGTGTAGTGATATGGAAGAGGGACTACGAGCGCATCAGTAGGAGAAGTGGGTGGCGAAGAGGAGGGAGAAGGTGAGACTGGAGAGGTCAGAGATGGTGTGGCCGGTGGCAAGGGGAGAGGAGGTGGACATACAGGTGGAGAGAATAATACATGAGGCGGTGAGATGGGAAGAGTGAGAAACTGCACATCAGAGGGAGTCACAGATGAGTGCGAGGTCGAGGGGACGGAGGACACAAAGAAAGGGTGAGACTCATCAAAAGTGATATCACGTGACATACGAAGTCAACATACAACAGGATCAACATCGATAGCCCTTGTGCTCGGTACTATATCTAAGAAAAACGCATAGTACAGACTGAGCAAAGAGCTTGGTGAGTCACGTGGAGGGAGTAGAACATACCGACAACCAAAAACACGAAGATGAGTGTAGCGTGGTGGTCGAGAGTACAAACACGCACCAGAACTCTGGCCCTGAAGGAAAGTGGAAGGCTGAAGGTTAATAAGATATACATCAGTGGAAACAGCCTCAGCCCAGAAATGAGGAGGAACGTGGGAGGAGATGAGAAGTGTGCGAGCTGTCTCAATAATATGACGATGCTTCCTTTCAGCGGTGCCATTTTTACATGGGCACTGGGACAAGCAAGCTGAGGGAGAGTACCGTGAGAAGCGAGCAGATCTCGGAAAGCATGAGAGCGGAATACGCCTCCCGAGTCGGAACGAAAAATAAGGATTGAAGCAGAAAACTGAGTGCGCACCATAGCAGAAAACGTAACATAAATATGAAAAAATCCAGAACGAGAATGCATAAAGTAAATCCAACAACAACGGGAATAATCATCAACAAAGAGAATATAGTATCGGTGTCCACCCTTGGATACAAAAGGTGCAGGACCCCATACATCAGAATGAACTAAATCAAAAGGACGCTGAGACCTAGACTCACTAGACTGATAGGGGAGTTGTAGTTGTTTACCAAACTTACAGCCCGTACAAGTGTGAGAACTATCTGTTGGAATATAATAAGCCTTCACCTGCAAACTTTAGAGTTTATTATTTTATGCACCGAATGTTGATGGGCTGAATGTAATGATGACCCATGTCACCTCTTTTATATCATTTCAACCGTATATATATCACTTGTCTTCGCCCCCACCTCACTTGTCTTCGCCGAAAAATACGGATTCCCCGGTGGCTCGTATGGGCTTTGTTTCACAAGGCCTATCCTGCGAGGTCGCGTGTGGGTGGTTTCGTCTTGCCGTGGAGGCGTCGTTTGGAGTGCAGAGTCAAGGATGACCATGACGAGTGGGACCGGAAAAGAAAACGGAATATCCCCGGTGGCGCGTTGAGTTCTGTCCTACTTTGCCTACCCGACAGCATCCTCCTACCTCCTTCCAACAAGATCCATAAAAAAAATCAGTGGAAGAAAATAAGTCTTTGCAGTTTTTGGTTTAAGAGGGGGTGTTGGAATATAAACCTCCACTGCAAAGAATTTGTTGCTGTCATTCCTCCTTGAGCCTTACGCAACAAATGCTTATGTCAAATCATGTCCTCCCAATGCATGGGCATAACCACCGAATGAAGGAGGATGAAAGCTATCTTTGGGGTTATGGGAAATCAGCGATATCCTTATTATTTAAATGCAAGTGTGCCCTTTATTTTATTATATTTGTAAGGCTATATAAAGCCATGAAGTCAAGCTAAATGAAGTAGAGTTGTTGGAAGAGGAAGCTAGAGTTGTATCCCCTTAATTGAAGAAATGTGAACTCCATGTGTTTTCCACGTTTCTTCTCCCTCTCCCCCACTTCATCGCATATTTCAGTTCAGTTTTTGTTATTTTCTTCTTTAAAATCCAACATGGTATCAGAGGTAGGTTGAGTTGGTTGGTCAATCTCGCCGGCGAAGTCCTTGTGAAATCAAATCTCGGCGTGGCCATGTCGAAAAGAGGGGCCGATAAAATGTGGATTCCCCAGTAGCTCGTTTGGGCTTTGTCTCTCAAGTCCTATCCTGCAAGGTCGCGTGTGGGTGTTTTCGTCTTGCCGTGGAGGCGTCGTTTGAAGTGCAGAGTCAAGGATGACCATGACGAGTGGGACCGGAAAAGAAAACGGAATATCCCCGGTGGCACGTTGAGTTCTGTCCCATTTTGCCTACCCGGCAGCGTCCTCTTACCTCCTTCCAACAAGATCCATAAAAAAACTGTGGAAGAAATTATGTTTTGCAGTTCTTGGCTTAAGAGGGGGTGTTGGAATATAATAAGCCTTCACTTGCAAACTTTAGAGCTTATTATTTTTTCCACCGAATGTTGATGGGCTGAATGTAATGATGAGCCATGCCACCTCTTTTATATCATTTCAACCGTATATATATTATCAAGATAAAACCTTGTATTTTACTTCTTTGCCCTCTTGATTGCCTATATATATATGAGGTTGTTTTTGTGTCTGGATGTAAGGGAAAGACTCCCATCTTGTGAAGTAATGTAATCCATAAGTTTCTCACTTGTCTTCGCCCCCACCTCTCTTGTTTTACGTATATTTTCTTCTTTAAAATCCAACACTATCGACAGTAAGACGATCAAGAAAACCATGACAGCTGAGAGATGCTAGACGCGAGCCACTAGGATGACCAAGACGGCGATGCCACTGAGAGAAGCCCGCCGAAGGAAGACAAAAGGTAGATGTTGTCGGTGACAATGGAGACGATGGAAGATGAATCCGATCAAGAATGTACGCCCCGCTACGGTGACGACCAACTCCAAGGAGTGTCCCTATCAGACGATCCTGCACACGACACGCAAACTCATCAAAAATTACAAGACAACCATGAGATGTGAGTTGGCTGGCGGATATAAGGTTCACGAATAGTTTGGGAATGTATGCGACATCGGGAATATGAAAATGACTGGTATGGAGACCACGACTAGTGATTGGGAGAATGGTGTCGTTGGCGACCATAATACTAAGATCAGAGGAGACAGGTTGACAGGACAAAAGGTGGGTGGCATCATATGTCATGTGAAACGAGGCTCCATAGTCAAGCAACCAGTCAGAGGGAGAGATGCATGCAGGGGAGGAGGCAGCTGGATGGGAGGCGGAGGCGGCTAAAGCATCCGGTGAGAGCACGGAGGCAGAGGAGCGAGGCCAAGAACCGCAAGAGAGTTGTTGTGCAATCTGCTGGGCAAACTCAGAAACTGTGAATGACTGCGCCGCAACAGAGAAGTGAGTTGAAGGAGCACCAGGAGCACGTTGTTGTCCAGACTGCAGCGCCCGCTGAAACTTGCGACACTCAGATTTGACATGACCAAGACATTGACGGTAGTGACATCAGACAGGCTAGCGACGAGGGGCACCGGGAGGAGCAGTAGAGTGCGTCGAAGGACGAGACACAGAGCGCACCGGAGCACTATATCCCGGCGACGGCAACAGTGGAAGGCTCACAAGAGAAGACTGCAGAGAAAGCTCGGGAGCAGCAAGCACCGCATGAGGCAGCACACTAGAAGGAGTAGCAACGCCCAAGGAGTGAAGACGAGTCTCCTTAGTGATCACCAAAGCCAAGGTATCGCTGAGAGACGGAGGTGGATCCTGGTGCAAAAGTTGGGCACGAACAGGCTCAATCTCGGGGCGTGGACGCATAAGAAACTCATGCATGCGCTGCCAGTCACGATCCCGAGAGGTAGTAACACACTGAGGACAGGTAGCGCACGGGCAAGGAGCCATTTCATCACACTGACGCCAGAGATCCAGGAGCTCAGCAAAGAAGGCCTGTACAGACCGATCACACTGGTAGCAGACACCAAGGGTCTGGAACAGAGAGTAGCGCAGGGCCTGACAAGATGACTGGTAGAGACGACGCAGGTGATCCCACATTGCTTTGGCCGTAGCTAGCTCGTAAACAGCCATGCGAATGGGAAGCTCGCAGGACTGACAAATGACGGCTATGGATCGAGAGTCGTCCAAGCACCACTTCGCCCCTTCGGAGCGCTGGACAGTGGAAGAGGTGTCCACGGGGATAGACGTGGCTGTGCTGACAGTGGAGGAGAGGGATGCAGGAGCAACAGTCGATGGCGCAGGAGCAGGCTCGGAGCCATCAATGTGGCCCCACAGATCTAGGCCACGGAGGATCACGTCAATGGTGGCGGACCAAGCCTTGTAGTTCCGCCCATCTAGGATGACGTCAGCCTTTTGGAGGAAGGCGGAGGAGTGAGACGATACCATCGAACCAATGGAGGACAAAGGTGGTCGCCTAGGGCAGGAGTGCCCTCTATAGAGGACGAAGGAGACCGAGCGCGTAGAGCTACCGTCTGTGAGATCATGTTTGACCTAGATTTCTGCGGGAGTAGAGGAACGGGGTATGAACTGTGGCGCCGACCCAGACCCACGGGATTTGTATGTGTTGTTACGTCGGCTTGGAGACGGGCTGGCGGAGAGTCGTCGGTCGCAATCTGAAGTCGCAAGGAACTGAGGAAGGAAGTGGAACTAGAAGAAAGTCAGAAACCCTTCCGTCCTCAGTCGTTCGTCGGCAGCGCGACGCGAGAAGGGGTGGAGGTTCGCTGGCTCGGACTTCGGAGGCCGAGCAGCGCGAGCGGCGACTGCGATCCTGACTGGCGGACTGCGATCTGCGGGAGCCGGGACTCTGTGGAGGGATTTAGGGTACAACCAGCTGCGGCTAAGCGGGATCGGCCGACGAGCGCAAGCGGAAACGAAAAAAAAACTAGCGCTTTGATACCATGATAGGAAAAGAGAAATCTATGTTTATTCACACAAAAGAGGGTATATAAATACAGGAGAGAGAGGTGATCCCAGCACCCAAAAGTAAGCCTAAGATAAGTCTACCACACTTCAATATACACATTATACAATATATATCTAACAACTAGAACCCTTTTAAGGGAGACTCAAAAAAGCTTTTACAGAAAGTAAGACTTCTCTATAATGAAGGAGACTTCACAGACTGGAGTTCTTTTTACAATTAGAGTTATATGGATACAGTCCAGAAGAAATGATGTTGATCTTCTTCTTCTCCAAAGCTTCTTGCTCTTCTACCGCTTTTGTTTTCAGAACTGTTTCTAGCTTTCCTTTTTTCAAAAAACTTCTGGTTGAGAGAGATTTTTTCTATTCTTTTTCTTAAAGTTGTCTTCTGAAGAATCTCTCCTTAAAGCTTTTATATTCTCAACCTTATTTCTTTTGGCTGCCTAAGTACCACGAATCATGAGCTAAAGTAACGGCTCTGTTCTTTTCTCTGAACAATAACGTCTTTTTTAATGATCTGGCCTGTTTGAACTACGAGGGAGGGTATGTGTGTTTGAGCATCTTTGATGGGAGTGTTGCGTGTTCTCGTTAGAGAGAAACTCTTTGGAGGTCCCAGACTCAAAGAGTTGGCGGGAGCTTGTCTTCCGATTGTATCTCGCTCATATCCGTTATTAAGCAATGTCTTTATGTTCCTCTCTCAAACTCTAGAAATTTCTCCACATGTGACAATGGTCTGACCTGCCTCCCACCGCATGCTGCCCCTTTAGTCGTCGGGTACCAGCGCCTCCCTCAACGACCACTTCGATCGGACACAACCCAGTTTTACGACATCATGACCCTCCTTCGCAGCCTCCAGGACAGTCGAGGCATTCATGTGAATCCCCCACCGGCCGCACCCCCTTTCGCAGCAAATCCATTCAGGTCTGACGAGATCGCTCCAAGATCCCAGCCGCTATCACCTCCGCGCGCCGACTTCCTCGACGCTCCGCCCCACAGACGTTACATTCGGCCTCTCCCCAGCCACGTGGTGGATCTGGATGCCGAACTGCATGCACATGAACACCCCTCACCGAGCCACGAGCTGCCGATATCAACCCTTCGTTGGGAGACTGCTCAACCAGCCCCAACTCGCACCCGACGACCTTCGCACCCGACCACCTGACCCACCCAAGCTCCGCCCTTGTCAGCGCCCTGAGCTCATCCTCCAAGCCCTCTTCCACCCCGGTATGTGTTGTCGACTTGCCCAACACCCCACAAGCTCCCCGCTTGTTCTTCTGTTGGTCGTCTTCGCCGCCCGGGCCGCTCTTTTGCTTGGCTTGTATCCCCACCCTGCGGCGCCTCTCGCTCTCCTCGAGCCACACACACCCCTAGTTCTTCTCTTCGCGCCCTGCTCTATTCCTATCCATGTCATCGAGCGTGGCCGTCCATTTTTTTCTCCGTCGTCTGTCCTCTTCCCCTGCACCACTATCAATATTTCTCTTTTCATCTTCCACACCACGTTGGATGTCTTATCCTCCTACCCTCTTCTCCACTCTCTCTATTTTAATTACACCTTCGTTTTATTTCACTCACCTCCCGCACCTCCCTTATCCTACCACCTTTTATCCACTTCCCTTCATTACGTCCAAAAGCCCACCACATATTCCCAGCAGGCATTGGTCACGAGTCCACCTTGCACACTCACCATCACTAAGCATTGTGTTTTAGATGTTTGAACACCCTCACCGAACTTACCCTACATCAGTTGGTATCAGAGCCCAGGTTGGGTCACTTTATGCTTCGTAGCAGTAGGTCATATAGATCGTCCATGTCAGGCACAAACATCACAACCTGTTAAGCGACTAGCTCGAACGCAGACATGTCCATGATTGACCTTCAAAAATTCTTACAAGACTTATTTGATAGGATCGACGCTAGACTCGATGACTTACAAGTGAGGTTGCTACTTTTCTACTAGGGTAGAGACCTTAAAAAATCTTAGAGACTCTATAATGAAACAAAAGACAATGAACTGAACTTGGAAGAGTTAAGTAAATCGAAGGAGCATAGGAACATAACGTTTTATCGTAAAATTCAAGTATCGGAGGTAAATGATGCTCTAAAGAAGATGAAAAATGGAAAACCGGTTGAGCTAGACAATATACCCATCGAAGTATGAAAATGTTTAGGAAAAAAAGGAATTTTGTGGTTTACAAGTTTCTTCAATAAGATACTGAAATCAAAAAGGATACCAAACCAACAGAGAGAAAGTATGTCGGTACCTTTATATAAGAACAAATGAGATATACAAAATTATTTTAATTACAGAGGAATTAAATTAATGAGTCATACCATGAAACTATGAGAACAAGTAATAGAAATAAGAGTAAGACAGGAGAGTAGCATCTCAGATAATCAATTTGGATTCATGCCAGAGCGGTCGACCATGGAAGCTATACATCTCTTGAGGAGACTCATTGACAACTATCGAGAACGAAAACAAAATTTGCATATGTTGTTTATCAATCTTGAGAAGGCATATGATATGGTTCCAAGAGAGATCTTGTTGCGGGTCACTCGACGCTCTGGTAGACCGGTCGAATTGAACCACCTTAGCTCACGAGCGAGCCGAGTGCGCAAATAGTCAATGAAAGAGTTAATAAATAACACTAACACCTTTTATCGTAGAAAACCCAAAAAGGGTAGAAAACCACGCGGTCGGAGCTGTGCCGACCAAATTCCACTATCTTCTGGTTTGTTACAATTGAAAGCTAAAAACTCGAGCGCGACAGACCGCTGCTCGTTACAATGTAAAAAGAGTAAACCTCGAGAGTGACAGGTCACCTCTCGAGAGACTAAGTATTTTCCCGGGAACGAAAGTGAGATTCTCGAGTCGCCTTTCGTTACCTTCGAAGGCCCGAAGGAGATCTTCAAAGATTCGAAGGAGAACTTCGAAGACCGAAGGAGATCTTTAAGCGTCAAAGGAGAATTCCAAGGAAATCTTCAAAGGAGCTCTCTGGGGCGTAGAAGGCAAGGTGTCTTAAAATGAAGGCACCAGACTCCTTTTATAGCCTTCGGCAGGGGCAGCCTGGTAATTTCATCATCGTAACCACCGTAACCACCGTAACCACCTCACAGACGAATCACGTTGTTCGATTTAGAGCATACAGATCGCCACTTTTTGGATATTCCCGTCTTACCCCGCTGGGCAGTTCGGTCAACTTGGGCAGTTCGGGTAGCTTCGTTGATGGCATTTGGGCAAGGTGAATTAGACCTGCAATCTAGGAAATTGGGAAATATTAATTGTCGCGCGCGTCATGAACGTGGAAGCGTTCTGAGCGCGCAACGAACACGGGAGCGTTCTGAGCGCGCAACGAACACGGGAGCGTTCTGAGCGCGCAACGAACACGGGAGCGTTCTGAGCGCGCAACGAACACGGGAGCGTTCTGAGCGCGCAACGAACACGGGAGCGTTCTGAGCGCGCAACGAACACGGGAGCGTTCTGAGCGCGCAACGAACACGGGAGCGTTCTGAGCGCGCAACGAACACGGGAGCGTTCTGAGCGCGCTTAACTCGTTTTGCGGATGAAGTGCCAAAAATGCAATTGCGTGCGCGTGCCTAAGCTCGCACAGCTTAAGGCGGAAATGAACGCCCCCTGTAGAAGAGAAGTGCACGCGGCCCGGCCGCCTCCTGAGAGGGGGACGGCGTCGGCCGCACCCCTATGGGGGTGCGGCGTCGGCCGCACCCGCCATGGGGTGCGGCGCCGGCCGCACCCCAAGGGGGTGTGGCGCGGGTCGCACCCCCAATGAGGTGCGGCGTTGGCCGCACCCCCAAGGGGGATGCGGCGCCGGCCGCACCCCCTGTTGGGTGCGGTGCCGGCTCCGACCGCACCCCACTGACCGCACCCCACTAAGTGGGGTGCGGCTTTGGTCATCCCTCTCTGCGAGGAGCGCGCTCTTGGCCGATAATGGCGGGGCGTGCATGCGCGGGCCCCGATTGCGGTGGAGGTTCATTCCCCACTCTCATTTTATGGGAGTTAACACTCTCCCCACTAACTCTTCTCTTAAGTTGGGGGTGCGGCTAAACGCACACTCAGATGATTATATAAACGGGTGCATATCATTTGCCCCCCAAACCTTCAAAATTCGTATTGCCGCCTGAAGAAATTTGGAGGTTTTTTCCCATTCTCTTGGCGTTGACTCAAAGGTTTTGCGCGTGGGAGGCGAATTACACTACGCCGGAGGAGGACCGTCATGATGTTGTTGAGAGCTGATCTTTGCCTTTGTCGTGCTCTCCTTTTCCGATTTGTAGTATCGTTCTGTTATATAGGACGTTGTAGTGATGACTTGGTATCTTGTGACTCCATTACTCCGTATGGCGTTTATTCTGACGTATACGGTTTTGCGGGGGAACAGGTCCCGAAGTCGACGGAGAATAACGTTTGTATTCAAACCGAGGATGGCCGTATGAGGGGCAGGCCCTTACGGCTATAGGGGGAACATGTCCCGAAGTCGATGATGAATAGCGTTTGTATTCAAGCCAAGGATGATCGCACGAGGGACATACCCTTACAGCTATAGGGGGAACAGGTCCCGAAGTCGACGGTGAATAGCGTTTGTATTCAAACCGAGGATGACCGCATGAGGGACAGGCCCTTACGGCAATAGGGGGAACAGGTCCCGAAGTCGACGGTGAATAGCGTTTGTATTCAAACTGAGGATGACCGCCTGAGGGACAGACCCTTACGGCTATAGGGAGAACAGGTCCCAAAGTCAACGGTGAATAGCGTTTGTATTCAAACCGAGGATGACCGCACGAGGGACAGACCCTTACGGCTATAGGGGGAACAGGTCCCGAAGTCGACGGGGAATAGCGTTTGTATTCAAACCGAGGATGACCGCACCTCACAGACGAATTCCAAGGAAATCTTCAAAGGAGCTCTCTGGGGCGTAGAAGGCAAGGTGTCTTGAAATGAAGGCACCAGACTCCTTTTATAGCCTTCGGCAGGGGCAGCCTGGTAATTTCATCATCGTAACCACCGTAACCACCTCACAGACGAATCACGTTGTTCGATTTAGAGCATACAGATCGCCACTTTTTGGATATTCCCGTCTTACCCCGCTGGGCAGTTCGGTCAACTTGGGCAGTTCGGGCAGCTTCGTTGATGGCATTTGGGCAAGGTGAATTAGACCTGCAATCTAGGAAATTGGGAAATATTAATTGCCGCGCGCGTCATGAACGTGGAAGCGTTCTGAGCGCGCAACGAACACGGGAGCGTTCTGAGCGCGCAATGAACACGGGAGCGTTTTGAGCGCGCAACGAACACGGGAGCGTTCTGAGCGCGCAACGAACACGGGAGCGTTCTGAGCGCGCTTAACTCGTTTTGCGGATGAAGTGCCAAAAATGCAATTGCGTGCACGTGCCTAAGCTCGCACAGCTTAAGGCGGAAATGAACGCCCCCTGTAGAAGAGAAGTGCACGCGGCCTGGCCGCCTCCTGAGAGGGGGACGGCGTCGGCCGCACCCCTATGGGGGTGCGGCGCCGGCCGCACCCGCCATGGGGTGCGGCGCCGGCCGCACCCCAAGGGGGTGTGGCGCGGGTCGCACCCCCAATGAGGTGCGGCGTTGGCCGCACCCCCAAGGGGGATGCGGCGCCGGCCGCACCCCCTGTTGGGTGCGGTGCCGGCTCCGACCGCACCCCACTAAGTGGGGTGCGGCTTTGGTCATCCCTCTCTGCGCGGAGCGCGCTCTTGGCCGATAATGGCGGGGCGTGCATGCGGGCCCCGATTGCGGTGGAGGTTCATTCCCCACTCTCATTTTATGGGAGTTAACACTCTCCCCACTAACTCTTCTCTTAAGTTGGGGGTGCGGCTAAACGCACACTCAGATGATTATATAAACGGGTGCATATCATTTGCCCCCAAACCTTCAAAATTCGTATTGCCGCCTGAAGAAATTTGGAGGTTTTTTCCCATTCTCTTGGCGTTGACTCAAAGGTTTTGCGCGTGGGAGGCGAATTACACTACGCCGGAGGAGGACCGTCATGATGTTGTTGAGAGCTGATCTTTGCCTTTGTCGTGCTCTCCTTTTCCGATTTGTAGTATCGTTCTGTTATATAGGACGTTGTAGTGATGACTTGGTATCTTGTGACTCCATTACTCCGTATGACGTTTATTCTGACGTATACGGTTTTGCGGGGGAACAGGTCCCGAAGTCGACGGAGAATAACGTTTGTATTCAAACCGAGGATGGCCGTATGAGGGGCAGGCCCTTACGGCTATAGGGGGAACATGTCCCGAAGTCGATGATGAATAGCGTTTGTATTCAAGCTGAGGATGATCGCACGAGGGACATACCCTTACAGCTATAGGGGGAACAGGTCCCGAAGTCGACGGTGAATAGCGTTTGTATTCAAACCGAGGATGACCGCATGAGGGACAGGCCCTTACGGCAATAGGGGGAACAGGTCCCGAAGTCGACGGTGAATAGCGTTTGTATTCAAACTGAGGATGACCGCACGAGGGACAGACCCTTACGGCTATAGGGAGAACAGGTCCCAAAGTCAACGGTGAATAGCGTTTGTATTCAAACCGAGGATGACCGCACGAGGGACAGACCCTTGCGGCTATAGGGGGAACAGGTCCCGAAGTCGACGGTGAATAGCGTTTGTATTCAAACCGAGGATGACCGCACGAGGGACAGACCCTTACAACTATAGGGGAACAGGTCCCGAAGTCGACGGTGAATAGCGTTTGTATTCAAACCGAGGATGACTCCACGAGGGACAGGCCTTTACGGCTATAGGGGGAACAGGTCCCGAAGTCGACGGTGAATAGCGTTTGTATTCAAACCGAGGATGACCGCACGAGGGACAGACCCTTACGGTTTTATGCCTTATTATGGCGGTTAGAAAAGCACGTATCAATTTTGTTTAAACACAGGTGTTGGTATTTCAACATAATTTTCATCGTATAATGATAGTTTGCACGAGTGGAAGCTCGTGGCTTTTTACACAACAAGAAATACAAGTTTACTGATAAAAATGGCACAGGTTTTGCGCGTTCCACGTGCGTGGCAGGGTCTTTCCTTATGCTATTCGGAGCTTGTACGTCCCAGGTTTCACGATGGTAGTGACAACATACGGTCCTTCCTAAGTTTGTGAGAGTTTGTCTCTTTGTGGACCTTTTCCTGCTGCTTCGATGTTGCGTAGAACGAGATCTCCGACATTGATTGGCCTTGGTTTCACCCTGCGTTCATAGAGCCGGGATACACGCCTTTGGTAGATGGCGACGCGCTGAGCTGCCGCGTCCCTAACTTCGGGGATTAAGTCGAGGTTTTCGCGAAGTGCTTCGTCGTTCTTTTCAGGGTCGAAAGTCATTACCCGGATGCTAGGGGCTCCGATGTCGACAGGAATGATTGTCTTCGTGCCATAACAGAGATTGTATGGTGTTTCTCCTGTCAGAGTTCTTTCGGTAGTGCGATATGTCCATAGTACATTTGGCAATGCGTCCACCCACTGCCCCCTGCCTCCTGTAAGCGAGTCTCGAGTCATTTGAGGATGGTGCGGTTTGTTACCTCAATTTGTCTGTTAGTTTGCGGATGAGCTACGGCCGTGTGACGGAGGTTAATTTTCAAATCCTCACACATTTTGGTGAATGACTTCCCTGTGAACTGAGTGTCATTGTCGGCGATGATTACTGCTGGGATTCCGAAGCGGCAAACGATGTTCTTCCATACGAATTGCTTGGCGTTCTCTTCGGTGATTTTGGTGAGGGTTCAGCTTCCACCCATTTGGTGAAGTAATCAATTGTCATGATGATGAACTTTCTCTGGCCAGAGGCCATGGGGAGGGGGCCGAGCAGATCGATTCCTCATTGAGCAAATGGCAGGCGCCTTGGAGTGCTGTGAGGGAGACTGTGGGTTGATGGGGTATGTTCGCGTGGAGTTGACAGCTCTTACACTTTTGGACAAACTCGGTCGCGTCTTTCTTCATGGTTGGCCAATAAAAACCCTGACGCAGGATTTTCCGAACCAGAGCTCTGGCGCCCAGGTGTTCCCCACAGATACCACTGTGAACCTCCTTTAAGGCGTACTCTGCTTCTGTTTCTGGAAGACATTTTAGGGAGGGTCCTGAGAAGGCCCGTCGGTAGAGCTCCCCTTCGATGACGATGAACGAGGCGGCTCTCATCCGTAACCGTCGGGCTTCTATGCGGTCGTCGGGGAGGTCTCCTTGTTCAATGTAGGCCCGGAGGGGGGTCATCCAGGATAATTCTTCTCTGTTGATCTCGGCGATCTCCCATGCCCCTTGAATGCTTGGGATTACGATGTCTTCAACCCGGCGCCGTCGGGACTGGTAGTTGGAAGGGGAGGTTGCGAGTTTGGAGAGCGCGTCAGCCCTCGAGTTCTGCTCCCTTGGGATGTGCAAGACATGGTATGAAGGTATTTTTTGGAGGAGAGTCTTCACGAATGTTAGGTATTGCGTCATTTGGTCACTCCTTGCCTCGTAGTCCCCCCCCCCCCCCCCCCCAATTTGTGAGACCACTAGCTGTGAGTCGGTATAGATGGTCAAATTTTCTGCTTTAAGGTCGATGGCGAGCCGGAGGCCGATAATCATGGCCTCGTACTCGGCGATATTGTTGGTTGTCGGGAACTTTAATCTGAGGCCGTACTCCAAGGTGATCTCTTCTGGACTGATTAGAAGCAACCCTGCTCCTACTCCTTCGGTCGCAGAGGCCCCGTCGACGTAGAGAGTCCATCGAGCGGCGGAGGTGTCATTAATGGGGACGACCTCTGACGGGAGGGTGTTTTCCATAATGAAGTCAGCAAGTACTTGAGATTTGATGTCTGGTCGATGTAGGAAGTGGATATCGAACTCGCCTAGCTCGAACGCCCACTTTACCAACCTTCCCGATACCTCTGGCTTTTGGAGGATGACTCGTAATGGTAATTGGGTCAACACCTTGATCGTGTGGGCCTGGAAGTAAGGCCGAAGTTTTCTAGCGGAAAAGACAAGAGTGAAGGCCGTTTTGTCAGCTGCCGGATATCTGGTTTCGGTGTCGGTGAGGACTTTGCTGAGGTGATAGATGGGCCTTTGGACTCCTCCTTCGTCTTTAACCAACACCGAGATGAAGGAAGTTGGGGATATTGCCAGGTAAAGGTACAGCACTTCTCCCGGGATTGGCTTTGACAGGAGTGGTGGTGAGGCAAGGTATTGTTTGAGAAGCTCGAAAGACGTTTGACACTCGTCCGTCCACTGAAATCCAGAATGACGTGCCCCTCGAAGAATTTTGAAGAAGGGGAGATATTTATCTCTCGTTCGTGCTAGGAACCGTGAGAGAGCGGCAATCCTTCTGTTCAAGCGGTGTACTTCCTTGATGGAGCGGGGTGGCGACATGTCACCCAGCGCCTTGATTTTTTGGGGGTTTGCTTCGATTCCCCGATGGGTTACCATGAAACCCAGGAACTTCCATGCCGTTATGTCAAACGCGCATTTGCTAGGATTGAGCCGCATTTGGAAGCACCGAAGGAGCTGAAAGCATCTTTCCAGATCTTCCAAGTGGTTGCGGCGGTGGACGTTTTTTACCAGCATGTCGTCCACGTATACTTCCATCGTTTTGCCAATGAGGTCCTTGAATATTTTGTTCAACAATCTCTGGTAAGTTGCCCCGGCATTCTTGAGACCGAACGTCGTGACTTTGTAGCAGTAGACCCCCTTATCTGTTCGGAATGTGGTGTGCTCCTCGTCTGCCAGGTTCATCCTGATTTGGTTGTAACCTGAGTAAGCGTCCATGAAGCTGAGGAGTTCATGTTCGGCCGTTGCATCAACTAGCTGATCGATCCTTGGGAGGGGGAAGTTGTCCTTCGGGCACACTTGATTCAGGTTGTTATAGTCGAAACACATTCGCCACTTCCCGGATGCCTTCTTTACCATGACCACATTGGCGAACCACGTGGGGTACTTTGCTTCGCGGATGAATCGTGCTTCCAGGAGTTTCTCTACCTCCTCTTCGATTGCCTTGAGCCGCTCCGGAGCGAAGTTCCGCTTTTTCTGGATTATCGGCCTGCACGCAGGGTTAATGTTTAAAGAATGAAAGATAACTTTTGGGTCTACCCCGGGCATCTCTTCCGGACTCCATGCGAAGACGTCCTCGTTAGCGTGAAGAAAGAGAGTGTATTCTTCCCGCTCTTCCTTGGATAAGAGGGATCCGACCTGAACAGTTCGGGTCGGATCTTGCTGAGACAGCAGCACTTCTACGAGCCCTTTAACAAGTGCTCTGCGTTGTAAAGTGGCCTCGTCCCGTAGGTCGAAGTTGTTGATGTTGAGAGCGGTGACATCCACCGGTCGGGCCTATTTTAGATAGCACGTTCACGCTGCTTCTTGGTTTCCTCTTACAACCCCTATTCCCGCGGCAGTTGGGTACTTCATGGCTAGGTGGGAAATGGACGGAACTACTCTGAAGGTGGATTGAAGTGGTCTTCCAAAAATGGCATTGTAGGCGGAGGAGGATTCCACAACCACGAACTGAATGTCATGCGTTTATTGCCTTGAGAATTCGCCCAACGTGACAGGGAGGGTGATTATGCCCTGAACAGGAGCAGGTCGATTGTCGAAACCATAGACAGGTCCAGCCGCGGGGCTGAGCTGCTCCTTCGTGAGCTTCATATTCTATAGAGTGGACGTGAACAGAACGTCGACTGAGCTTCCATTGTTGACCAATATTCTTTGGACGTTGAAGCAAGGGTCTCCGATCCCCGTGCTGATTACGAGTGGATCTTGATGCGGTATCCGCACCCCTTGTAGATCTTCATCTCTGAAAGTGATCGTGATGTCTTGTCTGAGCTTCTTATCTTCGTGGTCTCTTGGAGGTTTGGCGATCAAGAGGACCTACGCGGCGAGCATTGGGGGTCCGGCGATGGTCTCGATCTCCCCAACCATTGGCCTTCCTCCTGCCGTCCCCTGGGGAGCGGGAGGTTGCCCCCTTGCCTCTCTAGGCGGTTGAGGCTGGTTGGGTATTTGGCCTTGCAGGAACCTCCTGAGGAGTCCCTGGCGAACGAGACGCTCAATTTCATCCTTGAGCCTGGAACATTCTTTGGTGGTGTGCCCAGTTCCTCGGTGAAACTCGCAGTATTTTGACTGGTCGCCTCTTGGATTCGGGGGAGGTGCCCTTGGTCTCTGGAGCTCTGGATTGTTCTAAATGGCGTATAGTATGTTGGTTCTTGTGGTATTCAACGGGGTGTAAACTCTGGGCGACCGCGGGCCCAAATCCCTTCGAGGATCGCGACGACGCTCGTTGGTGTGGCGCTCTTCATTACGTCGCTCTTCTTGTCTTCCGGGGGCCTGCTCCAATCACCTTTTCCTTCTTTGGCTGCCTTCGAACTGCTGTCGGTGCGCTTCGATAGCCTCATCAACGGCTATCTGAGCTTCCAACCGGTGAACAAGATCTGGATAACTCGGAACCGTTTCTCTCATTAGAGCTGAGTAAAAGCCGCTCGGGCTGAGACCTCCGAGAAAAACGCCCCGTAAAAGCTCGGGATCGACCCTGGGATTTGCCGAGCTTCACTAGTGAAGCGACGGAAGAAATCCTTAAGAGTCTCCCCGTCGTTCTGACAGATTCCTGGAAGATGAGAGGGATCTCGGACGATCCTTCGGTTGGCGATGAACTGATCAATGAACTGTCGCGCCATCTCTGCGAAGCTATCTATAGCTCCATCTCGTAAAGAATGAAACCAAGTTCGCGTTTGTCCTTTCAGGGTTGCCGGAAACACCTGACAGAGGAGCTGGTCTGGGGCGTTGTATATTCTCATGATGGTTGTGAAATAGTTGACATGCTCCAACGGGTCGTCCATCTCATCGAATGTTTCCATGTTGGGGAGCTTGAAGCCATGCGGAACTGGATGAGCCAGGATTTGGGAAGATAGTGGAGAGTCGTTGTACATGGGACGACGAGTAAAAGTGGCACGTCGTCCGACCTGACCGTACTCTTCTGTGTTATTAAGTCAAGTATTTCTTCTCGAGTGATTCTTCCTATGACTTAGTCGGGGCCAATTCTTTCTTGGCGTTGGTGATGGGGGTCGTCTCCTGGACCCCTGGCCGGTCGGGGGGAATGAGCGGAGCTCGCCGCATCAGACAGTTCTTCAGGGACATCCTCTTCCCGAGCAGCCCCCTCGACCGGAGCGTGGTTTGGGGTTGGGGGGAGCAGAACATTCAGTGTTGGAGGTGGAGCGGGAGCTCGAGGAGCCTCGAGATTTCTCAAGAGAGTCAGCATCTCGGTTTGCTGCTCCTCCATCTGACGCATGCGCCCTTCAAATGCTACTATGGGAGCATTTCCTGTTTCGTCTGCAAGGGGCGCGTTTATGAGTGAATGTGAGGGAGGCGGATCGACGCGTCCCCAGGGATTGATCCTTATGCGGTTCTGGCACTTCTTCTGGCCATTGCTATCAGTTGCGAGTATTGCTGCGAAGTAAATTCTGGCTTCGGAAAGTCTTCGCAGGGTTTTGGGAACACCTTTCCCACAGCGGCGCCAAACTGTTGCGGGTCACTCGACGCTCTGTTAGATCAGTCGAATTGAACCACCTTAGCTCCCGAGCGAGCCGAGCGCGCCAACAGTCAATGAAAGAGTAAATAGATAACACGAACATTTTTTATCGTGGAAAACCCAGAAAGGGTAAAAAACCACACGGTCGGAGCTGTGCCGACCAAATTCCACTATCTTCTGGTTCGTTACAATTGAAAGCTGAGAACTCGAGCGCGACAGGCCGCTGCTCGTTACAATGTAAAAAGAGTAAACCTCGAGGTTGACAGGCCACCTCTCGAGAGACTAAATATTTTCCCGGGAACAAAAGTGAGATTCACGAGTCGTCTTTCGTAACCTTCGAAGGCCCGAAGGAGATCTTCGAAGACCGAAGAAAATCTTCAAGCGCCGAAGGAGAATTCTATGGAAATCTTCAAAGGAGCTCTCCCGGGCGTAGAAGGCAAGGTTTCTTGAAATGAAGGCCCCGGGCTCCTTTTATAGCCTTGGGCGGGGGTAGCCTGGTAATTTCGTCATCGTAACCACCGTAGCCACCTCACAGGCGAATCACGTTGTTTGATTTAGAGCACAAGGATTGTCACTTTTTGGATATTCCCGTCTTGCCCCACCCCACCCCCGCCCCCCCCCCCCCCCCCCGCCCCCGCCCCCGCCCCCGGGCAGTTCGGTCAGCTTGGGCAGTTCGAGCAGTTTCGTTGATGGTGTTTGGGCAAAGTGAAATGGACCTGCAATCTAGGAAATTGGGAAATGTTAATTGTCGTGTGCCTCACGAACGTGGAAGCGTTCTGAGCGTGCAACGAACACGAGAGTGTTTTGAGCGCGCAACGAACACGGGAGCGTTCTGAGCGCGCAACGAACATGGGAGCGTTCTGAGCGCGCTTAGCTCATTTTGCAGGTGGAGTGCCAAAAATGCAATTGCGTGCGAGTGTCTAAGCCCGCGCAGCTCAAGGCGAAAATGAACGCCCCCCTGTAGAAGCGAAGTGCACGGGGGTGGGGTGCGGCGCCGACCGCACCCCCCAATGGGGTGTGGCGTTGGTCGCACCCCCTGTTGGGTGCGGTGCCGGCTCCGGCCGCATCCCACTAAGTGGGGCGCGGCTTTGGTCGTCCTTCTCTGCGCGGAGCGCGCTCTTGGACGATAATGGCAGGGCGTGCACGCGGGGTCCCCGATTGCGGTGGCGGTTCATTCTCCACTCTCATTTTATGGGAGTTAACACTCTCCCCTAACTCTTCTCTTAAGTTGGGGGTGCGGCTAAACGCACACCCAGATGATTATATAAACGGGTGCATATCAGATCTTATGGAGAGTCTTAGAAAAGAAAGGTGTAAATGTATCATACATTGACATAATCAAATATATGTATACAAATTCAGTGACGGGGGTGAGGACATTTAGAGGATTAACATAAGAATTCTCTATCACTGTTGACTTACAACAAGGTTCATCTTTAAGCCCTTTTCTCTTTACCCTTATCTTAGATGAGCTCACCAGACATATCCAACAAGCAATACCTTAGCGTTTATTTTTTGCGGATGATATCGTTTTGGTCGATGAGAAGCACGAGGGTGTAAACACGAAACTTGAATCTTGGCGAGATACTTTAGAAAAGAAAGATTTTAGGTTGAGCAGGGCAAATACTGAGCATATAGAGCTTAAATTTAGCAGTACAAGAAAGACGGATGACTTCGTTATTAAATTGGGTGATCAAGATATTTCCCATAGTGAGTGCTTTAAATATCTTGGATCGATAGTTCAAAAAGATAGAGGTGTTGATAAAGATGTGATACATAGAATCCAAGCAGGTTGGTTGAAGTGGAGAGGCGCATCAAGGATCTTAATGTGATCGTAAAGTACCATTAAAACTTAAAGGCAAGTTTTACTGTACTGCAATTAGACCAGCGGTGCTCTATGGTTCTGAGTGTTGGGCAGTGAATTGTGTGCATTAGCAAAAAATGGGAGTTGCGGAGATGCGAATGCTTAGGTGGATGTGTGGACACATGAGACTGGATAAAATTAGGAATGAATGTATCAGGGACAAGACAGGAATGACACCAATTGCAGAGAAGATGCAAGAAGCTCGACTAAGATGGTTTGGACACGTACAAAAGTGACCATTAGAGGCACCTGTTAGGCGTTGTGAGAGTTTAGTCACTAGGCATGTTAAATGGGAGCGGGGTAGACCAATAAAGACTTTGAATGAGACTATAAGGAAATACATGATGTACTTAGGCATTAGTGAGATTATGACTAAAGATAGGGCACAATGGCGACAAAGGATCCATATAGCCGACCCCACTATAGTGGTATAAAAGCTTGATTGTTGTTGTTTGTTGTTGTTCGAAGTTGCTTGTGATGCGTCGGGAGTAGGTATAAGTGGAGTGCTGAGCCAGGAGGGTCATCCGGGTGCCAACTTTATTGAGAAATTGAATGAGGTCCGACAAAAGTACTCGAACTATGATCGGAAATTCTACGTTGTGGTTCAGGCTTTGCGCTTTACTATCTCCTCTCAAAAGAATTCATCTTATATTCAGACCACAAAGCTCTGCGGTACGTAGAATTGCAACGGAAGTTGAGTCACCGACACGCAAAATGAGTTGAATACATGCAAAAGTTTCACTTTGTTCTCAAACCCAAAGCTGGTGTTGAGAGCAAGTCAGTCGACGCCCTTAGTTATCGAGTTAGTCTTTTACATACACTTAGTACTAGGGTGACAGGGTTTGAGCACATTATCAACGACTACCCCTCCTGCCTAGACTTTGGTACAGTATATGCGTCCCTTAGTAGAGTGCCCCCAAAACCTATTGGAGGGTTCCTTATTGCAGACGGTTATCTTTATCGGGGGTCCCGACTGTGCATCCCACTTACCCCATATCCGAGACTATCTCATATAGGAGATGCACGTCGGTGGTGCCGTCGACCACTTTGGCAGGGACAAAACATTTGCTTTAATTGAGGATAGCTTTTATTGACCGAACCTAAGAAGGGATGTAACTTGTGCCATTCGCCACTGTCGGGTATGCCAAACGGCCGAAGGGACCTGGTAAAATAGGGGCTTGCACACACCACTACCGGTTCCCCACCAGCCCTGGGTAGACATCAGTTTGAATTTTGACTTGGGACTACCACACATCTTGAGGAAGAACGATTACATATTTGTAGTTGTCGACCAGCTCTCTAAAATGACCCATTTTATTGTATGTAGCAAGACATTGGATGCCTTTCAGGTTGCCTCACTCTTCAATCGAGATGTTTTTAGGTTGAACGGTCTCCCCAAGACTATAGTCTCTAATCGCGATGTTCGGTTTATAATTACTTCTGAAAGACTCTATGGAGAAAATGGGGACAACCCAAAAGCTTTTCTCTTCATCCAACAAGGAGTTGGGAGAAGCATCTTTCCTCGAATCCTGGGAGCCACTACCTCTAAAGAAACATGGGACATCCTCAGGACAGATTTTCAAGTTTCCCCCAAGGTAATCTCAATCAAACTTCAAAATGTATGGCAAGAGTTTGATATAGTTAAGATGAAAGAAATTGAAAATATCAATGTTTATACCTCAAGAGTAACCTCTCTAGTAAATCAAATAAGATGCTATGGAGATAGAGTAGAGGAAAGAAAGGTAGTTATTAAAATCTTGAGAACCCTGGTAAAGAAATATGCTTATGTAGTTGTGGCAATAGAGGAAGCTAAAGACATAAACAACCTTTCCTTATCTGAACTTATATGATCTCTTCAAATTCATGAAGAAAGGTTGAAAGAGTTTGAAGAACCACCACTTGAACTTGTTTTCAAAGTAAGATTGTCATTAAGGAAGAAGAAATTGAAAAGAAAAAGGAAATTGGGTCACCTTTACATTGCAATTTATGTAACATAAATGGTCATGAACCGTATAAATGTTATTATAAATGCAAAAGGTGTAGAAATCCAACCCATCTTCAAAAGGATTGTTGGTTTCAGCAAAAACCTGAAAGAAATGTCAAGAATAAAGCAACAGAAGAAGACAAAGAAGCTGACAAAGTATATTTCATCAAGACAAAGAAACTGACAGAGTATATTTCATCAAGACAAACAATGAAACACAAAATAAATATATGGTATTTAGATAGTGGTTGTTCAAACCACATGACAAACCTTAAAGAAGCCTTTGTTGAGTTGAATGAAGAAGAGAAGTCTCAAGTCATCTTAGGAGATGGAAAAAGTAAATCATAAAAGGAAAAGGTATTTTAGCTGTAAAAAACCAAAATGGAGAAACAAAGCACATACGTAATGTTCATTATGTGTCAGGGTTGGCTCAAAACCTTTTAAGTGTGGGACAACTTGTAATCAAAGGATACCAACTCACTTTCAAAAATAACCAATGTATCATTATTGACAAAAACTCCTCTGTTATAGCTTTAGTCACCATGACAGAAAACAAAATATTCCCTTTAAGTCTATCCCACATGGTTGATAAAGCTATGATCGGCTGCCTCACTTCAAACACCAAAAGATGGTATGAAAGATATGGACATCTCAACATCACTGATCTAAAAAGGCCGAGTGACAAAGGGTTGGTTATAGGTCTACCAACCATCAAAGAGGATGTTAGTAAGTGCAAGGGATGTGCACTTAGTAAAATTCACAAAGTCCCCTTTCCTCATCATAGCAACAGAAGAGCCACTGAGAGATTAGAGCTGGTTCATCTAGACCCATGGGGACCTGCACCCATTCAATCTCTCTCGTGTAAAAAGTATTTTCTTCTCATAATTGATGATTACAGTAGAATGACTTGGTTATACCTACTCAACTCAAAATCTGAAGCTTATCATAACTACATAAAGTTCAAGAATCAAGCTGAGAACTTTACTAATCAGAAAATTAAAGCCTCGAGATCAGACAAGGGAGGAGAGTTCCTGAGTAAAGAATTCACCAACTACTGCATTGAGAATGGAGTAGCTAGAGAATTAGCTGTTAGAGGAACACCTAAACAGAATGGTGTAGTAGAAAGAAAGAATAGAACTATTATTGAAATGGCAAGGAGTATGATAAATGAGAAAAATTTACCTCATAGTTATTAGGGAGAGGCAGTTAACACTGCTGTTTACCTACTAACAGAGCTCTCACCAGAGCTTTGGCAAGCTCCACTCCTTATGAAACTTGGCACAATAGAAAACCAAACATCAGTCACCTAAAAGTATTTGATTCCATAGCTTATAGCTTAATTTCAGCAGCCCAAAGGAAAAAGCTAGAAAGTAAAGGAGAAAAAACAATCCTGCTAGGATACAGTGAAGAATCCAAGGCATATAGGTTATACAATCCCATAACCTGTAAATTAACTATAGCTCGTGATGTTATAATAGATGAAGACAGACAATGGGAATGGAAAACTAATGTGGATCAGAACCAACAGTTTCAGTCGGTTGCCAAGCCCCTTTCTATTATGATCAATTTAGAAACATCTCCAAATAATCATCATGTTCCACTCAATATAGAAGATAGGGCTCAGCCATCCTTAACTGAATTTCATGTCGAATCCTCAGGAAATACCTCAGAGACTGACTCAAGTTCATCATCTCCACGAAAATTCAGAACTCTAAGTGACTTATATAGAGACGACAACATTGCCTCCCTTGCAATTGAACAAATCAATTTTAAAGAAGCTATAAAAGAAAGTCATTGAAGAGTAGCAATGGAAGAAGAACTAAACATGATCAACAAAAATAATACATGGGAATTAGCTCAGTTACCAGCTCATAAATCTGCCATAGGTCTGAAGTGGCTCTTCAAGACCAAGTTCAATGAAGATGGCACAATCTTGAAGTATAAAGCTAGATTAGTAGCTAAGGGGTATGCCCAAAAACCTGGTATAGATTATTTTGAAACCTTTGCTTCAGTTGCAAGGTTTGAATCTATCTGAATGCTTCTAGCTTTAACCGTAAAAAACAACTTCCCAATTTACCAACTTAATGTTAAATCAGCATTCTTAAATGGAGAAATAGAAGAGGAGATCTATGTTCTTCAGCCTGAAGGATATGAAATTCCTGAAGCCAAATTCAAAGTCTACAAACTAAAAAAGGCTCTGTACGGGTTAAAGCAATCACCCAGAGCATGGAACAGTAAAATTGATGCCACCCTCTCAAAGCTTGGATTCCATAAGACAGGTTATGAGCCATCCCTCTACACTAGACACGCTCATGATTCCTCTTATATCTCTCTGTGCATCTATGTAGATGACCTACTTATAACAGGATCCGATTTTACTGGAATATCATCTATTAAAGAAATATTACAGTCTGAATTTGAAATGACTAATTTGGGGCATGTGAAGTATTTTTTGGGCATGCAAATCACCAGAAATAATATGGGAATTCTCATCACCCAAAAAAATATGTAGATGATTTGTTGCTTCGATTCAAAATGGAAACAGACAAATCTGCATCTACTCCCATAATTCCTGGAGAAAAATTATTGAAAGAAGATGGTGAAGAAAAGATGAATGAAGAAGAGTATAGGAGTCTAGTAGGATCCTTAATTTATCTTACTAACTCCAGACCCGACATAGAATTTGTTGTTAGCATGGTCTCCAGGTACATGCATTCCCCCAGCATTAAACATCTCGCAGCAGCCAAGCGCATTCTGCGCTATGTTAAAGGAACTGGAATTTTGGGATTCGTTACAGCAGAAAAGAGAACAGAGAAGAAAGTGGTGGATCCAGAAGAGAGAAAGAGAAGAACGTCCATATAAAATACAACCTTCAAGGTTACTTAGACAGCGATTGGGGAGGTTGCTCCGATGACAGAAGAAGCACTTCCGGTTATATATTTTTCCTCAACAATATGCCCATCTCATGGAGTTCCCGCAAACAAAGGACAGTGGTCATATCATCTACAAAAGCTGAATATGTTGCTCTTACTGAAGCCTCTCGAGAAGGAGTGTGGATCAGGAGGATGCTAGAAAAAAATAGAGACCGAGACAGAACTAAAAATGAAGATCAACATAGACAATACCAACAATAGTCTGGCTCATAATCCTGTATTCTGCAACAAAACCAAGCATTTGGAACTCAAATGGCATTTTACTCGCGAGCTTGTCAGTAATGGAGAAGTTACCTTAGAGTATTGCAATACCAAAAATCAGATCGCCGATGCCCTAACTAAAGGGCTACCCACCGAGCATTTCGAAGATCTAAGGAAGAAGATAGGTGTGATCAATAGTCTAGATTAAAGGAGGGTGTTGATCTTAATCTCTCTGTTGATCCAGTTTTGTGCAGCCGCAAGGAGTAAAGCTCGCTATCCAGGATCCCCCCATACCTGCAGATTTCTTGAGAAGAAAACTCCAGAGCTTCAAGAAGATAAGAAAGACAATCGGTGCAAGTTTTGGGTTGTGTGCCTTCTGCCACAGCAGTTCCTCTTATTTTATAAAATGTAGTGTCAGTTGCCTCTATATAAAGGCAGCTGATGTTTTGTTTCAAGCAAGCATTTTGTAAAAGTTGTAACCCCCTTTTTTATGATATAAAATTTGCGGTAGTACCGGCCAACCTTCCCCCTATCAACTTTTTTTGTTTTTCTCTTTCCTAACATGGTATCAGAGACAGGTTGAGTTGGTTGGTCGATCTCGCCGGCGAAGTCCTTGTGAAACCAAATCTCGGCGTGGCTATGTCCAAAAGAGGGGCCGATAAAATGCGGATTCCCCGGTAGCTCGTTTGGCTTTGTCTCTCAAGTTCTAACTAGCGAAGTCGCGCGTGGGTGGTTTCGCTTTGTCATGGAGGCGTCGTTTGGAGTGCAGAGTCAAGGATGACCATAACGAGTGGGACCGGAAAAGAAAACGGAATATCCCCGATGGCGCGTTGAGTTCTGTCCCACTTTGCCTACCCGACAGCGTCCTCCTACCTCTTTCCAACAAGATCCATCAAAAAAATCTGTGGAAGAAAATAAGACTTTGCAGTTTTGACTTACGGGAGGGTGTTGAGATATGCGCCTCCTCCTGCAAATGAATAAACAAAGTTAGAAAAATGGTTGTTGATGCATAATTTATGCAGCACCATACCTGGTGAAGTTAAAGCCGCCGAAAGCAACTGGAAAATGGATAGCAATTATGGCATATGTCTTATCAATGTTATCAAAAGTCTTTTTGTAATATTTTTAGATTTCTAATGTTTAACTTGTCAGCTTCCTTGAGCTATAAAAGGAACCCCCTGCATTGTATATTAGACGTGAACCACTTTTGCAAATGTAATCCCTTAAGCAAGTGTTGCCCCTTCCGCCCTTCTTCAGTTTTAAGTTTATTTACTATTTTTTAGGGAGTTTTGTTAATTTCTTCCAAGAATTCTAACATACTTCTAGGCTATAGTGATAAATGAAAACCGTATCGTATATATAATCCTCTTTCAAACAAAATGATGATTACCAGGGATATTATTGCAGATGAAAGCAGTCACTGGGACTGGAATGCGGCTCAGGATCAGAGCAACAAGCCGGGGGTTGTAGCTAACCAAATTGATGAAGAATCTGAGGTTCAGCCACCATCCACTCCGGACATTGAGCATCTTCCAGTTTCAAATGTTGAGCACGATTGTTCTTTGGACGACTGTCCTCAAGGCTCATCATCTCCATCATCACCGCAAAGGTATCGGTTGCTTTCCGATCTCTATCACAACTGTCAATTTGCTTTCCTTGCCACAGAACCAACTAGCTATACTGAAGCGACTATCAATCAAAACTAGAAAGCGGGAATGGAAGAAGAAATTCATATGATCACTAAAAATGACACTTGGGAACTAACTACTTTACCTGACCAAAGGCGCGCCATTGGATTAAATGGTTGTACAAAATCAAATATACTAAGAAGGGACACATCTTGAAATATAAAGCCAGACTAGTAGTCAAAGGCTACTCTCAAAGGGAAGGGACCGACTACTTCGATACATTTGCCCCAGTAGCCTGATTTAAATCCATCAGGATTCTCCTTGTAATTGCAGCACAATACCAGTATCAAATATATCAAATGGACGTCAAATCGGTGTTTCTAAATGGTGAAATTGAAGAGGAAATCTTTATCAAACAACCAGAGAGATACGTCATTCCAGGAGAAGACACCAAAGTTTACCGACTCAAGAAAGCCTTATATGGTCTCTGATATGAAAAAGGATTTTCTGTATATTCACAATTGAACAAAGTAATACATATATACATGAATAACGGAGGGTGATCCTAACACCCGAGGTGACTATAGGCTAACACTACTACTCAATATACAATATATCTACCCCCCCCCCCCCCCACACACACACACATACACACAAATTCACTGGGGATCATACACCGAGAGTTTGGACAATAGATAGGCATGCTGGGTCCTCGTCTGCGACTTTGTCATCAAATCTGCATTCTGCTGCTCGGAAGGAATAAAGGAAGGGGCAAGAGTGCCCTGACTATAGTGCTCACGCAGGAAGAAAGCATCCACCCCGATATGCTTGGAGAGAGAATGCTTCACCGGGTTTAGAGTAATCTGAATAGCACCGGTGTTATCACAGTAAAGGGAAGTGGGATCTGGAGAAGAGAAACCAAGGTCCTCAAGAAGCCAACGGAGCCAAATAATATCATCAGCGGTGGTAGTCATGGCTCGAAGCTCAGCCTCGGTGCTGGAACGGGAAACACCAGTCTGTTTCTTGGACTTCCATGCAATAAGTGAAGAACCCAAGAACAGACAAAAATCAGTGACAGAACGACGGTCAACAAGATCACTAGCACAGCTGGAATCGAAGTGAGCACGTAGTTGTAGAGAACTACTGCTGGAGAAGAATAAACCACGAGAGGTCGTCGCGCAGAGATAGCGTAGGAGCCACAGTAGATGGCCATAATGCACAGAGGTGGGCGCACTAACAAACTGTCTTAGCACATGAACTGCATGGGCAATGTCGGGCCAAGTAATGGTAAGATAGACGAGACTCCTCACGAGGTGGCGGTATCGAGTAGGATCGGAGAGTGGAACCTCATCATCCAGACGTAGCTGAAGATGAAGCTCCATAGGGGTGTTCACTGTGCGAGAGTCAGAGAGAGCAGCCCGAGCAAGGAGATCTGATGTGTAGCTCTACTGAGAGAGATGAAAACTGCGATCTGTAGAGCTGACCTCAAGACCTAAGAAGTAGCATACATAGATGATCAAGTAATAACTTAAGTTGTAACAAGTGAAAGTGTGGGTATTTTTGGTTGACGCACAGGATTCGTGATTCAGACAGATTCAGATTCAGATGCAAGTCTTATCGGAAATTCAGGATTTCTACCCGTAGCCTCTAAGGTGCGGCTCTTTCGAACCCTCACCCTTGAGCCAGGGAGTTCATGCTTGCTATGACCGGTCCTTTGTTCCCGTTAGGGATTCAAGAGGGAACCCAAGTCGAGGAGTTGCATCGATTAAACACCACCTTTCATTGTTTACTTAAGTTATTAATGAAGTAATTCATGATTGAGTGATTCAAACATATCAAGACATGTAACCAAATTTTGATTCGGATATACGATAGTATATTTTACAAACGTGAAACGGGGGGAATCAAGTTATAGAACGTTATTTAACCAAGTCTTGGAACCAGACAGGAATAATTAACAAGATTCGATAACACCAAAAACTAGGAGCAAGTTTGACATGCATCGATTCTGGGATAACAAGTACTCATTTACATTAAGCCACTTTATGGCACGATTAACTTCCAAATAAGGAGTGTACGATACAAGCATGATAGAGAGACATCGATCATATATTTGTTAGCCATAAACCGTTACTATTATTATCATGATGTTTAATACTCATGTTCAACAATCTATCATTTCTCGAATTATGCATCAAATAAGAAATTCATTCATCTAGGTCTATCCAAATAAAATCATTCATGTTCACAGATTCGTATCATCTCAAATGCGTAAAACCTCAAACTACTAACAAGTCATTTCAACGTTCGAGATCTAAGCTTATATGATGAAACAAGCATTCAAAAGTGAAGTCATAAATTCATAAGAGCAGACAAGGTAATCTACAATCAATGTTTGCAAGAGAGGATGATCTCTACTTGCCTTAAATGAGGCTGAATCTGATGGCGGCGGCGAAACGGCGCAAGCAAAAGTCAGAAATCACATTTTGAACCTGATCAAGCACAACGAAGGCGACATAGCAATAATTACTACGCTAATACAAGCATTCTATGACACGAAAATTAAACAAAGAGGGATTAGCAGATTTACCTCCCTCAAAGGAGAGGGGAGAAGAAATTCCACGCGGAGACAGAGACTTGGCGGCGCTTAGGTTGCGGAAACCCTAATTCGGAGAGGGCTTTGTGTGTTCCCGTCAATTGGGGCGACGAACGACACCGGAGCACGAAAACCTAAGGATTTGGCGATTTGGAAATGCACCAAAAATCTGAAATGCAAAAAGGGGTACGAATAAATCGTTAGGGTTTACCAAAATTCTGAAATCAAGGGTGGAGGAGGAAGGTTCTTACCCAAGGAAGACAAGATCGGGATCAAGGAGCCGAATCCGAGTCCAAAATCTGAGCGGAGGAGGGTTCGAGCAAAACCCTAGGCGAGATCGAAATCCAAGGAGGAGAGGGGATTACGGCTTCCGACATCTGAGGAGAAGGTTGGCTGCTGGCTCCTTGGAAGGGGAAGAGGGAGAACTGCTGGAGCCGGCCCCTTGAAGGAAGGAGGAGGGTTGTCGACTGCCCTGGAGGAGGCTGGAGAAAACTACTGCCCTAGCTGAGGAAGGACAGCCATGGCAAGAGGGGGAGGGTGCTGCCGACTGCAGGAGATCGGCCAGAGGAAGAGCAGGTTGCTGCGGCTTGCCAGAGTAGGAGGAGATGGACACGGGGGCGGCGCCGGCAGGAGGAGGTGCAGGAGGCGTCGTCCACGGCAGGAGGAGGCGGCGCCGACGAGCAGGGAGGCAGAAAGAGCGCCAGAAAACGGAGAGGGAGGCGCGCGGGAGACGGGGCTGCGGGAGCCCTAGCCGAGCGGGAGACGGGATCAGGGCTGCTGCTCGGGATTTAATCAGGGAGGGGGTCGGGTTAATAAATCAAGGGGGTTGGGGCTTGGGCTGCGGATAGCCTTTCTATAAATTATTTTATTTTTATTAGGGTTGTTACACACAGAAAGATCATCCATAGGGCACTAGCTAGAGGAGGTAGGCACTGAGTCTGAGGGCATTGGAGGCGAGGAGATAGGAGGAGGACGAGTATAGTGATAAGGAAGAGGAGAAACACGATCCCATGTGGACAGCTCATCAAAGGGAGAGGAGTGAGGAGGTGACGAAGTAGACTGTGGCAAGGAAAGAGGAGGAGATGAAGTAGACTGCGGCAAGGGAAGAGGAGGGGGACATACCGGAGGGGAGGATACATGAGGCGGAGAGATGGGAAGAGTGAGAAACTGCACGTCAGAGGGAGTAACGAATGAGTGTGAGGTCGAGGAAACAGGGGACACAAAGAAAGGGTGAGACTCATCAAAAGTGACATCACGTGAAATGCGAAGTCAACGTGCAACAGGGTCATAGCATCGATAACCCTTGTGCTCAGCACTGTACCCAAGAAAGGCACAAGGAACAGACTGAGCAGAGAGCTTAGTACGGTTACGTGGAGAGAGAAGAACATAACATCGACAACCAAAAATGCGAAGATGAGTGTAACCTGGGGGTCGAGAGTACAGACACTCACCGGGACACTGATCCTGAAGGAAAGTAAAGAGCTGGATTAATAAGATAGAAGTCGTGGAAACAGCCTCAGCCCAGAAGTGAGGAGGAACGTGAGAAGAGATAAGAAGGGTGCGAGCTGTCTCAATAATATGACGATACTTCCTTTCAACGGTGCCATTTTGAGTATGGGCACCGGGACAGGCAAGCCGAGGGAGGGTGTCGTGAGTAGCTAGCAAATCTCGAAAAGCATGAGAGAGATACTCCCCCCCTGAGTTAGAATGGAAAATGTGTATGGAAGCAGAAAACTGTGTGCGCATCATAGCATAAAAGGTAACATATATCTGAAAAAATTCAGATCGAGAACGTAGTCATCAACGAAAAGAACGTAGTACCGGTGTCCACCCTTGGATACAAAAGGTGCGGGTCCCCAGACATCAGAATGAACAAGATCAAAGGTACGCTGAGACCTGGACTCATTAGACTGATAGGGGAGTTGTAATTATTTACCGAGCTTACAACCTGAACATGAGTGAGACCGATCAATAGAAACACGACCAAGGAAACCATAACTAATGAGAGAAGCTAGACGTGAACCACTGGAATGACCAAGACGGTGGTGCCACTGAGAGAAACCCACTGAAGGAAGACAAAGGGAGGAAGCTGCAGGTGACCATGAAGTGGATGGAAGGTGGAGATGATCAAGGACGTACACCCCGCAACGACGACGACCAGCCCCAAGGAGTGCCCCAGTCAGACTATCCTGCACACGGCATGTAAACTCATCAAAGGTAACCAGACAACCATGAGATGTGAGCTGGCTGGAGGATATAAGGTTCATGGATAACTCAGGTATGTAGGCAACATCGGGAATATGAAAATGGGTGGTGTGAAGGAGGCCACGACTGGTGATGGGGTGAATGATGTCATCTGCTACCATGATACTAAGTGCAGGAGTAATGGGATGGCATGACAAAAAGTGTGTAGCATCATAGGTCATGTGAAAGAGGCTCCAGAGTCAAGCAACCAGTCGGAGGTGGAGATACCTGCAGGGGCGGAGACAGCCGGCTGAGAGACAGAGGCAGAAGAGCAGGCCAGAGAAAACTGCTGGACAATCAGCTGCACAAGCTCAGAGACAGAGAGAGACTGCATTGAAGCCGAGAAATGAGCGGAAGGAACACCAGGAGCACGCTGCTGACTAGGCTGTTGAGCCCTCTGAAGCTTGCGACACTCAGATTGAACGTGTCCAAGGCACTGACAATAGTGATAGCGGACCGGCTGGCGACGAGGAGCACCGGACTGAGTAGTAGAGGGCGCAGGAGAAAGAGACCGCTCGGCAATCACCAAGGCCTTTTGGAGGAAGGCGGAAGAGGAGTGAGGTGACGCCATCGAACCAAAACGGGGGGTGGAGGGGTCCAGTGGGCTGCAGGAGCAGCAGACGAGCTCGGCCACACGAGCGAACGGGCTCATCGGAACGAGCAGGTGTAGCAGGAAACCGGATTGATCGAGATTGTGCGGGAGGGCCACCAGGAAGTAGCGACGGGATCGAGGGAAAACCACCAGGAAGCGGCGATTTGACAGAGAAAACAGCAGAAGCAAGGTGCAGGAGGCAGCAGAGAGCGGGTGTCGGCGGTATTGCGAAGGAAACTGCGATCGGAGGAGGAATTTCACAGCTTTACGGGATCTTCGGGTGATAACAACAACGATCGGGGAGAAACCAGCAAGATCGTAGATAGCTCGTGACGGGATCGTCAGTATCGCAGAAGAAGAAACCAGCGACGGGAAGCGATCGGCTAGCGAGCTTTGCGATTGACGGGCGGGAAGGAGAGGAGCGGCATGCGGGTGCGGGAGCGAGAGGAGAGGGGAACTAGGGCTCTGATACCATGATATGAAAAAGGATTTTCTGTATATTCACAATTGAACAAAGTAATACATATATACATGAATAATGGAGGGTGATCCTAACACCCGAGGTGACTATAGACTAACACTACTACTCAATATACAACATATCTAACAATCTCAAGCAGGCTCCACGGGCTTGGAACCAGAAAATTGACTCCAATCTAACACATGTTCGCTTCATGAAAACCCAAAGTGAACCAGCTATCTATGTGAGGAAAGAAGGAGGAAAATATGTAATTCTATGCCTATACATTGATGATCTCTTGATCACAGGAAATTCACAAGACTTTATTAATAAATTCCGCAGCTATATGAATGCAGAATTTGAAATGACTGACCTGGGAGTAACCAGATATTTCCTTGGACTGCAAATCACACAAGATGATCAGGGCACCTTTGTCTCTCAGGAAAAGTATGTCGAAGATATTCTTATGCGCACCAGGATGATATATTCAAAATCTTGCTCAACTCCTATGACCACTGGTGAGAAACTAAAAAGAGAAGATGATACAGAAAAAGCTAATCCAAAGGAATATAGAAGTATCATTGGATCACTGATATATCTCACCAACACCCGTCCCGACATCGAGCATGCGGTCAGTATTTCTTCCAGGTATATGCATGAACCTTCCATCAAACACCTTGCGGTTAAAAGAATTCTTCGATATATAAATGAAACTAAAATTATGGGCTACATTACACCAAAGACAGTGATAACTATCTCAATGGCTACTCCGACAACGATTGGGGGGATGTGAAGATGATCGTAAAAGTACATCTGGTTTTATTTTCTATTTGGGATCTAAACCGGTATCTTGGTATTCAAGGAAACAGAGAACTGTCGCTCTATCATCTACGGAAGCGGAATATACAGCCCTATGTGAGGTTGTCAAAGAAGCTATCTGGCTTCGAAATTTGTTAGCAGAAATGTTAGAAGAGATGAAAGAAGCTACAGAAGTAAAGTTAGATAATACATCTGCAATAGCCCTTGCTTACAATCCAGTGTTCCATAAAAAATCAAAACACCTGGACTTGAAACTTCACTACACCAGAGATTGTGTTAGCAAAGGAGAAATTAGTATCACTTACTGTGAATCTGCAAAACAAGTTGCAGACCTTCTCACAAAGCCACTAACAACCGCTAATTTTGAGAAATTAAGAAGGAAATTAGTAATCTCAGCCACAAACCGGTATCTTGGGAGTTTGGTAAGAGGGAGCAGGGGAGAGGTTTGGAGTATATGATTGAAACTGAGGAGAGTATATGGGATTTAAGTGAGGGTTGTAAGGAAGAAGAGGAGCTGAGGATGGGTATTGAAACTGAGAGTTTTGGGCAGAGTTGTAGTTTTGAGGAGTGGCCTTGTCGTAGTTGAAGAATTGGGAGTATCGAGGGGATGGTTTTTCTTTCCCTTTCTCGTTACTTTTGGTGAAAAATAGTTGGTCAAGGCAAGGGGATGGTGTTGGTTTTTGTTGGGGTGCGTGATTTGGTTGTGAGGTTTGAGAGATGACTAAATGGTTATGGAACATGTCGTTGATGTTGGTTTGACTTTGTTGACCGGGTTAATTGGTTTTAGTTTTACTTTAAGTTGTACTTTATTATTGTTTTGAGGAGAGAGAACCACATTTATTGCGGAGAGAGAAATATGTAGTTTTTTCTTTGCCTATAAATAGGCCCCCTTGTTTTGTTTTGAAAAGTTGAAAAAATGAGAAAAAACTTTGTTTTTTTTTGTTTGTTTCCTGCGAACAGGAGGTAGAGAGAGAGAGGGAAGTAAGTGAGAGATAGAAAGTTTGGAGCAGCTCTTTCGGCAGAAATTATAGAGAGAGAGAGAGAGGGAGTTTTGAGAGAGAAAAAATTCTAATTTATTCCCGCAGAAATATAGCCTGTTTTCTCTCGGCATTTTCCTCTCGCCGAAATAGTTCTCGCCAACCTCATACCAGCCCATCTCGTTAGGAGTTTTCTCGCGCCGACAGCTCGCGCGCCGCAGCTTGCCGCTTGAAGTGGTAGAATAGGAAGGAGCAGCTCGCCAGCCCATCCACTCCCGCAGGAGGTTCTCGCCAGCCCTCATCTCGCGAGAATAGAAGGTCTCGCCGGTGTTGTGTTTTGCCGTGGGTGTTAGCCGCTGAAGTAGGAGTGCTCGCATAGCACTACTCGCCCGCAGCCAACTCGCCGGAGCGTGTGACTCGGCGGTGTATTGAAAGTGGTGTTCGGAAGTGGGGAGGTCGTGCTCGCGTGAAGTCAAGAGTGCAGCTCGCGTGGATAGCATTCGCAGAAGTGGGGAGTATTCGCGCGTGGAAGGTGTTTGGCCGGAGTGAGTTCGCGTGCCAACCCTTAACGCTTCCAACAAGTGGTATCAAAGCTAGGTTGCAAACCTTTGCGGTGACTCGGAAGGTTTGAGGAGTAGTAGCGATGGAGACTGGTGGAGCTATGCCGGGGCAAGTCCCCAAGCTGACGAAGACCAATTATGGGAACTGGAGTATCCAGATGATAGTACTACTCGCATCAAAGGAGTTGTGGGATGTAGTGGAGAACGGGTATGAGGAGAGCACTGCTGCAGCAGAGGCGGCGTCGACTAACGCCCAGAAGACGACACTTAGAGAGGCAAGGAAGGCGGACAAGAAGGCTCTATTCTTGTTGTACCAAGGGGTTGACGAAACAACTTTTGAGAAGATCTCAGATGCGAAGACTTCCAAGGAGGCATGTGAGGTGTTGCAACGCTCCATGCAAGGGGTAGACAAGGCGAAGAAGGTGAAGCTGCAGTCCCTCCGTGCTGAATATGAAGTAACAAAGATGCAGAGCACCGAGAAGGTCGGTGACTATGTGACCCGTCTGTGGACGCTCACAAATGAGATGAACCGAAATGGGGAGACGATCGATGATGTGAGCTTTATGGAGAAGCTGCTAAGATCTATGTCCAAGAAGTTCTGCCATGTAGTGGTGGCGATTGAAGAATCGAAGGACCTCACCGAGATGGCCGTGGACGAGCTTGTAGGCTCTTTGCAAGCTCATGAGTATAGGATGTTGCAGGATGATGAAGAAGTGAGTGGCTTGGGAAAAACACTCCAGACCCAGTTGAACTTTGGGGAAAGTTCAGGAAGAGGAGGCGGCCAGCGTGGCCGAGGTCATCAAGGCAGAGGCAGAGGGAGAAGAGGAGGTAGAAACCAAAACTTCCAGAAAGAGGCGGAGCGACCTCATGGAGGTTGGCAAGAAGGAAGAGGAAGAGGAAGAGGCCGAGGAAGAGACCGAGGAGATATGTCTCAAATTCAATGTTACAACTGTAACAAGTTCGGGCATATGAGCTATGACTGTTGGGCTCCGAGGAAGAGAGAAGAGGCAAACCACTATGCTGAGGCTAGGAACAACACTGGTGCTGGAGATCCGATGATGTTCCTAACCTACCGAAGAGCGGAGGAAGGTAGAAATGAAGTATGATACCTGGACACAGGAGCGAGCAACCACATGTGCGGAGATAGGGAGATGTTCTCTAACCTGAAACCCAGTGGGGGTGAGGTTAGCTTCGGGGATGCGTCGAAGATCTCGCTAGAAGGTAAAGGCTTGGTGGTTGTGAAGCTGAATGGAGAGAAGGTGCACCTGAATGACGTGTTCTATGTGCCAGGATTGAAGACTAACATCTTAAGCCTTGGGCAGTTGGTGGAGAGAGGCTACTGCGTCCAGTTGAAGGATGGGTCTTTGGCGATGAAGAACCATCAAGGGAAAGAAGTGGTGAAAGTGAAGATGACGGCGAACCGTCTTTTTACACTGAAGATGGACACTCAGGAGACGGCATATCTCGCGAGGACGGAGGAAGAAGAGGAAGCATGGCTGTGGCACCATAGGATGGGTCACTTGGGCTTCACAGGCTTGAAGCTGCTATCCCACTCCAGGATGGTGGAGGATCTACCTATGATCTCACCTCCGAAGAAGGTCTGTGAGGCGTGCACGAAGGGGAAGCAGAAGAGGCAAACGTTTGAAGGAGGGAAGTCTCGGAGAGCAAGGAGACAGCTTGAACTGGTTCACTCAGACATCGCGGGTCCGTTTGAGACCACCTCAGTTGGCGGAAGCAAGTACTACATCACCTTCACGGATGACTTCCGTCGGAAGTGTTGGGTGTATTTTCTGAAAGAAAAATCTGAGGCCCTTGACAAGTTCAAGGAGTTCAAGGCGATGGCAGAGAATGAGAGTGGTCAGCCACTGAAGGTGCTGAGGACAGATCGGGGTGGGGAGTACACCTCGAGGATGTTTGATGTCTTTTGCAAGGAGAATGGGATCTCACACCAGTTGACGGCAGCGTACTCACCACAGCAGAACGGAGTCGCGTAGAGGAAGAATCTCACCATCATGAACATGGCGAGGAGCATGGTGAAGGGCAAAGGGTTGCCGAAGATGTTCTGGGCGGAGGCAGTACAGTGTGCGGTGTATCTACTGAACAGATGCCCCACGAAGAGTGTGAAGTTCATGACCCCGTTCGAGGCTTGGAGTGGCTGGAAGCCAAGTGTGAAGCACTTGAGGGTCTTTGGATGTGTAGCTCATGCTCACGTCCCAGACCAGAGGAGGAAGAAGCTCGATGATAGGAGCGAGAAGTGCATCTTTGTGGGCTATGCTCCGGAGAGCAAGGCTTACAAGTTATACAACCCGGTGACGGAGAAGGCCATAATCTCGAGGGATGTGGTGTTTGAAGAAGACAGCTGCTGGAGCTGGGATGAGGAGACAAGGAGCAAGAAGGGGATGTTCTTTGAAGATGAGGAGGAAGGTGGTCATGAAGCAGGAGCTGAGGATGGTGGGGCTGAGCCACCATCACCACCTAGCGGACATTCAGGGGGAGCTTGCACTCCCAACTCGAGTGGAGGAAGTTCTAGTGGAGCAAGCACTAGTGGAAGCAAGGATGATCGTCCTCAACCTAGGATGAGAAGGATGGAGGAGATCTACGAGGAGACGACATCAACACTTAACAACTTTTCTTTATATTGTTTGTTGGCAGATTGCGAGCCGCACTCCTACGACGAAGCTGCCCAGGAGAAACCTTGGAGGATGGCGATGGATGCTGAGATGGCTTCCATAAAGAAGAATGAAACCTGGAAGCTGGTCGATCCACCCGCGGGCCACAAACCCCTCGGGGTGAAGTGGGTCTACATGGTGAAGAAGAACAAGGATGGAGCTGTGGAGAAGCACAAGGCGAGACTCGTCGTGAAGGGCTACAGGCAAGTCCAAGGAGTGGACTACGACGAGGTCTATGTCCCAGTGGCGAGGATTGACACCATTCGGTTGATCATCGCACTGGCAGCTCACTATGGGTGGACTATCATGCAGATGGATGCGGTGTCAGCATACCTCAATGGCTACCTGGAGGAGGATGTGTACATCGAGCAGCCTCCGGGGTATGTTGTGAAGGGCCAGGAGAAGGTGTGCAAGCTGGGAAAAGCACTGTACGGGCTGAAGCAAGGGGCAAGAGCATGGAATGGGAGAATCGATACATTCCTTCAGAAGCATGGATGCATCAAGTGCCCATACGTGTATGCTCTGTATCTGAAGGTGGAGAAGAACAGTGATATCATGATCCTATGTATATATGTGGATGACATGATATTCACCGGGAACAACCCAGCTATGTTCGAGGAGTTCAAAAGGATGATGAAGAGTGAGTTCGAGATGACCGACTTGGGAGAGCTCAACTACTTCTTAGGCGTGGAGGTGCAACAGAGAGGAGATGGGATCTTCATTTCGCCGAAGAAGTACGCAGAGGAGATCTTGAAGAAGTTCAGGATGGAGAATAGCAAGGCTATCTCCACTCCCGCTGACCCCGGAACGAAGCTAAGGAAGGACTCGAAGGAAGAAGCTGTGGACCCAACGATGTTCAAGAGTTTGGTTGGGAGTCTAAGGTACTTGACTTTCACCAGACCTGACATCATGTATGCGGTTGGGGTAGTAAGCAGGTACATGGAAGAATCCAAGCAGGACCACTTCACTGCAGCGAAGAGGATCCTAAGATATGTGAACGGGACAAGGGACCATGGGCTGAAGTACTCATCTGCGGGAGAGTTGAAGTTAGTCGGCTACTCGGATAGCGACTATGGTGGTGATGTAAATGACCGGAAGAGCACTTCCGGATATGTGTTTCATATGGGAACCGCGGCGTTCTCATGGAGTTCAAAGAAGCAGGCTACGATAGCCTTATCGTCATGTGAGGCGGAGTTCATCGTTGCTGCAGCATGTACTTGTCAAGCCATCTGGTTGAGGAACTTATTGGAGGAGTTGCATCATGGACAGGAAGGGCCAACGACAGTGTTAGTGGATAACATGTCGGCCATTCAGCTCGCGAAGAACCCGGTGCTGTATGGAAGGAATAAGCACATCGAGACGAGGTATCATTTCCTTCGTGAGCAGGTGGAGCAGAAGATCGTGGAAGTTGTGTATTGCCTCACCGGAGAGCAGGTCGCTGATATTTTCACCAAGGCATTGAAGGTGGAGACGTTCGCAAAGCTCAAAGGCAAACTCGGCATGTGCTGCCAAGTTTGAGGGGGAGTTTGTTGGTTTGACTTTGTTGACCGGGTTAATTGGTTTTAGTTTTATATTAAGTTGTATTTATTATTGTTTTGAGGAGAGAGAACCGCATTTATTGCGGAGAGAGAAATATGTAGTTTCTCCTTTGCCTATAAATATGCCCCCTTGTTTTGTTTTGAAAAGTTGAAAAAAGGAGAAAAAACTTTGGTTTTTTTTGGTTTGTTTCCTGCGAACAGGAGGTAGAGAGAGAGAGGGAAGTGAGTGAGAGATAGAAAGTTTGGAGCAGCTCTTTCGGCAAAAATTATAGAGAGAGAGAGAGGGAGTTTTGAGAGAGAAAAAATTCTAATTTATTCCCGCAGGAATATAGCCTGTTTTCTCTCGACATTTTCCTCTCGCCGGAATAGTTCTCGCGAACCTCATACCAGCCCATCTCGCCAGGAGTTTTCTCGCGCCGACAGCTCGCCCGCCGCAGCTTGCCGCTTGAAGTGGTAGAATAGGAAGGAGCAGCTCGCCAGCCCAGCCACTCCCGCAGGAGGTTCTCGCCAGCCCTCATCTCGCGAGAATAGAAGGTCTCGCCGGTGTTGTGTTTTGCCATGGGTGTGTTGGAAGCGATACGTAGTCACGCGACTTCACTATCACTCCGCACTTCAAATTTGCGAGCACCACCACGGCAAACTGCTCCTGCGCGAGCACCACCACGCCGAGAGCCTCCACTTCACGGTGAACCCGCCAACTCGCGAGCTTCACCGTGTTCCTTCTGCGAGCCCACACACGGCGAGCTACACCACCGGTGAGAGAGACACACTCGCCGAGCTACACTCCGGCGAGCTGCAACACTCCCGCGGGCTCCTTCGACTCAGCGAGCTCCACCCTCCTGCGAGCACACCCGGGCGAGGTCCCGGCCGAACACTCTGCGTGCGAGTGCGGGCTGCTCCTCAAGCGGCGACGCGCGCTGCACCTGGCAGCAGCAAGAACACTTGCGATAGAGGAGTTGGCGAGATGGGGGGGGGGGGCGAGAGAGGAGTTGGCGAGAGAGGCTTTTCCTGCGGGAATACTAAATGCCACTCTCTCTCTCTCTCTACTCTCTCTCACTCTCTCTCTCTCTAAGTTTTCTACCGAAAACTAAACAAACAAAACTCTATATTTTCTATTCAAATTCAAAGCCTATTTATAGGCAAACAAAACAAGTCTTCTCTCTCCCCAATAAATGTCACATTCTCTCTCCTCTTTTTCAAAAATAAAATACATATACAAAACACATTTAAAGGTTGACCTGGTCAACGAAATCAAAACCAACAAACTCCCCCTCAAACTTGGCAACACATGCCGAGTTTGTCTTTGAGCTTTGCAAACGTCTCCACCTTCAAAGCCTTAGTGAAAATATCCGCGACCTGCTCTCCGGTAGGGCAATACACAACTTCTACAGTCTTCAACTCCACTTGCTCACGAAGGAAATGATACCTCGTCTCGATATGCTTGCTCCTCCCATGCAGCACCGGGTTCTTCGCGAGCTGGATGGCCGACATGTTATCCACTAACACTGTCGTTGGCCCTTCCTGTCCATGATGTAACTCCTCCAATAGGTTCCTCAGCCAGATGGCTTGGCAAGTACATACTGCAGCTGCGATGTACTCCGCCTCACATGAAGATAAGGCTATCGTAGCCTGCTTCTTCGAACTCCATGAGAACGCCGCGGTTCCCATATGGAACACATATCCGGAAGTGCTCTTCCGGTCATTCACATCACCACCATAGGCGTTATCCGAGTAGCCGACTAACTTCAACTCTCCCGCAGATGAGTACTTCAGGCCATGATCCCTTGTCCCGTTCACATATCTTAGGATCCTCTTCGCTGCAGTGAAGTGGTCCTGCTTGGATTCTTCCATGTACCTGCTTACTACCCCAACCGCATACATGATGTCAGGTCTGGTGAAAGTCAAGTACCTTAGACTCCCAACCAAACTCTTGAACATCGTTGGGTCCACAGCTTCTTCCTTCGAGTCCTTCCTTAGCTTCGTTCCGGGGTCAGCGGGAGTGGAGATAGCCTTGCTATTCTCCATCCTGAACTTCTTCAAGATCTCCTCTGCGTACTTCTTCGGCGAAATGAAGATCCCATCTCCTCTCTGTTGCACCTCCACGCCTAAGAAGTAGTTGAGCTCTCCCAAGTCGGTCATCTCGAACTCACTCTTCATCATCCTTTTGAACTCCTCGAACATAGCTGGGTTGTTCCCGGTGAATATCATGTCATCCACATATATACATAGGATCATGATATCACTGTTCTTCTCCACCTTCAGATACAGAGCATACACGTATGGGCACTTGATGCATCCATGCTTCTGAAGGAATGTATCGATTCTCCCATTCCATGCTCTTGCCCCTTGCTTCAGCCCGTACAGTGCTTTTCCCAGCTTGCACACCTTCTCCTGGCCCTTCACAACATACCCCGGAGGCTGCTCGATGTACACATCCTCCTCCAGGTAGCCATTGAGGTATGCTGACACCGCATCCATCTGCATGATAGTCCACCCATAGTGAGCTGCCAGTGCGATGATCAACCGAATGGTGTCAATCCTCGCCACTGGGACATAGACCTCGTCGTAGTCCACTCCTTGGACTTGCCTGTAGCCCTTCACGACGAGTCTCGCCTTGTGCTTCTCCACAGCTCCATCCTTGTTCTTCTTCACCTTGTAGACCCACCTCACCCCGAGGGGTTTGTGGCCTGCGGGTGGATCGGGATCGACCAGCTTCCAAGTTTGATTCTTCTTTATGGAAGTCATCTCAGCATCCATCGCCATCCTCCAAGGTTTCTCCTGGGCAGCTTCGTCGTAGGAGTGCGGCTCGCAATCTGCCAACAAGCAATATAAAGAAAAATTGTTAAGTGTTGGTGTCGTCTCCTCGTAGATCTCCTCCATCCTCCTCATCCTAGGTTGAGGACGATCATCCTTGCTTCCACTAGTGCTTGCTCCACTAGTACTTCCTCCACTTAAGTTGGGAGTGCAAGCTCCCCCTGAATGTCCGCTAGGTGGTGATGGTGGCTCAGCCCCACCATCCTCATCTCCTGCTTCATGACCACATTCCTGCTCATCTTCAAAGAACATCCCCTTCTTGCTCCTTGTCTCCTCATCCCAGCTCCAGCAGCTGTCTTCTTCAAACACCACGTCCCTCGAGACTATGGCCTTCTCCGTTACCGGGTTGTATAGCTTGTAAGCCTTGCTCTCCGGAGCGTAGCCCACAAAGATGCACTTCTCGCTCTTGTCATCGAGCTTCTTCCTTCTCTGGTCAGGAATGTGAGCATAAGCTACACACCCAAATATCCTCAAGTGTTTCACACTTGACTTCCATCCATTCCAAGCTTCATACGGAGTCTTGAACTTCACACTCTTTGTTGGGCACCTATTCAGCAAATACATCGCACATTATACTGCTTCAGCCCAGAACATCTTTGGCAACCCTTGCCCTTCATCATGCTCCTTGCCATGTTCATGATTATAGGTCCTTTAACTCACGCGCGACTCTCAGCCACGCGTCGTCCACCTGGCCGGCTACGTTTCGCTGGATATGTATGAGCTTTCCCCAGGACCTCCGAGATCCGATCCTTCAGGGTCGCGTGATCCGAGGAATCACCCAGGAAGTCAGCGAGATCCCCAGGGGAAGGGAGAGGCGAGAGCATTCCCTCTCCCCCCTCGTAGTAGGAGTCGAAGGGGGAGGCTTCTCGATAGCCTGCGGAATCACAACTAGGTTAGTGGTGATAAAATATGCGAGTACGATAGAGGCGGGTGAGTGAACTGACCTGGGGTGGGGTCCAGGTGACCTGAAGGACGAGACGAATGGGGGTGCGTCCCAAACAGCCAGGCGGGAGGTAAGACCTTTCCCTTTCCTGGACGGTAAGGCTGTGAAGAAGGAGCCGGAGCATCCGCACGGTCATCAGCACGGAGATGCTGATCCAGCTCTCGCTCAGGGGAGACCCTCCGTTCATTCGCGGTGACAGAGGGGTTCACCTGAGCAGGGGGACTTGGAGGAATGGAGTCCCGCAGCGGGACGTCAGGGTTGAGGGCTGCGAAAAGGTAATGGTTAGTAGCCGACAACATAAAAGGAAAAAGCGAGAAGGTTCACAACTCACGGGATTGCGGTACAGTCTCCCCAGGAGGAGGCGGAGGAGCAAGATCCAGATCGGGAGGAGGTACCTCGTCCGCGGGAGGTGGCACCACCACACTGCTCAAAACGGCCCCATGGCCGTCCTCAGGTACCAAAGCCCCCTGCGAATGGTCAGAATGAACGCAGGGTAAGGGACAGGAACTAAATGAAGACAGGAGGAATTCTCATACCGGCATCGCAGGGTCCGGAGGGGCATCCGCCAGCGTGTTCGCCGGTGGAGTATCCGCCGGAGACTCCGAGGCAGTCTCGCCTCTCTGACGATTCAGCCAAATCGCCTTGGCTCGACGCGAAACATAGGGGGCGCTCGGATCCCGTTTAGACATCAGCCAGGGAGCAAATTTGGATGCCATGGGGGCTGTTGCACCTTGAGCCGCAGCCAGGCGGTCGATCATCTCTCGCGAGAGGGGTTTCGCAGAAGGTTTGTGGAAAGACATTAGGAAGTGGAGAAACTCCGAGCCGAGATGAGAGAGTGGTCCAGAAAAACCTGACATGAGGATATATATATAGAATGACGGTGGGACCCACAGAATCTTATGAGGTCCAGTCAGCAGGCACTCACCGAATACAGGGTTGGACGGTTCTTTCCGAGCGCAGGAATCACTCGCAAAGAGCGGGGATTGTGTGCAACCCGTATTCGTCGAGTGGGCCCCTCAAGCCAGCTGGCAAGACCTGGGCCAGTCAGATCATTCGGCCAGGTTCGGATAGGTAGAAGGGCCCCCAGGTCGATAGGGAAGGAATTCGGCGAGTGGTGCCCTCACGGACCATCCGCCCAGAGGAATGGGCACTCGCCCAGCTAGGCGGGTGCCCAGCGAGTGGTGCCCTCACGGACCATTCGCCCAGGATGATTTGAGGAGGAAATGACCAGGATACCCCTGGTGGGCTGCAAATAGCCCTTCGGAACAGCGGAGTTAGGCTATTAGCAGACCAATTTGGGGTGCGGTTAGTAAAATTAAAAGGCGGATTCAGGCTATTTACAGACCAGCCTAGGAAAACTATAAATAGACCCTTAAGGGCACCTTGGAGGAGATCCGATTTTAGAGAATCCTCTCCTCTAGGCTAGTTTTGGTTGGCAGCCAGTGCCCTCCAAGGTGCCCGGTTGAGCTTTGGTTTGGGAGGGGAAGCTCTCTAAGATCTTCCGGGTGTGTGGCGGGACCTCCTCGCTTCAGCCTTGGGTCTATTCCGTTTCCAGCATCCACCGTCAAGAGAGTCTAGTGAGGGAGAAATAAGCATCGGCTACACCCCCAGTGGGTCCGAACTCAAGAGACCAGTTGCTAGTTTCAACATTTTTGGTGCGGTGAGCGTGGACCGTAGCCGGTGAAAGAAAATCCCAAGCTAGTTTCGGTGACGGGAGATGGAGGAAATGGTTCTGACTCAGGTCACTCGCAGCCACCAGCGGCAGGTGAGTGGCTGGAGATGTTTGAGAAGTTCAAGCGAGAGGTCCTGCAGACAGTTCTCGCGGCAAGGAGCGAGTGCGAGACCCCGGCGGTCCCAGTGGTCCCGCCTTTGCAGATTGGCGAGAACGCACCGGGGCAGCGGCCGGGGAAGGAGGCGCCAGCAGAAGGAAGCGCGCGAGATCTCCCCGGACGGCAGCTGTTCAGCAGTCCGGCGAGTGCTGAGGTGTGTGAGTTGGTCCCACGCGAGAGGACCACTCGCCGAGCAGGGGAAGGGAGCCCCTTTTGCGAGATGATCCTCTCGGCCCCAGTGCCAGAAGGGTTTCGTGGGCCGGAGATGTCCTACTACACCGGCAAGGAGGATCCAGTTGTGCACCTGCAGTGGTTCGAGGACATGACATCAATTCTTCCCATGTCGGATTCTTTTCAATGCTGGCTCTTCGCGACCACCCTGAAGGAGAAAGCAAGGGACTGGTTCTATGTTCCAGAGGTTGGCCCCGAGCAGACCCGCTGTCCAGGCTCTCATCTAGCTGGCAGGTCCGAAGGCTCACTCGGTGGCAGGTTCTATGTTCAAGAGGTTGGCCCCGAGCAGACCCGCTGTCCAGGCTCTCATCTAGCTGGCAGGTCCGAAGGCTCACTCGGTGGCAGGTTCTATGTTCCAGAGGTTGGCCCCGAGCAGACCCGCTGTCCAGGCTCTCATCTAGCTGGCAGGTCCGAAGACTCACTCGGTGGCAGGTTCTATGTTCAAGAGGTTGGCCCCGAGCAGACCCGCTGTCCAGGCTCTCATCTAACTGGCAGGTCCGAAGGCTCACTCGGTGGCAGGTTCTATGTTCCAGAGGTTGGCCCCGAGCAGACCCGCTGTCCAGGCTCTCATCTAGCTGGCAGGTCCGAAGGCTCACTCGGTGGCAGGTTCTATGTTCCAGAGGTTGGCCCCGAGCAGACCCGCTGTCCAGGCTCTCATCTAGCTGGCAGGTCCGAAGGCTCACTCGGTGGCAGGTTCTATGTTCAAGAGGTTGGCCCCGAGCAGACCCGCTGTCCAGGCTCTCATCTAGCTGGCAGGTCCGAAGGCTCACTCGGTGGCAGGTTCTATGTTCAAGAGGTTGGCCCCGAGCAGACCCGCTGTCCAGGCTCTCATCTAGCTGGCAGGTCCGAAGGCTCACTCGGTGGCAGGTTCTATGTTCCAGAGGTTGGCCCCGAGCAGACCCGCTGTCCAGGCTCTCATCTAGCTGGCAGGTCCGAAGGCTCACTCGGTGGCAGGTTCTATGTTCAAGAGGTTGGCCCCGAGCAGACCCGCTGTCCAGGCTCTCATCTAGCTGGCAGGTCCGAAGGCTCACTCGGTGGCAGGTTCTATGTTCAAGAGGTTGGCCCCGAGCAGACCCGCTGTCCAGGCTCACATCTAGCTGGCAGGTCCGAAGGCTCACTCGGTGGCAGGTTCTATGTTTCAGAGGTTGGCCCCGAGCAGACCCGCTGTCCAGGCTCTCATCTAGCTGGCAGGTCCGAAGGCTCACTCGGTGGCAGGTTCTATGTTCCAGAGGTTGGCCCCGAGCAGACCCGCTGTCCAGGCTCTCATCTAGCTGGCAGGTCCGAAGGCTCACTCGGTGGCAGGTTCTATGTTCCAGAGGTTGGCCCCGAGCAGACCCGCTGTCCAGGCTCTCATCTAGCTGGCAGGTCCGAAGGCTCACTCGGTGGCAGGTTCTATGTTCCAGAGGTTGGCCCCGAGCAGACCCGCTGTCCAGGCTCTCATCTAGCTGGCAGGTCCGAAGGCTCACTCGGTGGCAGGTTCTATGTTCAAGAGGTTGGCCCCGAGCAGACCCGCTGTCCAGGCTCTCATCTAGCTGGCAGGTCCGAAGGCTCACTCGGTGGCAGGTTCTATGTTCAAGAGGTTGGCCCCGAGCAGACCCGCTGTCCAGGCTCTCATCTAGCTGGCAGGTCGGAAGGCTCACTCGGTGGCAGGTTCTATGTTCCAGAGGTTGGCCCCGAGCAGACCCGCTGTCCAGGCTCTCATCTAGCTGGCAGGTCCGAAGGCTCACTCGGTGGCAGGTTCTATGTTCCAGAGGTTGGCCCCGAGCAGACCCGCTGTCCAGGCTCTCATCTAGCTGGCAGGTTCGAAGGCTCACTCGGTGGCAGGTTCTATGTTCAAGAGGTTGGCCCCGAGCAGACCCGCTGTCCAGGCTCTCATCTAGCTGGCAGGTCCGAAGGCTCACTCGATGGCAGGTTCTATGTTCAAGAGGTTGGCCCCGAGCAGACCCGCTGTCCAGGCTCTCATCTAGCTGGCAGGTCCGAAGGCTCACTCGGTGGCAGGTTCTATGTTCAAGAGGTTGGCCCCAAGCAGACCCGCTGTCCAGGCTCTCATCTAGCTGGCAGGTCCGAAGGCTCACTCGGTGGCAGGTTCTATGTTCCAGAGGTTGGCCCCGAGCAGACCCGCTGTCCAGGCTCCCATCTAGCTGGCAGGTCCGAAGGCTCACCCGGTGGCAGGTTCTAAGTTCTCAAGAGATGACCTCAAGAGCATTCGCTTAGACCACGCGCCGGAGAGAGGGTCACACCCCACTCTCATGACTACCTAAGCGAAACCCCGTGATGCGCGAATGGTAAGGTTCACTTGGTAGCGAGAGATCGAAGGGGAACGACCGACCTAAGTCATCTTCGAGCATTCGCGGGGTGGCCAAGACAGTCGCATCACGACCTAACGTCCTAATGAGCCTAACGAGGTATAGCGGCGAATGAGAGGAAAGCTTAGAATAACACAAATTGTAGTCAATATATACATCTTTTAAAGGCACTCGCCCGTTCAAGATTACAGTCAAAAGGATAAATGCAAAAGGAGAAAATACAAGAGGCCCCTCTCAAGGATCAACAGATTTCTCGCTTGAAGATCCGTCGCCCTCACCAGAGTCTGGGATGAGGGCGTTTTCTCGCGGCTCGACGTGGTCGTCCTCCGGAAAGGGGATTGGAATGTAAAGCTCGGGGACGACTTGGCGAGCGGAAAGGCGTTCGGCCTCCGCCTTCAGGTATCCCGCTCGCCGCAGCACCTGCAGCGCATGCTTGACGGCATTCTGCGCGTTCTCTTGCATCAGCTGCTCCAACTCGTGATGGGGATAAAAATGGCCCCCGCTCCCCGGGTCGAGCGCTGACGCACCAGCCTCTCGCAATCGCTGGACTTCGGCTTTGGCCAGACGGATTTCATCCTCAAGGCCGGCCACCCGAGCGCGGAGCATCTCGGCAACCGTGGTATCCTGAAAATAATAACAAAGGTAGTAAGAATAAAGTTTGTCAATCGGCAACAAGTCACTCGCAGGAAAGGAGAAAACATACCTCTGCGACAGGGCGGTTGGCGAGAAGAGTTTCCGCAGCCGCCAGCTTAGTCCTAAGCTCCATCGCCTCAGTAGAAGCAACGGACCGGGACTCCTCAACCTCCGCCAAGTCCCGCGCCAGTTTGATGCTCCGGCGCGAAGACATGTGCGCGAGCTCGAGCGCCCGCAGCATGGCCCTGGCACTCTCATGAGCGAGAACCTGGGTCGTCTCGGCATCATAGACTTCAGCGTCTTCTCGTCCATAGAGGGCATACGCGATGGCGTAAGCCTCACCGCTGGCGAGATCGCTCTCTATCCACGACGGATGTAGGGTGGAGAGCGAGACCCGGTTAGCATTCCTGTCCCACTTGACCAGGGGAGCCCCCGAGGGGTCCCTGTACTTCTCGCCGCTGGGGAAGTTCCGATAGTCCCTGGGAAGTGGGGGCGGCGGCAACGACGGTCCCGTGCGAGGGATTGTCTCTCCTGGCGCACTCGTCCCCAGGACTTGGATCTGAGCACCCGCCCCTAGGGTCTCGTCCAGGACCCCCTTCCCCTTGGCGGAGGGGGGGTTTTTGGGCTTCTTGGAAGAAGAAGAGGTCAGCACCGCTGGCTTGCGCTTCTTTCCGCCAGGCTTGGAGGAAGAAGGTTCCTCCCGACAGGCATCCGCGGCGGCCTGTGCGAGAGAGAGGGCGGATCCGGAGGGACGCGGCGGATGAAGGGGGAAGTGGCGCACGCCTGCATAATATAACAAATGGTTCTAGCGAATGATGTAAAAATCACAAAGCGAAAGCGAATGAAGTCTCGAACACTTACCCTCGCCCTGCGGAATGGGTGGAAGCGAGTTGACGTTTCGCCGGAGATGGACGAGATCCATCCCGTGCTCCAGAATGTATTGGTGGAGTTTGGCCTCGTGCCCCCCTAGGGTCGGGGGGCGGAAGGTTGACTCCTCCTCCTGCACCGGCGCGAGAAGAGGGTTCCCCAGGTTCCCGCTTACAAAAATAAAGCGGCGAACCCAGTCATGGTTCTTGTTCGGGAGCCCGTAGTGCTTTAGGGGGCTCAGTCCCGAGAAGAACGAGATACCATTGGTGCAGCGGAAGGTATAGAGCTTGCGGAAGACGGGCAGCGAGAACTCGATTCCCTCTTCTCGCAGGTAGCTCGCGTACCCGACCAACATAGCGATGGAGTTGGGGTTGAGCTGGCCAGGCACGACCCCGTAGTATCTGAAGGTCTGACGGAGTTCCGGCCAGATCGGAAGGCGAAACCCCACCTCGAAATGCTCTAGCGGGATCGCGAGAGCACAAGGCGAGATGGAGTTCAGACGCTCGTCCGGCCTGGGCTTTCGCCCCTCGAAACCCGGCGGGACGTAGTCGGCGACGGCAGACAGGTAAGCCTCCTCAGAGAGGTCGCAGGAATCGAAGACGTGGTTGGCGAATGCGCTGGCGCACTTGGCCCTGCCTTCCGCATCGCCACCCATTTTTGCGAGTGAAGAAGGAAAGGGGAGCAACAGATAAGGAAGAAGCGCGAGTGCTAACGCAAGGAAAGAAAGCGGATGGTTAGGTATTTAATACGGTGGTTGAAAGACTTATTTATAGAGGGACTAAACGGCGTTTGGGCTTTCGAGGCCACGGGTGTGCGGATAGCCATCGCGCCTTCCCGACACCTCGAAGCCCGAGCCGGTCCCTCTCGCCCATTAATGGCAAATGCCCTATGACTATTCATTCCACGGCTACGCAACGAGGTTGGAAGAGCATCCGGCTATAAGTTATCACTCGGCAATACCCAAGCAAAGCTATGAGATACGAAAAACGAATAAAGAAGCATTCGCAAAGCATAGAGAAATTATTACAGACAAATATAACGTTCAAACATTCGCAGCATAAAGTAAGAAAAGGAAACAATAAGAGGGGTGGACGTTGGGTAGGTCAGATCTCCTCCCAGATCCACCGACCTCGCTTTCGCGACCCAGCTTCCATGGGCATTCGCGGGCGGTAATAAGCGAGTATATTGGTGATCTCATGGGAAGCCAGTTAGAGTTGATCCCGGGCTCGCGCGGCGTGTGTTTCGGGAGACAACTCCTCTCCTTCGCCCCCCAGGCGCTCCACCGTGGTGAGAAGGCGCGAGTAGTCCCGATGGAGGTCCTTTAACTCACGCGCGACTCTCAGCCACGCGTCGTCCACCTGGCCGGCTACGTTTCGCTGGATATGGATGAGCTTTCCCCAGGACCTCCGAGATCCGATCCTTCAGGGTCGCGTGATCCGAGGAATCACCCAGGAAGTCAGCGAGATCCCCAGGGGAAGGGAGAGGCGAGAGCATTCCCTCTCCCCCCTCGTAGTAGGAGTCGAAGGGGGAGGCTTCTCGATAGCCTGCGGAATCACAACTAGGTTAGTGGTGATAAAATATGCGAGTACGATAGAGGCGGGTGAGTGAACTGACCTGGGGTGGGGTCCAGGTGACCTGAAGGACGAGACGAATGGGGGTGCGTCCCAAACAGCCAGGCGGGAGGTAAGACCTTTCCCTTTCCTGGACGGTAAGGCTGTGAAGAAGGAGCCGGAGCATCCGCACGGTCATCAGCACGGAGATGCTGATCCAGCTCTCGCTCAGGGGAGACCCTCCGTTCATTCGCGGTGACAGAGGGGTTCACCTGAGCAGGGGGACTTGGAGGAATGGAGTCCCGCAGCGGGACGTCAGGGTTGAGGGCTGCGAAAAGGTAATGGTTAGTAGCCGACAACATAAAAGGAAAAAGCGAGAAGGTTCACAACTCACGGGATTGGGGTACAGTCTCCCCAGGAGGAGGCGGAGGAGCAAGATCCAGATCGGGAGGAGGTACCTCGTCCGCGGGAGGTGGCACCACCACACTGCTCAAAACGGCCCCATGGCCGTCCTCAGGTACCAAAGCCCCCTGCGAATGGTCAGAATGAACGCAGGGTAAGGGACAGGAACTAAATGAAGACAGGAGGAATTCTCATACCGGCATCGCAGGGTCTGGAGGGGCATCCGCCAGCGTGTTCGCCGGTGGAGTATCCGCCGGAGACTCCGAGGCAGTCTCGCCTCTCTGACGATTCAGCCAAATCGCCTTGGCTCGACGCGAAACATAGGGGGCGCTCGGATCCCGTTTAGACATCAGCCAGGGAGCAAATTTGGATGCCCTGGGGGCTGTTGCAGCTTGAGCCGCAGCCAGGTGGTCGATCATCTCTCGCGAGAGGGGTTTCGCAGAAGGTTTGTGGAAAGACATTAGGAAGTGGAGAAACTCCGAGCCGAGATGAGAGAGTGGTCCAGAAAAACCTGACATGAGGATATATATATAGAATGACGGTGGGACCCACAGAATCTTATGAGGTCCAGTCAGCAGGCACTCACCGAATACAGGGTTGGACTGTTCTTTCCGAGCGCAGGAATCGCTCGCAAAGAGCGGGGATTGTGTGCAACCCGTATTCGTCGAGTGGGCCCCTCAAGCCAGCTGGCAAGACCTGGGCCAGTCAGATCATTCGGCCAGGTTCGGATAGGTAGAAGGGCCCCCAGGTCGATAGGGAAGGAATTCGGCGAGTGGTGCCTTCACGGACCATCCGCCCAGAGGAATGGGCACTCGCCCAGCTAGGCGGGTGCCCAGCGAGTGGTGCCCTCACGGACCATTCGCCCAGGATGATTTGAGGAGGAAATGACCAGGATACCCCTGGTGGGCTGCAAATAGCCCTTCGGAACAGCGGAGTTAGGCTATTAGCAGACCAATTTGGGGTGCGGTTAGTAAAATTAAAAGGCGGATTCAGGCTATTTACAGACCAGCCTAGGAAAACTATAAATAGACCCTTAAGGGCACCTTGGAGGAGATCCGATTTTAGAGAATCCTCTCCTCTAGGCTAGTTTTGGTTGGCAGCCAGTGCCCTCCAAGGTGCCCGGTTGAGCTTTGGTTTGGGAGGGGAAGCTCTCTAAGATCTTCCGGGTGTGTGGCGGGACCTCCTCGCTTCAGCCTTGGGTCTATTCCGTTTCCAGCATCCACCGTCAAGAGAGTCTAGTGAGGGAGAAATAAGCATCGGCTACACCCCCAGTGGGTCCGAACTCAAGAGACCAGTTGCTGGTTTCAACAATGATGGTCAAGTTCTTCCTCTCCGCCACTCCATTATGTTGAGGTGAGTATGCAGCAGTCAACTGATGAGAAATCCCGTTCTCCTTGCAGAACCCATCAAACAATCTAGAGGTGTACTCCCCACCTCTATCGGTCCTCAGCACCTTCAGTGGCTGACCACTCTCCTTCTCAGCCATCGCCTTGAACTCCTTAACTTGTCAAGGGCCTCAAATTTTTCCTTCAAGAAATACACCAAACACTTCGACTGAAGTCATCCGTGAAGGTGATATAGTATTTGCTTCTGCCTACTGAGGTGGTCTCAAACGGACCCGCAATGTCTGAGTGAACCAGTTCAAGTTGTCTCTTTGCTCTCCGAGACTTCACTCCTTCAAACGTCAGCCTCTTCTGCTTCCCCCTCGTGCACGCCTCGCAGACCTTCTCCGGAGGTGAGATCATAGGTAGATCCTCCACCATCCTGGAGTGGGATAGCAGCTTCAAGCCCGTGAAGCCCAAGTGACCCATCCGATGGTGCCACAGCTATGCTTCCTTTTCTTCCTCCGTCCTCGCGAGACATGTCGTCTCCTGAGTATCCATCTTCAGTGTAAAGAGACGGTTCGCCGTCATCTTCACCTTCACTACCTCCTTTCCTTGACTGTTCTTCATCGCTAGAGACCCATCCTTCGACTGGACGCAGTAGCCTCTCTCCACCAACTGCCCAAGGCTCAAGATGTTAGTCTTCAAGCCTGGCACATAGTACACATCATTTAGATGCACCTTCTCTCCATTCAGCTTCACAACCACCAAGCCTTTACCTTCTAGCGAGATCTTCGAAGCATCCCGGAAGCTAACCTCACCCCCACTGGGTTCCAGGTTAGTGAACATCTCCCTATCTCCGCACATGTGGTTGCTCGCACATGTGTCCAGGTACCACACTTCATTTCTACCTTCCTCCGCTCCTCGGTAGGTTAGGAACATCATCGGATCTCCAGCACCAGCGTTGTTCCCGTTGTTCCTAGCATCGGCATAGTGGTTTGCCTCTTCTCTCTTCCTTGGAGCCCAACAGTCATAGCTCATATGCCCGAACTTGTTACAGTTATAACATTGTATCTGGGACATATCTCCTCGGCCTCTTCCACGGCCTCTTCCTCTTCCATCTTGCCAACCTCCTTGAGGTCGCTCCGCCTCTTTCTGGAAATTTTGGTTTCTACCTCCTCTTCTACCTCTGCCTCTGCCTTGATGACCTCGGCCACGCTGGCCGCCTCCTCTTCCTGAACTTTCCCCAAAGTTCAACTGGGTCTGGAGTGCTTTTCCCAAGCCACTCACTTCTTCATCATCCTGCAGCATCCTGTACTCATGAGCCTGTAAAGAGCCTACAAGCTCGTCAACGGCCATCTCGGTGAGGTCCTTCGACTCTTCAATTGCCACCACTATATGGCGGAACTTCTTCGACATAGATCTCAACAACTTCTCCATGAAGCTCACATCTTCGATCGTCTCCCCATTGCGCTTCATCTCATTTGTGAGCGTCCGCAAACGAGTCACGTAGTCACCGACCTTCTCGGTGCTCTGCATCTTTGTTACTTCATATTCCGCCCGGAGGGACTGTAGCTTCACCTTCTTTGCTTTGTCTACCCCCTGCATGGAGCGTTGCAACACCTCCCATGCCTCCTTGGAAGTCTTCGCGTCTGAGATCTTCTCAAAGGTTGCTTCGTCAACCCCTTGGTACAACAAGAAGAGAGCCTTCTTGTCCGCCTTCCTCGTTTCTCTAAGTGTTGTCTTATGGGCGTTAGTCAACGCCGCCTCTGCTGCTGCAGTACGCTCCTCATAGCCATTCTCTACTACATCCCATAACTCTTTGGAGACGAGTAGCACTCGCATCTGTATGCTCCAATTTCCGTAATTGGTGTTCGTCAACTTGGGGACTTGCCCCGGCATAGCTCCACCCATCTCCATTTCTTCTACACCTAAAACCTTCCGAGTCACCGCAAAGGTTTGCAACCTAGCATTGATACCACTTGTTGGAAGCGATACGTAGTCACGCGACTTCACTATCACTCCGCACTTCAAATTTGTGAGCACCACCACGGCAAACTGCTCCTGCGCGAGCACCACCACGCCGAGAGCCTCCACTTCACGGTGAACCCGCCAACTCGCGAGCTTCACCATGTTCCTTCTGCGAGCCCACACACGGCGAGCTACACCACCGGCGAGAGAGACACACTCGCCGAGCTACACTCCGGAGAGCTGCAACACTCCCGCGGGCTCCTTCGACTCAGCGAGCTCCACCCTCCTGCGAGCACACCCGGGCGAGGTCCCGGCCGAACACTCTGCGTGCGAGTGCGGGCTGCTCCTCAAGCGGCGAGGCGGGCTGCACCTGGCAGCAGCAAGAACACTTGCGATAGAGGAGTTGGCGAGATGGGGGGGGGGGGGGGGGGGGGGGGGGCGAGAGAGGAGTTGGCGAGAGAGGCTTTTCCTGCGGGAATACTAAATGCCGCTCTCTCTCTCTCTCTACTCTCTCACTCTCTCTCTCTCTAAGTTTTCTACCGAAAACTAAACAAACAAAACTCTATATTTTCTATTCAAATTCAAAGCCTATTTATAGGCAAACAAAACAAGTCTTCTCTCTCCCCAATAAATGCCACATTCTCTCTCCTCTTTTTCAAAAATAAAATACATATAAAAAACACATTTAAAGGTTGACCTGGTCAACGAAATCAAAACCAACAGGGTGTTAGCCGCTGAAGTAGGAGTGCTCGCATAGCACTACTCGCCCGCTGCCAACTCGCCGGAGCGTGTGACTCGGCGGTGTATTGAAAGTGGTGTTCGGAAGTAGGGAGGTCGTGCTCGCGTGAAGTCAAGAGTGCAGCTCGCGTGGATAGCATTCGCAGAAATGGGGAGTATTCGCGCGTGGAAGGTGATTCGCCGGAGTGAGTTCGCGTGCCGACCCGTAACGCTTCCAACAGTTAAGAGAGGCAGAGGTAGAAATTTCTTCCGGTTTTATCCTGTCTTCATAAGATTGGAGAGAGCTCATGAGTTCAATGAGAAAGTTTTTCCAAATCCTTGGCTTCTTCAATAGCAGGAACAACATGACTGTAGGATCGTGGGAGGCATCTAAGGATTTTGGGCAAAATTTGGTGATCGTCAATAGTGGTACCCAAAATTTTGATTTGGCTTACAATATTGGCGGTGCGAGCAAAAAAAGTTTGGATAGTCTCTTGATCACTCATGCTGAGAGATTCATGTTGGTTTTAATTAGTTGACCAGGTCAACAATTTTTATATGCATTTTTGTATATGTATTTTATTTTGAAAAAGAGGAGAGAGAGACCCCGCATTTATTGCGGAGATAGAAGTTTGCTTGTTTTACTTTGCCTATAAATACCCCCCCCCCCCCCCCCCTTGTATTTGTTTAAGAGAAGTGTTGAATAGAAAAGAATTCTGGGAAGTTTTCTTGCGGCAGATTTTTAGAGAGAGAGAGAGAGGGAAGTAGTGAGAGAAGGAGAAGAAATAAACATTTTTATTCCTGCAGGAATAAATAATCTCGCAACAATGCTCGCCATTTCTTCTCGCATAGGAGCTCGCGCCTTCCATCTCGCCTGCCACCTCCCGCAGGAGCATCTCGCAGCGAGGGTGCAGCCCGTCTGGTCGTCCTCGCCCGCAGCCATCTCGTCGGCGTGGAGGGAAGCATCTCGCCGGAGTGGTTGAGTAGAGAGCTCGCGGTGTTGTTGAGGTTGGAGGTGAGGAGCTCGCCTGAACGTGGAGGCGAGGAGCAGCCCTCTTGCGTGGAAGAAGAAGCAAAGGGGAGGAGCTCGCACTCGCTGGTGGTGTTCTCGCTGAGAGAAATTGTGCTCGCCTGGTTTGAGTGTGGGGTACTCGCCGGGGTGGTGCTCGCAAGAGTTGCGCTCGCAAGAAGTTGTGCTCGCAAGCGGTGTGGTCGCCGAGTAGTGTGTGTTCGACGAAGTGGTGTTCGGCAAGTTGAGATCGCGGAGAGGTAGCGTGGTCGCGTGCACGTATCCGACGCTTCCAACAAGTGGTATCAGAGCCAGGTTGCAAACCTTTGCGGTGACTCGGAAGGTTTGAGGAGTAGAAGTGATGGAGACGAACGGAGCTATGCCGGGGCAAGTCCCCAAGCTGACGAAGACCAATTATGGGAATTGGAGTATACAGATGCGAGTGCTACTTGCCTCCAAGGAGTTGTGGGATATAGTGGAGAATGGGTATGAGGAGCGCACTGCTGCAGCAGAGGCGGCGTTGACTAACGCCCAGAAGACAACACTAAGAGAAACAAGGAAGGCGGACAAGAAGGCTCTATTCTTGTTGTACCAAGGGGATGACGAAGCAACCTTTGAGAAGATCTCAGACGCGAGAACCTCCAAGGAAGCATGGGAGGTGTTGCAACGCTCCATGCAAGGGGTTGAGAAGGCAAAGAAGGTGAAGCTACAGTCCCTCCGTGCGGAGTATGAAGTAACAAAGATGCAAAGCACCGAGAAGGTTGGTGACTATGTGACCCGTCTGCGGACGCTCACAAATGAGATGAAGCGCAATGGGGAGACGATCGAAGATGTAAGCTTCATGGAGAAGTTGTTGAGATCTATGTCGAAGAAGTTCCGTCATATAGTGGTGGCAATTGAAGAGTCGAAGGACCTCACCGAGATGGCAGTGGATGAGCTTGTAGGCTCTTTGCAAGCTCATGAGTACAGGATGTTGCAGGATGAGGAAGAAGTGAGTGGCTTGGGAAAAGCACTCCAGACCCAGTTGAACTTTGGGGAAAGTTCAGGAAGAGGAGGCGACCAGCGTGGCTGAGGTCATCAAGGCAGAGGCAAAGGTAGAAGAGGAGGTAGAAACCAAAATTTTCAGAAAGAGGCGGAGCAACATCAAGGTGGATGCAAGAAGGAAGAGGAAGAGGAAGAGGCCGAGGAAGAGGCCGAGGAGATATGTCCCAAGTACAATGTTACAACTGTAACAAGTATGGGCATATGAGCTACGACTGCTGGAGTCCGAGGAAGAGAGAAGAAGCTAACCACTATGCGGAGGCTAGGAACAATGGGAACAATGCTGGAGGTGGAAACCCAATGATGTTCCTAACCTACCGAGGTGCGGAAGAAAGGAGAAGTGAAGTGTGATACCTGGACACAGGGGCGAGCAACCACATGTGTGGAGATAGAGAGATGTTCACAAACCTTGAACCCATTGGGGGTGAGGTTAGCTTCGGGGATGCGTCAAAGATCTCCTTGGAAGGAAAGGGTTTGGTGGAGACAAAGCTGAACGGGGAGAGAGTACACCTGAACGATGTGTACTATGTGCCAGGGTTAAAGACCAACATCTTGAGCATTGGGCAGGTAGTGGAGAGAGGCTATTGCGTCCAGATGAAGGATGGGTCTCTGGCAATGAAGAATGGTCAAGGGAAGGAAGTAGTGAAGGTGGAGATGACGGTGAACCGTCTCTTCACGCTGAAGATGGATGCTCAAGAGACAACTTGTCTCGCGGGAACGGAGGAAGAGGAAGAAGCATGGCTATGGCACCATAGGATGGGTCATTTGGGTTTCACGGGGTTGAAGCTGCTATCTCACTCAAGGATGGTGACAGATCTGCCAATGATCTCACCACCTCAGAAGGTGTGTGAAGCTTGCACGAAAGGGAAGCAGAAGAGGCAGAGTTTTGAAGGAGGGAAGTCATGGAGAGCAAGGAGGAAGCTTGAACTGGTACACTCGGACATTGCGGGTCCGTTTGAGACCACCTCAATAGGCGGAAGTAGATACTACATAACCTTCACGGATGACTTTAGTCGGAAGTGTTGGGTATATTTCCTAAGGGAGAAATCTGAGGCCCTTGACAAGTTCAAGGAGTTCAAGGCTATGGCGGAGAAGGAGAGCGGTCAGGCTCTGAAGGTGCTAAGGACAGATCGAGGTGGGGAGTACACCTCGAGGCTGTTTAATGTCTACTGCAAGGAGAAGGGAATCTTACACCAGCTGACGGAGGCGTACTCACCGCAACAGAACGGAGTGGCAGAGAGGAAGAACCTCACCATCATGAACATGGCGAGGAGCATGGTGAAGGAGAAGGGGCTACCGAAGAGTTTCTGGGCGGAAGGAGTGCAGTCTGCGGTGTATCTACTGAACAGATGCCCCACAAAGAGCGTGAAGTTCATGACGCCGTTTGAAGCATGGATTGGCTGGAAGACAAACGTGAAGCACCTAAGGGTCTTCGGGTGTGTAGCTCATGCTCACATCCCGGAACAGAGAAGGAAGAAGCTCGATGATAGGAGCGAGAAGTGTATCTTTGTTGGCTACGCTCCGGAGAGCAAGGCATACAAGCTCTACAACCCGGTGACAGGGAAGGCCATCGTCTCAAGAGACGTGGTGTTCGAAGAAGGCAGCAGCTGGAGCTGGGATGAGAAGACGAGAAGCATGAAGGGCGTGTTCTTCGAGGATGAAGATGAAGGAGGTCATGAGGCTGGAGCCGAGGATGGTGGAGTGGAGCCACCTTCACCACCGAGCAGGAATTCAGGGGGAGCTTCCACCTCCCACTCAAGAGGGGAAAGCTCAAGTGGAGGAAATTCTGCAGGAGGCAGCGGGAGCCGGAGTGACTCCGAGAGTTCACCACCCAGGATGAAGAGGGTGGGGGAGCTCTATGAGGAGACGGCCCCAATCCATACTAACTATTCATTGTATTGCCTCTTAGCAGATTGTGAGCCAAGGTCCTATGAAGAAGCTGCCCAGGAGAAATCTTGGAGGACGACGATGGATGCCGAGATGGATTCTATCAAGAAGAACGATACCTGGAGGCTAATGGATCCACCGGCAGACCACAAACCCCTCGGGGTGAAGTGGGTCTATAAGGTGAAGAAGAACAAAGACGGCGCTGTGGAGAAGCACAAGGCCAGGCTGGTGGTGAAAGGGTATAGACAAGTCCAAGGAGTGGACTATGATGAAGTCTACGCCCCAGTTGCGCGGATCGATACCATAAGACTGATCATCGCACTGGCGGCTCATTAGGGTGGACAATCTTGCAAATGGATGTTGTGGCGGCGTACTTGAATGGGTACCTGGAAGAGGATGTGTACATCGAGCAGCCTCCAGGGTATGTGGTAAAGGGCCAGGAGAGAAAAGTCTGCAAGCTAGACAGAGCCTTGTACGGGCTAAAGCAAGGAGCAAGGGCGTGGAATGGAAGGATAGATGCCTTCCTCCAGAAGCATGGATATGTGAAGTGCCCGTACGAGTATGCCCTGTATGTGAAGATAGAGAAGAACGGGGATATCATGGTCTTGTGTCTATACGTGGACGACATGATATTCACCGGGAACAACCCAACCATGCTTGAGGAGTTCAAGAGGCTTATGAAGAAGGAGTTCGAAATGACGGACTTGGGAGAGCTGAGTTATTTCCTGGGGGTTGAGGTGAAGCAGGAGGAAGACGGGATCTTCATATCCCAGAAGAAGTATGCAGAAGAAATTCTGAAGAAGTTTAGGATGGAGGGTAGCAAGGCTATCTCCACTCCAGCGGACCCAGGGACAAAGTTGAGGAAGGACTCTGAGGAGGAAGGTGTGGACCCGACGATGTTCAAGAGCCTAGTCGGGAGTCTAAGGTACTTGACCTTCACTAGGCCGGACATCATGTATGCGGTCGGAGTAGTAAGCAGGTACATGGAGGAGCCCAAACAAGATCACTTCACCACAGCGAAGCGAATCCTAAGATATGTGAACGGAACAAGGGACCATGGCCTGAAGTACTCATCAGGAGGAGAGTTGAAGCTAGTCGGCTACTCAGATAGCGACTATGGTGGAGATGTCAATGATCGGAAGAGCACTTCCGGATACTGTTTCCACATGGGGACGGCGGCGTTCTCATGGAGCTCGAAGAAGCAGGCTACTATAGCCTTGTCATCATGCTAAGCGGAGTATATAGCGGCGGCGGCGGCATGCGCCTGCCAAGCCATCTGGCTCAGGAAGCTATTAGAGGAGCTACATCATGTGCAGGAAGGGTCAACGACAGTGTTAGTGGATAACATGTCGGTCATCCAGCTCGCGAAGAACCCGGTGCTGCATGGAAGGAGTAAGCACATCGAGACGAGGTATCATTTCCTTCGTGAGCAGGTGGAGCAGAAGACCGTGGAAGTTGTGTATTGCCCCACCGGAGAGCAAGTCACGGACATATTCACTAAGGCACTGAAGGCAGACACGTTCGCAAAGCTCAAAGGCAAACTCAGCATGTGCTGTCAAGTTTGAGGGGGAGTTTGTTGGTTTTAATTAGTTGAACAGGTCAACAATTTTTATATGCATTTTTGTATATGAGCTTTATTTTGAAAAAGAGGAGAGAGAGACCACGCATTTATTGCGGAGAGAGAAGTTTGCTTGTTTTACTTTGCTTATAAATAGCCCTCCCGCCCTGTATTTGTTTAAGAGAAGTGTTGAATAGAAAAGAATTCTGGGAAGTTTTCTTGCGGCAGATTATTAGAGAGAGAGAGAGGGAAGTAGTGAGAGAAGGAGAAGAAATAAACATTTTTATTCCTGCAGGAATAAATAATCTCGCAACAGTACTCGTCATTTCTTCTCGCATAGGAGCTCGCGCCTTCCATCTCGTCTGCCACCTCCCGCAGGAGCATCTCGCAGCGAGGGTGCAGCCCGTCTGGTCGTCCTCGCCCGCAGCCATCTCGCCGGCGTGGAGGGAAGCATCTCGCCGGAGTGGTTGAGTAGAGAGCTCGCGGTGTTGTTGAGGTTGGAGGTGTGGAGCTCGCCTGAACGTGGAGGCGAGGAGCAGCCCTCTCGCGTGGAAGAGGAAGCAAAGGGGAGGAGCTCGCACTCGCTGGTGATGTTCTCGCCGAGAGAAATTGTGCTCGCCTGGTTTGAGTGTGGGGTACTCGCCGGGGTGGTGCTCGCAAGAGTTGCGCTCGCAAGAAGTTGTGCTCGCAAGCGGTGTGGTCGCCGAGTAGTGTGTGTTCCACGAAGTGGTGTTCGGCAAGTTGAGATCGCGGAGAGGTAGCGTGGTCGCGTGCACGTATACGACGCTTCCAACAAGTGGTATCAGAGCCAGGTTGCAAACCTTTGCGGTGACTCGGAAGGTTTGAGGAGTAGAAGTGATGGAGACGAGCGGAGCCATGCCGGGGCAAGTGCCCAAGTTGACGAAGACCAACTATGGGAACTGGAGCATCCAGATGAAAGTACTACTCGCATCAAAGGAGTTGTGGGATGTAGTGGAGAATGGGTATGAGGAGCGTACTGCTGCAGTAGAGGCGACGTTGACCAACGCGCAGAAGACGGCGTTGAGAGAAGCAAGGAAGGGAGACAAGAAGGCTCTCTTCTTGTTGTATCAAGGGGTCGACGAGGCGACCTTCGAGAAGATCTCAGACGCGAGAACCTCTAAGGAAGCATGGGAGGTGTTGCAACGCTCCATGCAAGGGGTTGAGAAGGCTAAGAAGGTGAAGTTGCAGTCCCTCCGTGCGGAGTATGAAGTAACCAAGATGCAAAGCACCGAGAAGGTCGGTGACTATGTGACTCGTCTGCGGACGCTCACAAACGAGATGAAGAGAAATGGGGAGACAATCGAGGATGTGAGCTTCATGGAGAAGTTGCTGAGATCTATGGCCAAGAAGTTCCGTCATATAGTGGTGGCGATTGAAGAGTCAAAGGACCTCAACGAGATGGCCGTGGATGAGCTTGTAGGCTCTTTGCAAGCTCATGAGTACAGGATGTTGCAGGATGACGAAGAAGCGAGTGGCTTGGGAAAAGCACTCCAGACCCAGTTGAACTTTGGGGAAAGTTCAGGAAGAGGAGGCGGCCAGGGTGGCCGAGGTCACCAAGGAAGAGGTAGAGGAAGAAGAGGAGGTAGAAATCAAGGGAGAAACCAGAACTACCAGAAAGAGGGGGAGCAACATCAAGGTGGATGGCAAGAAGGAAGAGGAAGAGGAAGAGGCCGAGGAAGAGGCCGAGGAGATATGTCACAAGTACAATGTTACAACTGTAACAAGTATGGGCATATGAGCTACGACTGCTGGAGTCCGAGGAAGAGAGAAGAAGCTAACCACTATGCGGAGGCTAGGAACAATGGGAACAATGCTGGAGGTGGAAACCCGATGATGTTCCTAACCTACCGAGGTGCTGAAGAAGGGAGAAGTGAAGTGTAGTACCTGGACACAGGGGCGAGCAACCACATGTGTGGAGATAGAGAGATGTTCACAAACCTTGAACCTATTGGGGGTGAGGTTAGTTTCGGAGATGCGTCAAAGATCTCCTTGGAAGGAAAGGGTTTGGTGGAGACGAGGCTGAACGGGGAGAGAGTACACCTGAACGATGTGTACTATGTGCCAGAGTTGAAGACCAACATCTTGAGCATTGGGCAGCTAGTGGAGAGAGGCTATTGCGTTCAGATGAAAGATGGGTCTCTGGCAATGAAGAATGGTCAAGGGAAGGAAGTAGTGAAGGTGGAGATGACGGTGAACCGTCTCTTCACGCTAAAGATGGATGCTCAAGAGACAGCTTGTCTCGCGAGAACGGAGGAAGAGGAAGAAGCATGGCTATGGCACCATAGGATGGGTCATTTGGGTTTCACGGGGTTGAAGCTGCTATCTCACTCAAGGATGGTGACAGATCTGCCAATGATCTCACCACCCCAGAAGGTGTGTGAAGCTTGCACGAAGGGGAAGCAGAAGAGGCAGAGTTTTGAAGGAGGGAAGTCCTGGAGAGCAAGGAGGCAGCTTGAACTGGTTCACTCGGACATTGCGGGTCCGTTTGAGACCACCTCAATAGGCGGAAGCAGATACTACATAACCTTCACGGATGACTTTAGTCGGAAGTGTTGGGTATATTTCCTAAGGGAGAAATCTGAGGCCCTTGACAAGTTCAAGGAGTTCAAGGCTATGGCGGAGAAGGAGAGCGGTCAGGCTCTGAAGGTGCTAAGGACGGATCGGGGTGGGGAGTACACCTCGAGGTTGTTTGATGCTTTCTGCAAGGAGAATGAGATCTCACACCAGCTGACGGCGGCGTACTCACCGCAGCAGAACGGAGTGGCAGAGAGGAAGAACCTCACCATCATGAACATGGCGAGGAGCATGGTGAAGGAGAAGAGGCTACCGAAGAGTTTCTGGGCGGAAGGAGTGCAGTGTGCGGTGCATCTACTGAACAGATGCCCCACAAGAGCGTGAAGTTCATGACGCCGTTTGAAGCATGGAGTGGCTGGAAGCCAAGCGTGAAGCACCTAAGGGTCTTCGGGTGTGTAGCTCATGCTCACATCCCGGAACAGAGAAGGAAGAAGCTCGATGATAGGAGCGAGAAGTGTATCTTTGTTGGCTATGCTCCGGAGAGCAAGGCATACAAGTTCTACAACCCGGTGACGGGGAAGGCCATCGTCTCGAGGGACGTGGTGTTCGAAGAAGGCAGCAGCTGGAGCTGGGATGAGAAGACGAGGAGCATGAAGGGCATGTTCTTCGAGGATGAAGATGAAGGAGGTCATGAGGCTGGAGCCGAGGATGGTGGAGTGGAGCCACCATCACCACCGAGCATGAATTCAGGGGGAGCTTCCACCTCCCACTCAAGAGGGGAAAGCTCAAGTGGAGAAAATTCTGCAGGAGGTAGCGGGAGCCGGAGTGACTCCGAGAGTCCACCACCCAGGATGAAGAGGGTGGGGGAGCTCTATGAGGAGACGGCCCCAATCCATACTAACTATTCATTGTATTGCCTCTTAGCAGATTGTGAGCCAAGGTCCTATGAAGAAGCTGCCCAGGAGAAATCTTGGAGGACGGCGATGGATGCCGAGATGGCTTCTATCAAGAAGAATGATACCTGGAGGCTAGTGGATCCACCGGCAGGCCAGAAACCCCTCGGGGTAAAGTGGGTCTATAAGGTGAAGAAGAACAAAGATGGAGTTGTGGAGAAGCATAAGGCTAGGCTCGTCGTGAAGGGCTACAGGCAAGTCCAAGGAGTGGACTATGACGAGGTCTATGCCCCAGTGGCGAGGATTGACACCATTCGGTTGATCATCGCACTGGCAGCTCATTATGGGTGGACAATCTTGCAAATGGATGCTGTGGCGGCGTACTTGAATGGGTACCTGGAAGAGGATGTGTACATCGAGCAGCCTCCAGGGTATGTAGTAAAGGGCCAGGCGAGAAAAGTCTGCAAGCTAGACAGAGGCCTTTACGGGCTGAAGCAAGGAGCAAGGGCGTGGAATGGAAGGATAGATGCCTTCCTCCAGAAGCATGGATATGTGAAGTGCCCGTACAAGTATGCCCTGTATGTGAAGGTAGAGGAGAACGGGGATATCATGGTCTTGTGTCTATACGTGGACGACATGATATTCACCGGGAACAACCCAACTATGCTTGAGGAGTTCAAGAGGCTTATGAAGAAGAAGTTCGAAATGACGGACTTGGGAGAGCTGAGTTATTTCCTGGGGGTTGAGGTGAAGCGGGAGGAAGACGGGATCTTCATATCCCAGAAGAAGTATGCTGAAGAAATTCTGAAGAAGTTCAGCATGGAGGGTAGCAAGGCTATCTCCACTCCAGCGGACCCAGGGACAAAGTTGAGGAAGGACTCTGAGGAGGAAGGTGTGGACCCGACAATGTTCAAGAGCCTAGTCGGGAGTCTAAGGTACTTGACCTTCACTAGGCCGGACATCATGTATGCGGTCGGGGTAGTAAGCAGGTACATGGAGGAGCCCAAGCAGGATCACTTCACCGCAGCGAAGCGAATCCTAAGATATGTGAACGGAACAAGGGACCATGGCCTGAAGTACTCATCAGGAGGAGAGTTGAAGCTAGTCGGCTACTCGGATAGCGACTATGGTGGAGATGTCAATGATCGGAAGAGCACTTCGATCCGGATACTGTTTTCACATGGGGACGGCGGCGTTCTCATGGAACTCGAAGAAGCAGGCTACTATAGCCTTGTCGTCATGCGAAGCGGAGTATATAGCGACGGCGGCATGCGCCTGTCAAGCCATCTGGCTCAGGAAGCTATTAGAGGAGCTACATCATGTGCAGGACTGGCCAACGACAATGTTGGTAGATAACATGTCGGTCATCCAGCTCGCGAAGAACCCAGTGCTGCATGGGAGGAGCAAGCATATCGAGACTCAATATCATTTTCTTCGGGAGCAAGTGGAGCTGAAGACGGTCGAAGTAAAGTATTGCCCCACCGGAGAGCAGGTCACGAACATATTCACTAAGGCATGTTGGTTTGAGCGACGTTGACCGGGTCAACGGACTCATAGTTTTATTAAGTTTTGTTTTTATTTGTTGCATTTATGAGGGTGCCAAGTGGCGGCGTTTGGTTGGTCTACACCTCCTATATATAGGAGTGTATGTTTGTAAAGTTTTTTTTTGCGGTGAATAGAAAAGTTAGAAAGCTTCTTCCGGCGGATTTTTTGGAGAGAGAGAGGCTAGGGAGAGAGAAGTGTTAAAGTGGCGAGAGAGAGAGTGGAGAGAGAGAGAACAAAAGCTGGGAGTTTTTTTGTTTTGTTTCGGCAGAAACGTAGTGAGAGGAAGTGTAGAGAGAGAGAGGAATTAAGTTCCCGCAGGAATTAATTCACTCGGCTGGAATACTTCTCGCCCGCCACCTCCACCAAGAGTTTTCTCGCCGTTTGTTCTCGCCAACTGAAGGTGAGCTCGGCAGCCATCTCGCAGGTGTAGGAGGATCTCGCCGGAGCAGCTACCAGCTCTCGCCGAAGGAGCAGCTAGTCTCGCCTGGAGTCTCGCATAGGAGCTCCCGCCAACTTAGCTCGCGGAGTACAAGTTGGTACTCGCCGGAGTTGTGTTTTACCGGGAGGTGTATGTGTGTGTGCTCGCAGCAGTTGGTGGTGCTTGCGTGAGCGGTGTCTCGCCGGAGTGAGTGAAGAGGTGCGTCTCGCCGGTGAGGTGAGGTGGAGCTCGCAGGAGTGAGGTGTGTTGCGCAGTGGAGATATCGGCAGAGTAGTGTGGGTTGTGTGCTTGGCGTGGAAGTTTTGCGAGAAGAAGAACCAAAGGGGAGTACTCGCCGTTTTGAGTTCGTCGGAGGGTGGTCGTTGCGAGAAGTGGAGAAGCGGGAGTGAGCTCGCGTGAAGGTCACGCTTCCAACAAGTGGTATCAAAGCCAGGTTGCAAACCTTTGCCGGTGACTCGGAAGGTTTGAGGAGTAGGAGTGATGGAGACAAGCGGAGCCATGCCGGGGCAAGTCCCCAAGTTGACGAAGACCAACTACGGGAACTGGAGCATCCAGATGAAAGTACTACTTGCATCCAAGGAGTTGTGGGATGTAGTGGAGAATGGGTATGAGGAGCGCACTACTGCGGTAGAGGCGACGTTGACTAATGCCCAGAAGACGGCATTAAGAGAAGCAAGGAAGGCGGACAAGAAGGCTTTGTTCTTGTTATACCAAGGGGTTGACGAGGCGACCTTCGAGAAGATCTCAGATGCGAGAACCTCTAAGGAGGCATGGGAGGTGTTGCAACGCTCCATGCAAGGGGTTGAGAAGGCCAAGAAGGTGAAGCTCCAATCTCTCCGTGCGGAGTATGAAGTAACCAAGATGCAGAGCACCGAGAGGGTGAGTGACTATGTGACCCGTCTGCGGACGCTCACTAATGAGATGAAGCGCAATGGGGAGACGATGGATGATGTGAGCTTTATGGAGAAGCTGCTGAGATCCATGGACAAGAAGTTCCGCCATATAGTGGTGGCGATCGAAGAATCGAAGGACCTCAGCGTGATGGCCGTTGACGAGCTTGTAGGCTCTTTGCAAGCTCATGAGTACAGGATGCTGCAGGATGATGAGGAAGCGAGTGGCTTGGGAAAAGCACTCCAGAACCAGCTGAACTTCGGGGAAAGTTCAGGAAGAGGAGGCGGCCAGCGTGGCCGAGGTCATCAAGGAAGAGGTAGAGGAAGAAGAGGAGGAAGAAATCAAGGGAGGAATCAAAACTTCCAGAGAGAGGCGGAGCGACTTCAAGGAGGTTGGCAAGACGGAAGAGGAAGAGGAAGAGGCCGAGGAAGAGGCCGAGGAGATATGTCCCAGATACAATGTTACAACTGTAACAAGTATGGGCATATGAGCTACGACTGCTGGAGTCCGAGGAAGAGAGAAGAAGCTAACCACTATGCGGAGGCTAGGAACGATGGGAACAATGCTGGAGGTGGAAACCCAATGATGTTCCTAACCTACCGAGGTGGGGAAGAAGGGAGAAGTGAAGTGTGGTACCTGGACACAGGAGCGAGCAACCACATGTGTGGGAATAGAGAGATGTTCACAAACCTTGAACCCATTGGGGGTGAGGTTAGTTTCGGGGATGCGTCAAAGATCTCTTTGGAAGGAAAGGGTCTGGTGGAGACGAAGCTGAATGGGGAGAGAGTGCACCTGAACGACGTGTACTACGTGCCAGGGTTGAAGACCAACATCTTGAGCATTGGGCAGTTAGTGGAGAGAGGCTACTGCGTCCAGATGAAGGATGGGTCTCTGGCAATGAGGAATGGTCAGGGGAAGGAAGTAGTGAAGGTGGAGATGACGGCGAACCGTCTCTTCACGCTGAAGATGGATTCTCGAGAGACAGCTTGTCTCGCGAGAACGGAGGAAGAAGAAGAAGCGTGGCTGTGGCACCATAGGATGGGCCATTTGGGGTTCACGGGGTTGAAGCTGCTATCTAACTCGAGGATGGTGACAGATCTGCCAAGGATCTCACCACCCCAGAAGGTGTGTGAAGCTTGCGCGAAGGGGAAGCAGAAGAGGCAGAGCTTTGAAGGAGGGAAGTCCTGGAGAGCGAGGAGGCAGCTTGAACTGGTTCACTCGGACATTGCGGGTCCGTTTGAAACCACCTCAGTAGGCGGAAGCAGATACTATATCACCTTCACTGATGACTTCAGTCGGAAGTGTTGGGTGTATTTCTTGAAGGAGAAGGCTGAGGCACTTGAGAAGTTCAAGGAGTTCAAGGCGATGGCAGAGAAGGAGAGTGGTCAGCCACTGAAGGTGCTGAGGACAGATCGAGGTGGGGAGTACACCTCGAGGCTGTTTGATACTTTCTGCAAGGAGAATGGGATCTCACACCAGCTGACGGCGGCGTACTCACCGCAGCAGAACGGAGTAGCAGAGAGGAAGAACCTCACCATCATGAACATGGCGAGGAGCATGGTGAAGGAGAAGGGGCTACCGAAGAGTTTCTGGGCGGAAGGAGTGCAGTGTGCGGTGTATCTACTGAACAGATGCCCCACAAAGAGTGTGAAGAACGTGACGCCGTTTGAAGCATGGAGTGGCTGGAAGCCAAGCGTGAAGCACCTAAGGGTCTTCGGGTGTGTAGCTCATGCTCACATCCCGAAACAGAGAAGGAAGAAGCTCGATGATAGGAGCGAGAAGTGTATCTTTGTTGGCTACGCTTTGGAGAGCAAGGCTTACAAGCTTTACAACCCAGTGACAGAGAAGGCCATTGTCTCGAGAGACGTGGTGTTTGAAGAAGGCAGCAGCTGGAGCTGGGATGAGAAGACGAGGAGCATGAAGGGAATGTTCTTCGAGGTTGAAGATGAAGGTGGTCATGAGGCTGGAGCCGAGGATGGTGGAGTGGAGCCACTATCACCACCGAGTGGAGGTTCAGGGGGAGCTCGCACTCCCAACTCAAGTGGAGGAAGTTCTAGTGGAGCAAGCACTAGTGGAAGCAAGGATGATCGTCCTCAACCTAGGATGAGGAGGATGGAGGAGATCTATGAGGAGACGGCGCCGACACTTAACAATTTCTCTTTATATTGTTTGTTGGCAGATTGCGAGCCGCACTCCTACGACGAAGCTGCCCAGGAGAAAACTTGGAGGACGGCGATGGATGCCGAGATGGCTTCTATCAAGAAGAATGATACCTGGAGGCTAGTGGATCCACCCGCAGGCCACAAACCCCTCGGGGTGAAGTGGGTCTATAAGGTGAAGAAGAACAAAGATGGAGCTGTGGAGAAGCACAAGGCTAGGCTCGTCGTGAAGGGCTACAGGCAAGTCCAAGGAGTGGACTATGACGAGGTCTATGCTCCAGTGGCGAGGATTGACACCATTCGGTTGATCATCGCACTGGCAGCTCATTATGGGTGGACCATCTTGCAAATGGATGCTGTGGAGGCGTACTTGAATGGGTACCTGGAAGAAGATGTGTACATCGAGCAACCTCCAGGGTACGTGGTGAAGGGTCAGGAGAGAAAAGTCTGCAAGCTAGACAGAGCCTTGTACGGGCTGAAGCAAGGAGCAAGGGCGTGGAATGGAAGGATAGATGCCTTCCTCCAGAAGCATGGATATGTGAAGTGCCCGTACGAGTATGCCCTGTATGTGAAGGTAGAGGAGAACGGGGATATCATGGTCTTGTGTCTATACGTGGACGACATGATATTCACCGGGAACAACCCAACGATGCTTGAGGAGTTCAAGAGGCTGATGAAGAAGGAGTTCGAAATGACGGACTTGGGAGAGCTGAGTTACTTCCTGGGGGTCGAGGTGAAGCAGGAGGAAGATGGGATCTTCATATCCCAGAAGAAGTATGCTGAAGAGATTCTGAAGAAGTTCAGGATGGAGGGTAGCAAGGCTATCTCCACTCCAGCGGACCCAGGGACAAAGTTGAGGAAGGACTCGGAGGAAGAAGCTGTGGACCCAACCATGTTCAAGAGTTTGGTTGGGAGTCTAAGGTACTTGACCTTTACCCGTCCAGACATTATGTACGCTGTTGGAGTAGTGAGCAGGTACATGGAGGAGCCAAAGCAGGATCACTTCACGGCTGCGAAGAGGATCCTGAGGTATGTGAACGGGACGAGGGGTCATGGTCTGAAGTACTCATCAGTAGGAGAGTTGAAGCTAGTCGGCTACTCGGATAGCGACTATGGTGGAGATGTCAATGATCGGAAGAGCACTTCCGGGTACTGTTTTCACATGGGGATGGCGGCGTTCTCATGGAGCTCGAAGAAGCAGGCTACTATAGCCTTGTCATCTTGCGAAGCGGAGTATATAGCGGCGGCGGCATGCGCCTGCCAAGCCATCTGGCTCAGGAAGCTATTGGAGGAGCTACATCATGTGCAGGACTGGCCAACGACAGTGTTAGTGGATAACATGTCGGCCATCCAGCTCGCGAAGAACCCAGTGTTGCATGGGAGGAGCAAGCATATCGAAACTCGATATCATTTTCTTCGGGAGCAAGTGGAGCAGAAGACCGTGGAGGTCGTGTATTGCCCTACCGGAGAGCAGGTCGCGGATATTTTCACTAAGGCGTTGAAGGTGGAGACGTTCGTGAAGCTCAAAGGCAAGCTCGGCATGTGCTGCCAAGCTTGAGGGGGAGTTTGTTGGTTTGAGCGACGTTGACCGGGTCAACGGACTCATAGTTTTATTAAGTTTTGTTTTTATTTGTTGCATTTATGAGGGTGCCAAGTGGCGGCGTTTGGTTGGTCTACACCTCCTATATATAGGAGTGTATGTTTGTAAAGTTTTTTTTGCGGTGAATAGAAAAGTTAGAAAGCTTCTTCCGGCGGATTTTTTGGAGAGAGAGAGGCTAGGGAGAGAGAAGTGTTAAAGTGGCGAGAGAGAGAGTGGAGAGAGAGAGAACAAAAGCTGGGAGGTTTTTTGTTTTGTTTCGGCAGAAACGTAGTGAGAGGAAGTGTAGAGAGAGAGAGGAATTAAGTTCCCGCAGGAATTAATTCACTCGGCTGGAATACTTCTCGCCCGCCACCTCCACCAAGAGTTTTCTCGCCGTTTGTTCTCGCCAACTGAAGGTGAGCTCGGCAGCCATCTCGCAGGTGTAGGAGGATCTCGCCGGAGCAGCTACCAGCTCTCGCCGAAGGAGCAGCTAGTCTCGCCTGGAGTCTCGCATAGGAGCTCCCGCCAACTTAGCTCGCGGAGTACAAGTTGGTACTCGCCGGAGTTGTGTTTTACCGGGAGGTGTATGTGTGTGTGCTCGCAGCAGTTGGTGGTGCTTGCGTGAGCGGTGTCTCGCCGGAGTGAGTGAAGAGGTGCGTCTCGCCGGTGAGGTGAGGTGGAGCTCGCAGGAGTGAGGTGTGTTGCGCAGTGGAGATATCGGCAGAGTAGTGTGGGTTGTGTGCTTGGCGTGGAAGTTTTGCGAGAAGAAGAACCAAAGGGGAGTACTCGCCGTTTTGAGTTCGTCGGAGGGTGGTCGTTGCGAGAAGTGGAGAAGCGGGAGTGAGCTCGCGTGAAGGTCACGCTTCCAACAAGGCATTGAAGGCAGACACATTCGCGAAACTCAAAGGCAAGCTCGGCATGTGCTGCCAAGCTTGAGGGGGAGTTTGTTTGTTTCAGCCGTGTTGACTCGGTCAACCTGATTATCATAGTTTAAGTTTTAAAGTTTTTTTTTGAATTTAAAATGATGTATAGGCGGAGGAGAGAGAAACTGCATTTATTGCAGAGAGAGAGTGTTTGTTTTTTTTTGCTATAAATAGCCCCCCTTGTGTTTGTTTTAAGTTTGCGGTGAAATAGAAAACTTGTGCAAAGTTTGGCAGATTTTGGAGAGAGAGAGAGGCTAGGAGAGAGGAAAGTTAAAGTGGCGAGAAAGAGAGGGGTTGAAAGTTTCGGCAGAAACTAGTAAGAGAGAGGGAGAGTTTGTGAGAGAGATATCTTGTTTTTATTTCCTGCGAACAGGAACTGGAGAGAGAGGGAATAGTTCTTGTCATTATCTCTCGCCAACCACCTCACGCCTGAAGCTCTCGCCTGAAGGAGTAGCCCTCTCGCCTGAACATCTCGCCGTTTGAAGTAGAGGAGAAGGAGCAACTCGCCGGGATCCGCTCGCCGTCGCCTGGACTCGCATTCGCCGTGTTGGTGGTGCTCGCGTGAGCTGCGTCTCGCCGAGGTGTGTGTGTGATCTCGCCGGAGTGAGTGAAGTGGTGCGTCTCGCCTGAGTGGTGGAGTGTGTGAGCTCGGCCTGGAGAGTGCTCGCAAGGTGGTAGTGCTCGGAAGGAAGGGAGTGCTCGCGAAGTAGAGAGATCGGAGTGGGAGTGTTCGCCGTGACTTGATAGAGATCCCCGGGGTGTGGTTTCGCGAGTGGAGGTGCTCGCATTGGTGGTGGCGAGGAAGTGAAGTCGCGTGCCTACGTCACGTTTCCAACACATTCAACGTGATATGGAAACACAAAAGCAGAAACAAACATCAAAGCGAAGCACATCAACTAGCTATAAAGCTTGCTTTGTGACGCACAAAGTAGGATTACAGCTCGCACCATCTGCATGCCAGTCAAAATATTTCCACAAATATATTCCTAGTCGTGTACTCTCCACTATTGCAAGTTGCAACACATTTATGAAATAATCTATATCGGGAGAATAAGAAAAAGATAACAAATGACAGCAATAAAATAGTATAAAATGAAAGAATATATATTTTATCTTTATTAAAAAAAACTACTTCTAATGTCATCTATCTATTTATATAACTAATATGTATAAAAAATCGTATATAGCTATGATTTTTTTTTTTTAATTTCTACCATTTGTCATACCGAAGATATGCAACTAGAACCAGTTTAGGTGAGAGCGTGTTCCAATAATAACACACGGTGAGGCAAGAAACAACAAGCACGGTCATAGTCATCTCTTGTTGCATGCAAACCGTTACTGAAAGAATCCTGCTACAGTTTTACTACATATGCACACTATCCCATAAAAGTAAAAAAAGACTGCCCTGTACATTAAAAAAAGATGTATATCTACATCACTATTTTGACTAACACCCAAAAGCCACCCACATTTTATGTAAGAACAAGATCACAAAACCCCAGGTGGGTGGGTGGGTCATTGCAAAATCTTCAGCCAAATCTCTGCACCGAGATCAAAAAAAACGGGGTGGGTGGATCATTGCAAAATATAATCTTCAAGGGCAACAAAATTGAGGTTCCTGAATGCAAAACTAGGGTAACTAATTACTGTGATAGCTTAATTAGTTCGCAAATAATCACATAAAATAACGCGTAACCAAGCTCAGATCAATCCTAACTACAAAAAACTGGCAGAATTAAAGCTACAAATGTCCAAAATGAATATAAAGATGGGCAGCCAGAGCATCAGATTACCGTACGCTGTCGTACAGTATACCCACTCGCATTGAGAGTGGACGCCAAATTATTATATTATTATATATAAAAAGGCAAAAGGAAATACTCAAGTCGGGGGGGGGAAAATATTCTTGGTTCATGATAGAAGATAGTGGAAAAGAAAAACATACCTTTTCCAAAGCACGAATCTCCTCCACCTTGAACCCCTCTCTAATCCCCTTCTTATACTTCTTCTTCTTCTTCCTACCCTTTTTCTTCGTCATACAATTTTCATTGATTCCAGTTCTCTTCCTAATCGCCAGATCCATCCCCTGCTCTTCCTTCTGAATAGCACCACCCCCTCCTCCTATGACCGCTTCCCCACAATCTCCGTCACTGCTGTCCGCCTGAACGTCGTCCACCACTCCTGCAATCAAAGGCGCGGCGGCGAACAGCTCCACCATGGATCTCTTCTTCAGCGCTTTCTGTTTTCCCTTTCCGGTCCGCCTCGCCTCCTCTCCCGCCCGCAGATCGGCGGATGCCTCCATCGCAGTCCGTGCCGGCGGCGACATATCATCTGCCTCCGAAATCAGCTCCGCCGCCGCCTGCTTGCTCATATTGTTATCCTCCTCGCCCCCCGCCTCAGATCTCAGCGTATCGAGCTCGTCGATCCACCACTTGAACCTTCGGACCGGGATCGACGGCAGCGGCAGTGTATCCTCCCTTTCAGCGCCGAACGGCCAGCATCTCCGTAAGTCGACGCTTCTCATCCTCTCCGCGTAGCATCTGAATGACTCCGGAGCATGGATCAGATAAAAAGATGGAAAGAGAGAGAAAGATAGATGAAAAGAGAGAGATAGAGGGACATACCGAATGGAGAAACTCTCCGTCACGATCGCCATCCCTTCCCCGCCGCCGGTCAGACACAGGATCAGGATCTAAAACCCCTAAAAAGAAGGCGATCGATCGAGCGGGAGATGATAATCTCGTTATTCACCCTTGCTCTGAAGTGGAGTGAGAGAGGCGAACAGACATGAGACGAGAAAGAGAGAGAAAGCGAAGGCGCAGTAGTGGGCTGGCTTTTTTCGCTTTCCATTTCCCGCTCTCGGCCTCTCTGCGCTGCCACTCGCCCTCCACATTTAACACCGAAAGCGACGTATGATAAGACATTAACAGGCGCTATAACACTATGCCGGACACGTGGCTTCAATCTGCCCGTCAGATGATGGACGTGCCGATGGATGGGGGCACTGTCGGTATGTCCGCAGCTTGGGTTGGGATTGGGTCCACCATCACTCTGATCCAATCCAACTAGCTCGGTTTCAGCTCCTCATGGCTCCGAACCCTCTCAGCCGTTCGATGCGATTTGGCTGATTGGGATTGAATCGGTTCTTACGAAAATGAATCGAACGGCTGACAACACTTGTACAGTCAACATCGAGATTTCCAAAAAAGTAAAAAACAGACATTTATGACTTATCTGGACTTTCGGTGAGGCGGGCGTCGAGGGTGAGAGAAAAGGAGAGGTGGGTACGAGTTAGTGGATTGCTGGATTTGGACAATTAAATTAAAATTTATGAAATAGACTGTAAAATTACTATACCATAAATGATAGCCCGCCATTAAAACAATGACATTGTTCTTTTATCATCCATTTAAATAATTATATTAAAGAAAGCGACGTCAAAAATCATATCCTCCGCTCTTTATCTATACTATATTAAAAAGAAATATAGTAGTCCGCGGATAGCATGAGATCAAAAATCTGGAAAAAAAATTGGCCGTCCAGATATGATTACGTAATTTAACAACCGTTGATTCATTCTACCGTATTCTCACCGCCCCCTTAAAATCGAAAACCTCTTCGATTTTCATCCCGACCCCAACATTCCACGCTCGCCCTAGACTTCGCTCCGCCCCGCAGCCAAGAAATTCCCACTTCCGCGCATCTCCGGCGTAGCTTCTCATTCCCGATAGCCCTTCTTTCTCTGGATCGCAGTCCTTCTCCCTCGCCGCCGCCGTATCCGGGAGCCACCGCCATTCTTCTCCGACCACGGTACCTTCCGTCTTCCGCTCAGTTCTCATTAATCGATTTTGTACTCTATTTACATTTTTTATTCCGTTTTTGATCTCATTTTTCATCTTCCTTGAGGTGTTGCCCATCTCCACTGCGTTTCTTCTTCGCTTTATTTTGATTTCTGCCAAAACCGTCAATCTCCAAGAACAAACACCATACCTGAGGGCTATCAGTTTATTTTAACTGCTATATGTGATTTTCTCCATATAAGTATGTGATTTTCTCCATATAAGCCTATATGTGATTTACTTTGGGATTTTCCTCACCTGACTCTTTGCTTGATGTGAGTTTTCCACAGACAACGTATGATTAAAAAAACTGATGTAGTTTCTTAATTCCTAGAAGAATGCTTAGTTTTCCCTAACTATTTTTTTTAGGAAAACTCATGTTGGACAAGTTGTATGTCCGAAGTTGTTTGTCTTTTAAACCAAACGCTGGACAGCAGTGCCCACTTGAATGGTAGAGGATGCAGTCATTAAAAAGGGAGATAAATTTAGTGTTGAAATATACGGAACAGAAAAATTGTGCGGGCAATACAAACCCCACAGATCGTTATATACAATAACTGCATGTTTCAGTTTGCATTTTAGGAAGAATGCGGTTTGCCCTCATGCAAAGTAATATAGTTGTTTTCAAGGTTATAGTGTTCTTCAAGTTATCGTTTTACGACAAACACCCATACAGATTATTCTAAAACATCGAAAAAGAAACTACAGTTTAAGATCAATCAAAACCAACAATTATGACATTTTGATTTAATCCAACGACACTAATACCAATAAACACAAATATCACATGGCGGAAAATGATGCTTCTCAGGAATTCCGTCAATTAGAGCTTTGTGTATTTAGATCAAATTTTCTAATTAGTAGATTTTATTCTGGATTGCAATGTATATATTTGCATTAATTTTGAGTGTTAAAGAAAGGCTTTGAGGAAAAAAAAAAAAGACATTTGAATCATTAAAAATGCAATTTGTAAGTTTTTTATATAATGATAATTTCTATCCGAATTGCAAACTGTTAATCTAAAAATCTGAATTCCTCTTTTCCCTAACTGTTCAAAATTTGTTAATGCAATTGATGGATATTGATATCAGTTTTTCATATCACTGTTTCATATTAGGATTTATAGCAGGTTCCGATATTAAGATTTATATCAGGTTGTGATATTATGATTGATATTGATATCACTGTTTTTGAGATTTATTATTATTTTCTTACCTATTTCATACTACTTCATCGCAGGTACACATCCTATTCATCAAAGAATTTCTCAGTCTATTTGTCAGGTATGAATCATTTACTTTTTGTTCTTTTTTGGTTTAAAAATATTTTATTTAGTTATAACTGGTCGGGAAAAATTAACTATTGTTTTGCATTGATAGTTTTATATGCATGTTGAGCTTTATGGATGCTTATCATTCCAACATACAGTAACATATACTGTGCTTTATTGATGCTGGTCACTCCAAGATAGAGTTACCTTCCTTTGTTTTTTTTATTCCTGTCATGTGTTGATTTTTTACACATCATAAGAAAAAATGTTCACACTTTTTAGCTTTTACCAACGACCCATGTTTACTTTTGTTCACTTGCTGTTCATCCTTAATTTAATTTGGTTTTAATTTCATACTGTTGCAATATTGAAACTCGCATCATGTACAGTTTTGAAAAGAAAATAGACTCATAAAAACTAATGAGGAGTTTATTAATCCTATTCATCCTTAATTTATCCGTCTCCTGCAGGTACGCCAACTTCTCGGTGTCCCCTTCTCCTATTGCATTTGTTCTCTTCTTCGTATCCTGCAAATGGTTGTTTTATGCCACTTATGATTAAAATGTATAGATAGTGCAATTCTGATTAAATAAGATGCTAATATATTCTTTTTCTTTTTCTCTATTAAACATTGTCCAGAAAATAGCCTCTGAATATTCCAATCTTATGTTTTGGCTATGTTGCAAAAATTTATGGATTCTTAATTTAGAGGTCCATGAATGCTTAATTTAGAGGTCCATGAATGCTTAATTTAGAGGTCCATGCAGCTATCTATGAATTGCAGGCATGTAGTTCGGCATTACAAATCATTACTATCAATTATTAAGAAAGCAGTGAGTTCTCTCAATGGAAGGCAAATTTCATCACACATGAGGAGTTTATTAATGAAATTACAGATGTGGAGTGTTGATAAGTATATGCTACCTAGCCTCCACCTGACCATCCATGACATGGTAAGTTATTAAATCATCAACCTTAGTTTTATTATTATCTTCAAGTTTCAATTTCATGAATCAGATTAATTCAAGTTTTTTGTAGTAATCTAAATTTGTCGGCAGCTACATGTCAATTTATTTGATAGTTAAGCTCTATTTTGGAGAGCAAGGCTTTCTGAAACTGTGATAGAAACAGGAGATAATGGAAGCAAATCTAGATTGTTTGTTTATATACTCAATTTATGGTTCATCTGAATTTCATCTGGTTTGATATAGGGTTCTAAGATCCAGGCTTCTTAAAGTTATAATTTTGTTCTGCTAGAATGTTTGTTGATATATTGCTCCGTTCAGGCTTACGAAATGGATGGAAATTTTCATCACTAAAATCGTAGAACCAAAAAAAGTATCTCTATTGATTCTTAATCTCTAATTCTATCAGTGAAATAAAATGCCGCTGCACCGCCGAAGGTGGCCGCCCACGCTGAAGGTCGCATCCCACGCGAAGGTTGTAGCCCACTCTGAGCATCACCGCCCACGCTGAAGGTCGCATCCCACGCGAAGGTTGTAGCCCACGCCGAACGTCGCCGCCCACACTGAAACAAGGTCGTCGATCCTCCTCATATCAAGGTATATGTCTCCACCAGTTTTCTTATTTCTCTACTGGGTTGTTTTTAGAACCAAGCTAAGATCGTTTTATGCTTTCTCGGTTTAGAATCAAACTTTATATCTTCTATTTTCTCCTGGAAATTTTGTCCAGAGCATCACTAGGTTTAGAATCAAACTTTATATCTAGAGTCAGTGAGCATGTTGCCGCCCCCTCCCCTTTTCTCCGCCCCCGCCGACATGTCGCCGCCCCCGCCGGTGTTGAAACCTGCAACAAGTCTCTTGAGTTCGGACCCACTGGGGGTGTAGCCGATGCTTACTTCTCCCTCACTAGACTCTCTTGACGGTGGATGTGAGGATATGAATAGACCCAAGGCTGAAGCGAGGAGGTCCCGCCACACACCCGGAAGATCTTAGAGAGCTTCCCCTCCCAAACCAGAGCTCAACCGAGCACCTTGGAGAGCACCAGCAGCCGACCAAAAACTAGCATGGAGGAGAGGATTCTCTAAAATCGGATCTCCTCCAAGGTGCCCTTAAGGGTCTATTTATAGATTTTTCTAGGCTGGTCTGCAAATAACATGAATCCGCCTTTTAATTTTACTAACAGCACCCCAAACTGGTCTGCTAACAGCCTAATTCCGCTGTTCCGAATGGCTATTTGCAGCCCACCAGGGGTATTAGGGTCATTTCTCCCTCAAATCATCCTGGGCGAGCGGTCCGTGAGGGCACCACTCGCTGGGCACCCGCCTTGCTGGGCGAGTGCCCGCGCTTTCGGGCGAGTGGTCCGTGAGAGCACCACTCGCCTGGCTCCTTCTCTTCTGCACCTTACCCCCACCAAACCGGGGTACTTCCTCCTCCTAGCCGGGGCGAATGATCGGGCTGACCCAGGTCTCGCCATTTAGCTTGAGGGGCCCACTCGGCGAATACGGGTTGTACACAATCCCCGCTCTTTGCGAGTGGTTACTACGCTCGGAAAGAACAGTCCAACCCTGTATTTGGTGAGTGCTTGCTGACTGGACTTCACAAGATTCTGTGGGTCCCACCGTTGTCCTATATATATCTCTTCATGTCAGAACTTCCTGGAGCGTTGACAACCCTTGATTCGGAGCTTCTTCCCTCTCTTAGTCCTGCACCGACATCAATGTCTTCTCACAAGCCTTCCGCGAGACCCCTCTCGCGGGAGATGATCGAGCGTCTGGCCGCGGCCCAAGCTGTAACTGCCCCCAAGGCAGCCAAATTTGCTCCCTGGCTTTTGTCTAAACGGGATCTGAATGCCCCCTACGTCTCGCGTCGAGCCAAGGCGATTCGACTGAATCGTCAGAGAGGCGAGACTGCCTCGGAATCTCCTGCGGGTACTCCACCGGCGAACACTCCGCCGACGGATACCCTTCCGGCGAGGAATCCTCCGGACCCCGGGACGCAGGTATGAGGATTCCTCTCGTCCCTCTGTTTAGTTCCTCCCCTTACCTTGCCTCTGCTCTGACCATTCGCAGGGGATTTCGATGCCCGAGACCGGCCACGGGGCCGTCTCGAGCAGTGTCGCGGTGCCACCTCCCCCGGACGAGAGGCCTCCAGATCGGGACCTTGCTCCTCCACCTCCTCCGGGCGAGACATCATTGCAGTCCGGTAAGTTGTAACCCCTTTTAGATTCATCCTTCATGCTGCTCGCTGCTGACCACTGTTTTTTGTAGCCCTCGACCCCAACCTTTCGCTGCGGAACTCTATTCCTCCGAGTTCCCATGTTCGACCGAACCCCTCCATGCTTGCGGATGAGCCGAGGGTGTCCCCCAGAAGGGATCCAGTCAGCAGGGCCGCGCGGATGATCCTGCGGATGCTCCAGCTCCTACCTCAGAGCCCTACCGTCCTGGAAAGGGAAAGGTCTTACCTCCCGCCGGGCTGTTTGGAACGCACCTCCATTCGTCTCGTCCTTCAGGTCACCAGGACCCCACCCCAGGTCAGTTCACTCACCCGCCCCTATCGTACTCGCATATTTTACCACTACTGACCTAGTTGTGATTTCGCAGGCTATCGGGAAGCCTCCCCCTTTGACTCCCTCTACGAGGGGGAGAGGGGATGCTCTCGCCTCTCCCTTCCCCTGGGGATCTCGCTGACTTTCTGGGCGACTCCTCGGATCACGCGACCCTGAAGGATCGGATCTCGGAGGTCTTGGGGAAGCTCATCCACATCCAGCAAAATGTTGCCGGCCAGGTGGACGACGTGCGGCTGAGAGTCGCGCGTGAGTTAAAGGACCTCCAGCGGGACTACTCGCGCATTCTCGCGACGGTGGAGCGCCTGGGGGGTGAAGGAGGGGAGTTGTCTCCCAAAAAACACGCCGCGCGAGCCCGGGACCAACTCCAACTGGCTTCCCATGAGATCACCAACATGCTCGCATATTTTCGTCCGCGAATGCCCCTGGAAGCTGGGTCGTGAAAGCGAGGTCGGTGGGTCTGGGAGGAGTATTGAGCCAGTCTTCATTCGCCCTTCTTGTAGTTTTTCTGCTTTCTGTAGCGCGGATGCTGAACTCTTATTTCTATTTGTAATAATCTTATGTCCTGTGTTTTGCGAATGCTCTATTCTTTGTCTTTTATTTCCTATATCTTGCTTGGGTATTGCCGAATGTTTTACTATTGCCGAATGTTTTACTATTGCCGAATGCTTTCTTAACCTCTTTCGCGTAGTCGATGAGCGAATAGCCACAGGGCATTTGTCATTAATGGGCGAGAGGGGTCGGCCCGGGTTCCGAGACGTCGGGAAGGCGCGACTGCTATCTGCACACCCGTTACCTCGAAAGCCCAAACGTCGTTTAGCCCTTCTATAAATAGGCCTTTCAACCACCGTATTAAATACCTTACCATCTGCTCCTTCTCTTTCCTCGCGCTAGCACTCGCGCTTCTCTCTTCTCTGCTGCCTTCTTATCCTTCGTCATTCGCGTCATGGGTGGTGATGCGGAAGGCAGAGCCAGGTGCGCCAGCGCGTTTATCAACCATACCTTCGATTCATGCGACCTCTCCGATGAGGCTTACCTAACTGCGGTCGCAGATTACATCCCGCCTGGGTTCGAGGCGCGAAAGCCCAGGCCGGACGAGCGCCTAAACTCCATCTCGCCCTGTGCTCTCGCGATCCCGCTAGAGCACTTCGAGGTGGGGTTACGCCTTCCCATCTGGCCGGAACTCCGCCAGACCTTCAGATATTATGGAGTCGTGCCCGGCCAGCTCAACCCCAACTCCATCGCCATGCTGGTCGGGTACACGAGCTATCTGCGAGAAGAGGGGATCGAGTTCTCGCTCCCCATCTTCCGCAAGCTCTACACCTTTCGCTGCACCAACGACATCTCATTCTTCTCGGGTCTGAACCCGCTCAAGCATTACGGGCTCCCGAATAAGAACCACGACTGGGTTCGGCGCTTCCTCTTCGTCAGCGGGAACCTGGGAAATACACTTCTCGCCCCGGTGCAGGAGGAGGAGTCAACCTTCTGCCCCCCGACCCTAGGGGGGCACGAGGCCAAACTCCACCAATACATCTTGGAGCACGGGATGGACCTCGTCTATCTCCGGCGAAACGTCAACTCGCTCCCGCTCATTCCGCAGGGCGAGGGTAAGTTTTTGGGACTTCATTCGTTTCGATCTTGTGACTCTTATATCATTCGCTAAATCATTCGCAATATTATGCAGGCGTGCGTAGCTTCCCCCTGCATCCGCCGCGTCCCGCTGGGGCTTCCGTGTCCTTCGCACAGGCTGCAACGGATGCCGTGTCCTCCTCCAAGCCTAGCGGAAAGAAGCGAAAACCTGGGGCGCTGACCTCCTCTTCTTCCAAGAAATCAAAGAATCCCCCCTCCGCCAAGGGGAAGGGGGTCTTGGACGAGGCCCTAGGGGGGAGTGCTCAGACTCAGACCCCGGTGTTGAAACCAGCAACTGGTCTCTTGAGTTCGGACCCCCTCGGGGTGTAGCCGATGCTTATTTCTCCCTCACTAGACTCTCTTGACGGTGGATGCTGGAAACGGAATAGACCCAAGGATGAAGCGAGGAGGTCCCGCCACACACCCGGAAGATCTTAGAGAGCTTCCCCTCCCAAACCAAAGCTCAAACGGGCACCTTGGAGGGCACTGGCTGCCAACCAAAACTAGCCTAGAGGAGAGAATTCTCTAAAATCGGATCTCCTCCAAGGTGCCCTTAAGGGTCTATTTATAGTTTTCCTAGGCTGGTCTGTAAATAGCCTGAATCCGCCTTTTAATTTTACTAACCGCACCCCAAATTGGTCTGCTAATAGCCTAACTCCGCTGTTCCGAAGGGCTATTTGCAGCCCACCAGGGGTATTACGGTCATTTTCCCCTCACACCCATTTGGGCGAATGATCCGTGAGGGCACCATTCGCTGGGCATCCGCCTGGCTGTGCGAATGCCCACGCTTCTGGGCGAATGGTCCGTGAGGGCACCACTCGCCTAGCGCCTTCTCTCCTACAGCTTACCCCCACCAATCCGGGGGCATTTTTACCTTCCTTGGCCTGGGCGAGTGACCCGGCGAATGATCCGGACGACCCAGGTTTCGCCAGTTGGCTGGGGGGCCCACTCGGCGAATACGGGTTGTACACAATCCCCGCTTTTTACGAGCGGTTCCTACGGTCGTAAAGAACAGTCCAACCCTGTATTCGGTGAGTGCTTGCTGACTGGATCCACAAGATTCCGTGGGTCCCACCGCCACCTTATATATATACCATCATGTCAGGTTTCTCTGGACCACTCCCTCATCTCGGCTCGGAGTTTCTCCACTTCCTAATGTCTTTCCACAAACTTCTGCGAAACCCCTCTCGCGAGAGATGATCGACCGCCTGGCTGCGGCTCAAGCTGCAACGGCCCCCAGGGAATCCAAATTTGCTCCCTGGCTGATGTCTAAACGGGATCCGAACGCCCCCTATGTCTCACGTCGAGCCAAGACGAGTCGGCTGAATCGTCAGAGAGGCGAGAATGCCTCGGAGTCCCCGGCGGATACTCCACCGGCGAACACGCTGGCGGATGCCCTTCCGGACCCCGCGGTGCTGGTATGAGGATTCTTCCTGTCTCCATTTAGTTCTTGTCCCTTACCCTGCGCTTATTCCGACCATTCGCAGGGGGCTTTGGTACCTGAGGACGGCCATGGGGCCGTTTTGAGCAGTGCGGTGGTGCCCCCTCCCGCGGACGAGGTACCTCCTCCCGATCTGGATCTTGCTCCTCTGCCTCCTCCTGGGGAGACTGTACCCCAACCCCGTGAGTTGCGAACCTTCTCGCTTTTTCCTTTTATGTCGTCGGCTACTAATCATTACCTTTTCGCAGCCCTCAACCCTGACGTCCCGCTGCGGGACTCCATTCCTCCCAGTCCCCCTGCTCAGGTGAACTCCGCTGTTACCGCGAATGAACGGAGGGTCTCCCCTGAGCGAGAGCTGGATCAGCCTCTCCGTGCTGATGACCGTGCGGATGCTCCGGCTCCTTCTTCACAGCCTTACCGTCCAGGAAAGGGAAAGGTCTTACCTCCCGCCTGGCTGTTTGGGTCGCACCCCCATTCGCCTCGTCCTTCGGGTCACCCGGATCCCATCCCAGGTCAGTTCACTCACCCGCCTCTATTGCACTCGCATACTTTATCACCGTTAATCCTAGTTGTGACTCCGTAGGCTATCGAGAAGCCTCCCCCTTCGACTCCTACTACGAGGGGGGAGAGGGAATGCTCTCGCCTCTCCCTTCCCCTGGGGATCTTGCTGACTTCCTGGGTGATTCCTCGGATCACGCGACCCTGAAGGATCGGATCTCGGAGGTCCTGGGGAAGCTCATCCACATCCAGCGAAACGTGGCCAGCCAGGTGGACGACGTGCGGCTGAGAGTCGCGCGTGAGTTGAAGGACCTTCGACGAAGTCACTCGCATCTTCTCGCGGAGGTGGAGCGGCTAGGGGATGAGGGAGGGGAGTTGTCTCCCGGAACACACGCCGCGCGAGCCCGGGACCAACTTCAACTGGCTTCCCATGAGATCACCAATATGCTCGCTTATTACCTCCCGCGAATGCCCATGGAAGCTGGATCGCGAAAGCGAGGTCGGTGGATCTGGGAGGAGACCTGACCTACCCAACGTCCACCCCTCTTATTGTTTTCTTTTCTTACTTTATGCTGCGAATGTTGAACGTTATTTTTCTGTAATAATTTCTCTATGGTTTGCGAATGCTTCTTTATTCGTTTTTCGTATCTCATAGCTTTGCTTGGGTATTGCCGAGTGATAACTTATAGCCGGATGCTCTTCCAACCTCGTTGCGTAGCCGCGGAATGAATAGATATAGGGCATTTGCCATTAATGGGCGAGAGGGACCGGCTCGGGCTTCGAGGTGTCGGGAGGGCGCGATGGCTATCTGCACACCCGAGGTCTCGAAAGTCCAAACGCCGTTTAGTCCCTCTATAAATAGGTCTTTCAACCACCGTATTAAATACCTAACCATCCGCTCTCTTTCCTTGCGCTAGCACTCACGCTTCTTCCTTATCTGTTGCCCCTCTTTCCTTCTTTACTCGCAAAAATGGGTGGCGATGCGGAAGGCCGTGCCAAGTGCGCCAGCGCATTCGCCAACCACGTCTTTGATTCCTGCGACCTCTCTGAGGAGGCCTACCTGACTGCCGTCGCCGACTACGTCCCGCCGGGTTTCGAGGCGCGAAAGCCCAGGCCGGATGAGCGCCTGAATTCCCTCTCGCCTTGTGCTCTTGCGATCCCGCTAGAGCATTTCGAGGTGGGGTTTCACCTCCCGATCTGGCCGGAACTCCGCCAGACCTTCAGGTACTACGGGGTCGTGCCTGGCCAGCTCAACCCCAACTCCATTGCTATGTTGGTTGGGTACGCGAGCTACCTGCGAGAGGAGGGAATCGAGTTCTCGCTGCCCGTCTTCCGCAAGCTCTATACCTTTCGCTGCACCCATGGTATCTCGTTCTTCTCGGGACTGAGCCCCCTAAAGCACTACGGGCTCCCGAACAAGAACCATGACTGGGTTCGCCGCTTTATTTTTGTAAGCGGGAGCCTGGGGAACACTCTTCTCGCGCCGGTGCAGGAGGAGGAGTCAACCTTCCGCCCCCCGACCCTAGGGGGGCACGAGGCCAAACTTCACCAATACATCCTGGAGCACGGGATGGATCTCGTCCATCTCTGGCGAAACGTCAACTCGCTTCCACCCATTCCGCAGGGCGAGGGTAAGTGTGCGAGACTTCATTCGCTTTCGCTTTGTGATTTTTACATCATTCGCTAGAACCATTGGTTATATTATGCAGGTGTGCGCCACTTTCCCCTTCATCCGCCGCGTCCTTCCGGGTCTACCCTCTCTCTCGCACAGGCCGCCGCGGATGCCTATCGGGAGGAACCTTCTTCCTCCAAGCCTGGCGGAAAGAAGCGCAAGCCAGCGGTGCTGACCTCTTCCTCTTCCAAGAAGCCCAAACCCCCCCCCCCCTCCGCCAAGGGGAAGGGGGTCCTGGACGAGACCCTCGGGGCGGATGCTCAGATCCAAGCCCTGGGGACGAGTGCGCCAGGAGAGACCACCCCTCGCGCGGGACTGTCGTTGCCGCCGCCCCCACTTCCCAGGGACCATCGCAACTTCCCAAGCGGCGAGAAGTACAGGGACCCCTCGGGGGCTCCCCTGGTGAAGTGGGACAGGAATGCTAACCGGGTCTCGCTCTCCACCCTCCATCCGTCGTGGATAGAGAGCGATCTCGCCAGCGGTGAGGCTTACGCCATCGCGTATGCCCTCTACGGCCGAGAAGACGTCGAAGTCTATGATGCCGAGACGACCCAGGTTCTCGCTCATGAGAGTGTCAGGGCCATGCTGCGGGCGCTCGAGCTCGCGCACATGTCTTCGCGCCGGAGTATCAAACTGGCGCGGGACTTGGCGGCGGTTGAGGAGTCCCGATCCGCGGCTTCTACTGAGGCGATGGAGCTTAGGACTAAGCTGGCGGCTGCGGAGACTCTTCTCGCCAACCGCCCTGTCGCAGAGGTATGTTTTCTCCTTTCCCGCGAGTGACTTGTTGCCGATTTACAACTTTATTCTTACTACCCTTGTTATTAATTTCAGGATACCACGGTTGCCGAGATGCTCCGCGCTCGGGTGGCCGGCCTTGAGGATGAAATCCGTCTGGCCAAAGCCGAAATCCAGCGATTGCGAGAGGCTGGTGCGTCAGCACTCGACCCGGGGAGCAGGGGCCATTTTTATCCCCATCACGAGTTGGAGCAGCTGATGCAAGAGAACGCGCAGAATGCCATCAAGCATGCGCTGCAGGTGCTGCGGCGAGCGGGATACCTGAAGGCGGAAGCCGAACGCCTTTCCGCTCGCCAAGTCGTCCCCGAGCTTTACATTCCAATCCCCTTTCCTGAGGACGACCACATCGAGCCGCGAGAAGACGCCCTCATCCCAGACTCTGGCGAGAGCGACGGATCTTCAAGCGAGAAATCTGCTGATCCTTGAGAAGGGTCTCTTGTATTTTCTCTTTTTGCATTTATCATTTTGACTGTAATCTTGAACGGGCGAGTGCCTTTAAAAGATGTATATATTGGCTACAATTTGTGTTATTCTAAGCTTTCCTCTCATTCGCTGCTATACCTCGTTAGGCTCATTAGGACGTTGATTCTTCTTATTCGCCGCCACACCTCGTTAGGCTCATTAGGACGTTAGGTCGTGATGCGACTATCTTGGCCACCCCGCGAATGCTCGAAGATAACTTAGGTCGGTCGTTCCCCTTCGATCTCTCGCTACCAAGTGAACCTTACCATTCGCATATCACGGGGTTTCGCTTAGGTAGTCAAGAGAGTGGGGTGTGATCCTCTCTCCGGCGCGTGGTCTATGCGAATGCTCTTGAGATCATCTCTTGAGAACTTAGAGCCCGCCACCGGGTGAGCCTTCGGACCTGCCAGCTAGATTGGAGCCTGGACAGCGGGTCTGCTCGGGGCCAACCTCTTGAACATAGAACCTGCCGCCGAGTGAGCCTTCGGACCTACCAGCTAGATGAGAGCCTGGACAGCGGGTCTGCTCGGGGCCAACCTCTGGAACATAGAACCTGCCACCGAGTGAGCCTTCGGACCTGCCAGCTAGATGAGAGCCTGGACAGCGGGTCTGCTCGGGGCCAACCTCTTGAACATAGAACCTGCCGCCGAGTGAGCCTTCGAACCTGCCAGCTAGATGAGAGCCTGGACAGCGGGTCTGCTCAGGGCCAACCTCTTGAACATAGAACCTGCCGCCGAGTGAGCCTTCGGACCTGCCAGCTAGATGAGAGCCTGGACAGCGGGTCTGCTCGGGGCCAACCTCTGGAACATAAAACCTGCCACCGAGTGAGCCTTCGGACCTGCCAGCTAGATGAGAGCCTGGACAGCGGGTCTGCTCGGGGCCAACCTCTGGAACATAGAACCTGCCACCGAGTGAGCCTTCGGACCTGCCAGCTAGATGAGAGCCTGGACAGCGGGTCTGCTCGGGGCCAACCTCTGGAACATAGAACCTGCCACCGAGTGAGCCTTCGGACCTGCCAGCTAGATGAGAGCCTGGACAGCGGGTCTGCTCGGGGGCAACCTCTTGAACATAGAACCTGCCGCCGAGTGAGCCTTCGGACCTGCCAGCTAGATGGGAGCCTGGACAGCGGGTCTGCTCGGGGCCAACCTCTGGAACATATAACCTGCCACCGAGTGAGCCTTCGGACCTGCCAGCTAGATGAGAGCCTGGACAGCGGGTCTGCTCGGGGCCAACCTCTGGAACATAGAACCTGCCACCGAGTGAGCCTTCGGACCTGCCAGCTAGATGAGAGCCTGGACAGCGGGTCTGCTCGGGGCCAACCTCTTGAACATAGAACCTGCTGCCGAGTGAGCCTTCGGACCTGCCAGCTAGATGAGAGCCTGGACAGCGGGTCTGCTCGGGGCCAACCTCTGGAACATAGAACCTGCCACCGAGTGAGCCTTCGGACCTGCCAGCTAGATGAGAGCCTGGACAGCGGGTCTGTTCGGGGCCAACCTCTTGAACATAGAACCTGCCGCCGAGTGAGCCTTCGGACCTGCCAGCTAGATGAGAGCCTGGACAGCGGGTCTGCTCGGGGCCAACCTCTGGAACATACAACCTGCCACCGAGTGAGCCTTCGGACCTGCCAGCTAGATGAGAGCCTGGACAGCGGGTCTGCTCGGGGCCAACCTCTGGAACATAGAACCTGCCACCGAGTGAGCCTTCGGACCTGCCAGCTAGATGAGAGCCTGGACAGCGGGTCTGCTCGGGGCCAACCTCTGGAACATAGAACCTGCCACCGAGTGAGCCTTCCGACCTGCCAGCTAGATGAGAGCCTGGACAGCGGGTCTGCTCGGGGCCAACCTCTGGAACATAGAACCTGCCACCGAGTGAGCCTTCGGACCTTCCAGCTAGATGAGAGCCTGGACAGCGGGTCTGCTCGGGGCCAACCTTTTGAACGTAGAACCTGCCGCCGAGTGAGCCTTCGGACCTGTCAGCTAGATGAGAGCCTGGACAGCGGGTCTGCTCGGGGCCAACCTTTTGAACGTCCAGGATCTCTCATGCGAGCTGTAGCATCATTTTCATACTCATAGTTTAAACAAAATGTTTTCATTCAAAAAACCATCATTATTACGTGGTACTAAGGATAAAAACGTTTAAGGTCGTCGCCGCTCCATGTGTGGCTGAGGGGTTGGCCCTCCACATTTTGAAGGCGATACCCCCCGGACTTTAGTGCCTCTTCCACGACATAGGGGCCTTCCCAGTTGGGGTTAAGTTTTCCCACCGCGGCGGACCTCCCAGCCGCGTCGACCTTCTTGAGTACCAGATCTCCCTTCTCGAACTGCTTGATCCTGACGTGCCTGTCGAAATACTTGGCCATCCGCCGCTTGACCTCTTCTTGATGGATGGCTGCTCGATCCCGGGCTTCTTCGATGAGGTCGAGGGAGAGCCGCAACTCCTCCTCGTTCTCGGCTCTCCAATCTTCCTCTCCATTTGTGGCGGCCTTCACCCGTGGTGTCATAACCTCGAACTCTATGGGGATGACGGCCTCGCAGCCGTGAGAGAGCTTGAAAGGGGTCTCTCCCGTGGCGGTGTTGGGGGTGGTTCTTAAAGCCCATAGGACCGAGGGGAGCTGTTCCACCCAATTGCCTTTGAGATTTTCCACCTTCTTCTTGAGCAAGTTCACGATGACCTTGTTCGCCGCCTCCACCTGCCCGTTGCTCCTGGGATGGTGAACGGACGCAAACCTGAGGTCTATCCCCAACTGGCCATAGAAGCTGATGAATTCCTCGCTTGCGAACTGCGGTCCATTATCCGTGACTATGGCCTGCGGAAGCCCGTGTCGACAAATGATCTCCCCCCATACGAAGTTGCAGATTACCTGGGAGGTGACCTTAGCCAACGCCTTGACCTCCAACCACTTTGTGAAGTAGTCAATCATGACTAGGAGAAATCTCCTCTGTCCACTAGCCTGGGGGAAGGGTCCTACCAGATCCATTCCCCATATGGCGAATGGCCAGGGCGCCGTGATACTCTTTAGCCTCTGAGCTGGCATGAGCTGAAGCGGGGCGAACATTTGGCACTTCTGGCATCTCTTGGCGAAGGCTGCCGCGTCTTTACTTAGGGTTGGCCAGAAGTACCCCTGCCTTATTATCCTTGCTTCCAGCATCCTGCTCCCTGAGTGGCTGCCACACTCGCCGGAATGAACTTCTTCCAAGATCCTTGGGACCTCTTCCTCCGAGATGCATCGGGCCAGGAGGCCCGAGAGGGTCTTCCGATACAAGTCACCCTCCTGGAGCACATAGTAGGTGGACTTATACCGGAAGCACCTCTGGTCCGGAACTTCTTCCAGAAATTTTCCCGTTGCAAGGAAGGTGACGAAGGGATCCTTCCAGGAGGGCCGTTGTTCGACTTCCATGAGCTCTCCCTCCTCAATCAAAGGACGGAATAGGTCCGTCAGGGTCCCCCTGGCTCGTGGACCAGATTTTGCCAACCGATCTGCCGGGGTGCTCTCCTCTCGAGGTACGTGCCGGATGGAGAAAGTTTTGAACGTCCCCACGAGACCTTTGACTTTTGCTAAGTACCTCATGAGCACAGGTTCCCTTGTTTCGAACTCTCCCCTTATCTGAGAAGCTATTATCATGGAGTCAGTGAGGACCTCCACGTCATGGACCCCGAGCTCCCGGGCCAACCGCAGGCCGGCGATTACAGCCTCATACTCCGCCTGGTTGTTGGTGATTGGGAAGTGTATCACTAGCGTCTGCTCTATCTTTGCTCCGTGGGGACTCTCCAGCACCACCCCTCCTCCGAGAGAATTCTTGCCCGAAGCCCCATCCACCAGCAGCTTCCACGGAACGTGACGAGGGGCTCCGTCTTCTTTCATCTCGGCCACTAAATCTGTCATGAAATCAGCCACCACCTGCGCCTTCATAGATAATCGAGGGACAAAGGTGATGTTGAATTCACTTAGCTCTATTGACCATTTTGCGAGTCTTCCTGAGTGTTCCACTCCTTCGAAGATCTGGCGGAGAGGATGATCCGTCACTACTTGGATCGAATGGGCCTGGAAGTATGGCCTAAGCTTCCTTGCTGCGATGACCAGGGCAAAGGCCAACTTCTCTAAAATTGGGTACCTGAGCTCCGCTTCCCTCAGGACCCTGCTTACGTAGTAGACTGGCAGCTGCTTCTTGCCTTCCTCCCGAACCAGGATGGAGCTTACGACCTCCGCCCCGACCCCGAGATATAGATGTAGATCCTCCCCCTCTTTGGGACTTTGTAGTAGCGGAGCCTTGGTGAGTTGGCTCTTCAAGGCCTGAAAGGCCTCCTCGCATTCCTTTGTCCACTCAAACTTCTGGTTGCCTCGTAGCGCTTTGAAGAAGGGGGAGCATCTCTCCCCGGCCCGGGAGAGAAACCTGTTCAGCCCGGCGAGTCTTCCGGTCAAGCGCTGAATTTCCTTGGCGTTTCGTGGCGACCCCAGCTCCATTATAGCCCTAACCTTGTCCGGGTTAGGTTCTACCCCCCAGGGGGTGAGAAGGTGCCCCAGGAACTTCCCTTTGCTGGCCCCGAACACACACTTCAGGGGGTTCAGGCGCATCTTGTACTCGCGTAGGGTGGCGAAGGTCTCCTCGAGGTCCCGGATGTGAGAGCTCACACACTTGCTCTTTATCATAAGGTCATCCACGTAGACCTCCAGGTTCCTTCCCCTTTGCTTCTTGAATACCCGATCCATCATCTTCTGGTAGGTTGCTCCTGCATTTTTCAGCCCGAAGGGCATCATCTTATAGCAGTAGCATCCCTCCCTGGTGATGAACGAGACGTCTCTGACGTCCGGGGGGTGCATTGTTATTTGGTGATAACCTGAAAAAGCATCCAAAAAACTCATCACAGAAAAACCGACGGCTGAGTCAACCAGCGCGTCGATCCGAGGCAAGGGATAACAATCCTTAGGGCAGGCCTTATTTAACAATGAAAAGTCCACACACATACGCCAGCGGCCATCGGCCTTTTTTACCATTACGACATTGGAGACCCAGCCTGGATACTGGATCTCCGTTACAAAACCTGCTTCGAGGAGTTTCGCCACCTCCTCGCGGATCGGTCCTTCGAGCTTGTCAGCTATAGTCCTTCTCTTCTGCCGGATGGGGCGGGCTTCTGGATCGAGGTTGAGACGATGGCAAGCCACGTCCGCCTCGATGCCTGGCATGTCCGTTGCGCTCCATGCGAAGATGTCCACGTTCTTCTGGATGCACTCCAGCATCCTTCTCTGGTCCTCCGGGCCGAGGCCCCCGCCGATCCGCACCTTCTCCACCCTTCCTGCCTGGGTGGTAACCTCCATCTCTATCACCTCTTCTGCCGCCTCGAGCCGGGTTGGCTCTTCCCACTGGCCTTTTGCTTCTCGCCTCTCTTCCCGGGCCTTTCCCCCTGCAGCTCCTTCCGCCTCCACCGGCTCGACCTCCTGCTCTTCACGAGCGACCTCCATATTCTCCTCTCGGGCATCCCCCTCTCCCCCTACTTCTCTCTTCTCCACTTCTTCTCCTGGCCCCTCCGGCCTCGCCATCTCTTCATCCATCTTCTCGGCATCCGCCATCCATGAAATGGTGTTGACGGCAGTCACGTAGCACTGCCTCGCCACCTTAGCATCTCCTCGGACGCGGATCTGGACTCCTCCACTATGGAGCTTTAAGCATTGATGGTACGATGAGGGCACGCACCGGAAGGCGCTGATGAGGGGTCGTCCGAAGATGGTGTTATAGCTGCTCGGAGCGTCCACAATGACGAACCGGCAGTTTCTTGGGACCCCTCCTAGCGTCACCTGGAGACCTACGCCTCCCTCGACCTCCTTCCGCTCCCCCGAGAAACCAAACAGTGCTCCGTCGGAGGCCTGCACCCTCTTCTTCTCTACCTCCATCGCGTCGAAAGCCTTTTTGAAGATCACATTCACCGAGCTCCCGTTGTCCACCAGGATCCGGGAGACCGTGAAGTTTTCTATCGCCGTCTGGATCACCAGGGCGTCGCAGAATGGGTCTTCGTAATCTGGCATATCTTCTGAGGAGAAGGTGAGCTTCTCAGAGGGGGGTGGGGTCTGGGAAGTCGACGCGACGTCCCTTCGGAACATGGCCTGGAAACTTCTCTTGCGAGAGGCCTCTATCCCAACCCCACCGTGAATCACCCCGATTCCCCCCCTGGTTCCTGTATCTGCCCTATCCTCACACCGGTCCTCTTCTGCCTCTGGGAGCACTTCCTCAATTCTGGCCTGCTGTCGCCGTTGCTGTCCTCTTTCCCTCATCTCCAAGAACTCTGGGCAGGTGGCGATCGCGTGACCTTCTTCCTGATGAAAGTCACAGTAAGGCAACGCCACCCTGTCCTCTCTTCCCGCTCTTCCTCTTCCTCCTCTTGCTCCTCTACCTCTTCTCCCTCGGCCTACCGCCATGGCTTGCTCCCTCGGGGGGTGAGGGGGTCTGGGACCCTGCCTCCACCCCTGATTCACTCCCCCTGCCTCCCTTCCTTGGTACCTTTCATGCTGACCTCGCGCTGGTCCTTCCTGGTTCCTCCAGCCCAACCTGTTGTTGGGTTCTTGGTTCCTCCAAACCCGAGGTGGTCTTTCAAACCCCTGGCCCCTGGGCTCCTCTCGCCTTCTTCCCTCTGGCTGCCTCGCCTCGGGCTCGCTCATCTTTGCCAACCTTTTGTAGAATTCGGGGTTGGCTGCCTCCCCTTCAATCTCCTCCGCGGCTCTCTCCATCAACTCCTCGAAGGATACAGGAGGTCTTCTCTTCAGGTCCATCTTGAAGAACCCCTCTCGCAGCCCTACGATGAATGCCATCTGGAGGGCGAATCCCGGCACCTCCTGCACTAGGTGTATCTCCTCCTGGAACCTGTCCACGTACTTGGCCAGGGATTCCCCCTCCCTTTGTCTGATCTTGAAGAGAGCCTCCGCATCCTTCTTCCTCTTTTTTGACGTCGAGAACCGCAGTCGGAAGCTTCGGCGCAGATCATCGAACGCGTAGATGGAACCTGTGGGAAGCTGGTGGAACCAGTCCCTTGCTTTCTCCTTCAGGGTGGTCGCGAAGAGTCGGCATTGGAAAGAATCTGACATGGGAAGGATTGAAGTCATGTCTTCGAACCACTGCAGGTGCACAACCGGATCCTCCTTGCCGGTGTAGTAGGACATCTCCGGCCCACGAAACCCTTCTGGCACTGGGGCCGAGAGGATCATCTCGCAAAAGGGGCTCCCTTCCCCTGCTCGGCGAGTGGTCCTCTCGCGCGGGACCAACTCACACACCTCAGCACTCGCCGGACTGCTGAACAACTGCCGTCCGGGGAGATCTCGCGCGCTTCCTTCTGCTGGCACCTCCTTCCCCGGCCGCTGCCCCGGTGCGTTCTCGCCAATCTGCAAAGGCGGGACCACTGGGACCGCCGGGGTCTCGCACTCGCTCCTTGCCGCGAGAACTGTCTGCAGGACCTCTCGCTTGAACTTCTCAAACATCTCCAGCCACTCCCCTGCCGCTGGTGGCTGCGAGTGACCTGAGTCAGAACCATTTCCTCCATCTCCCGTCATCGAAACTAGCTTGGGATTTTATTTCACCGGCTACGGTCCACGCTCACCGCACCAAAATGTTGAAACCAGCAACTGGTCTCTTGAGTTCGGACCCCCTCGGGGTGTAGCCGATGCTTATTTCTCCCTCACTAGACTCTCTTGACGGTGGATGCTGGAAACGGAATAGACCCAAGGATGAAGCGAGGAGGTCCCGCCACACACCCGGAAGATCTTAGAGAGCTTCCCCTCCCAAACCAAAGCTCAACCGGGCACCTTGGAGGGCACTGGCTGCCAACCAAAACTAGCCTAGAGGAGAGGATTCTCTAAAATCGGATCTCCTCCAAGGTGCCCTTAAGGGTCTATTTATAGTTTTCCTAGGCTGGTCTGTAAATAGCCTGAATCCGCCTTTTAATTTTACTAACCGCACCCCAAATTGGTCTGCTAATAGCCTAACTCCGCTGTTCCGAAGGGCTATTTGCAGCCCACCAGGGGTATTACGGTCATTTTCCCCTCACACCCATTTGGGCGAATGATCCGTGAGGGCACCATTCGCTGGGCATCCGCCTGGCTGTGCGAATGCCCATGCTTTTGGGCGAATGGTCCGTGAGGGCACCACTCGTCTAGCGCCTTCTCTCCTACAGCTTACCCCCACCAATCCGGGGGCATTTTTACCTTCCTTGGCCTGGGCGAGTGACCCGGCGAATGATCCGGACGACCCAGGTTTCGCCAGTTGGCTGGGGGGGGCCCACTCGGCGAATACGGGTTGTACACCCGGGGGCGGGTGCGCCAGGCGAGACCACCCTTCGCGCGGGATCGTCGTTGCCGCCGCCTCCATTGCCCAGGGACCACCGGAACTTCCCCAGCGGCGAGAAGTACGTGGACCCCTCAGGGGCTCCCCTGGTAAAGTGGGACAGGAACGCCAATAGGGTCTCGCTCTCCACCCTTCATCCATCGTGGATAGAGAGCGACCTCGCGAGTGGTGAGGCCTATGCCATCGCGTATGCCCTCTACGGTCGGGAGGATGCTGAAGTCTATGATGCCGAGACGACTCAGGTCCTCGCCCATGAGACCGACAGGGCCATGCTGCGGGCGCTCGAGCTCGCGCATATGTCTTCGCGTCGGAGCATCAAACTGGCGCGGAGCTTGGCGGAGGTTGAGGAGTCCAGGGCCGTCGTTTCTGCCGAGGCGCAGGAACTCAGGACGAAGCTGGCAGCTGCGGAAACCCTTCTCGCCAGCCGCCCCGTTGAGGAGGTATATATTTTCTTCCTCACCGCGAGTGGCCTGTTGCCGATTGATGTACTTTCTTCTTACCACCTTTATTATTATTCTTAGGACACCACAGTTGCCGAGATGCTTTGTGCTCGGGTGGCTGGCCTTGAAGACGAAGTCTGGCTGGCCAAGGCCGAGGCCCAGCGGTCGCGAGAAGCCGAGGTCTCGGCACTCGCCTTGGGGAGTGGGGGGCACTTCTACCCCCACCACGAGCTGGAGCAATTGATGCAGGAGAATGCCCAGAGCGCCGTGAAGCATGCGCTGCAGGTGTTGCGGCAGGCTGGGTACATGAAGGAAGAGGCCGAATGCCTCTCTGCCCGACAGGTCGTCCCCGAGCTCTTCATCCCGATCCCCTTCCCGGAAGATGAGGATGGCGAGCCGCAAGAAGACGCCCTCCTACCGGATTCGGGCGAGAGCGATAGATCTTCTGGCGAGAAGCCTGCCGGCCCCTGAGATGGACCCTGTATTTTTTGCCGTCTTTTACTTAAAATCTTTTGAATGTAATCATGAACGGGGCGAGTGCCCTTGAAAGATATGTATATTGATCACGATTTTTGTGCTCTCCATTTTTGTGCTATCTCCACTTTTTTCTCATTTGTTGTTATGTCTCGCTAGGCTCGCTAGGACGTTAATTCTTTCTCATTCGCCGCTATATCTCGCTAGGCTCGCTAGGACGTTAATTCTTTCTCATTCGCCGCTATATCTCGCTAGGCTCGCTAGGACGTTAATTCTTTCTCATTCGCCGCTATATCTCGCTAGGCTCATTAGGACGTTTAAACTGTAGTGCGACTGTCTCGTCCACCTAGCGAATGCTCGAGGGTGACCTGGGCGTGTCGCCCCCCCTTCGCTTCCCACTGCCTGCCCCACTCGCACTTTCTTACCATTCGCCCAAACCGGGGTTTCGCTTAGGTAGTCATGAAAGTGAAGTGAGGTCATCTCTCCTATGCGTGGTCAATGCGAGTGCTCTTGAGGTCACCCTTTGAGAATTTTGAACCTGACACTGAGTGAGCCTTCGGACCTGCCAGCTAGATGAGAGCCTGGACAGCGGGTCTGCTCGGGGCCTTTTCTTCTTTCACATAGAACCTGCCTCCGAGTGAGCCTTCGGACCTGCCAGCTTGATGAGAGCCTGGACAGCGGGTCTGCTCGGGGCCTTTTCTTCTTTCACATAGAACCTGCCTCCGAGTGAGCCTTCGGACCTGTCAGCTTGATGAGAGCCTGGACAGCGGGTCTGCTCGGGGCCTTTTCTTCTTTCACATAGAACCTGCCTCCGAGTGAGCCTTCGGACCTGCCAGCTTGATGAGAGCCTGGACAACGGGTCTGCTCGGGGCCACTTTCTCAACACCTTGGAACCTGCCACCGAGTGAGCCTTCGGACCTGCCAGCTAGATGAGAGCCTGGACAGCGGGTCTGCTCGGGGCATTCTTTTCTTTAACATAGAACCTGCCTCCGAGTGAGCCTTCGGACCTGCCAGCTAGATGAGAGCCTGGACAGCGGGTCTGCTCGGGGCCACTTTCTCAACACCTTGGAACCTGCCACCGAGTGAGCCTTCGGACCTGCCAGCTAGATGAGAGCCTGGACAGCGGGTCTGCTCGGGGTCTTCTTTTCTTTAACGTAGAACCTGCCTCCGAGTGAGCCTTCGGACCTGCCAGCTAGATGAGAGCCTGGACTGCGGGTCTGCTCGGGGCCACTTTCTCAACACCTTGGAACCTGCCACCGAGTGAGCCTTCGGACCTGTCAGCTAGATGAGAGCCTGGACAGCGGGTCTGCTCGGGGCCTTCTTTTCTTTAATGTAGAACCTGCCACCGAGTGAGCCTTCGAACCTGCCAGCTAGATGAGAGCCTGGACAGCGGGTCTGCTCGGGGCCACTTTTGGAGCGTTCGGGATTTTTCCTACAATCTGCAGTATCAATCTCAAACACTTATGTTAAACAAAATATTCTTATTTCAAAACATTTTCATTACATAGTTTCAGGGATAGAAACGTTTAAGATCGTCACCACTCCATGTGTGGCTGAGAGGTTGGCCCTCCACATTCTGAAGGCGATACCCCCCAGACTTCAGTGCCTCTTCCACGACATAGGGACTTTCCCAGTTGGGGTTGAGCTTTCCCACCGCGGCAGATCTTCCGGCCGCGTCGACCTTCTTGAGCACCAGATCTCCCTTCTCGAACTGCTTGACCCTGACGTGCTTATCAAAATATTTGGCCATCCGTCGCTTGACCTCTTCTTGGCGAATGGCTGCTAGGTCCCGAGCTTCTTCGATGAGGTCGAGGGAGAGCCGCAACTCCATCTCGTTTTCGGCTCTCCAACCTTCCTCTCTGCTTGCGGCGGCCCTTACCCGTGGTGTCATAACTTCGAATTCTATGGGGATGACGGCCTCGCAGCCGTGAGAGAGCTTGAAAGGGGTCTCTCCTGTGGCGGTGTTGGGGGTAGTTCTTAGGGCCCACAAGACCGATGGAAGCTGTTCTACCCAATTGCCCTTCAGATTTTCCACCTTCTTCTTGAGCAGGTTCACGATGACCTTGTTTGGCGCCTCCACCTGCCCGTTGCTCCTGGGATGGTGAACGGATGCAAACCTGAGGTCTTTCCCCAGCTGGCCACAGAAGCTGATGAATTCCTCGCTTGCGAACTGCGGACCATTATCCGTGACTATGGCCTGTGGAAGCCCATGTCGACAAATGATCTCCCCCCATACGAAGTTGCGGATTACCTGGGAGGTGACCTTAGCCAACGCCTTGACCTCCAACCACTTTGAGAAGTAGTCAATCATTACTAGGAGAAACCTTCTCTGCCCACTAGCCTGGGGGAAGGGTCCTACCAGATCCATCCCCCATATGGCGAATGGCCAGGGTGCCGTGATACTCTTTAGCCTCTGAGCTGGCACGAGCTGAAGCGGGGCGAACACTTGGCACTTCTGGCACCTCTTGGCGAAGGCTGCCGCGTCTTTACTTATGGTTGGCCAGAAGTATCCCTGCCTCATTATTCTTGCCTCCAACATCCTGCTCCCCGAGTGGCTGCCGCACTCGCCGGAGTGGACTTCTTCCAAGATCCTTGGGACCTCCTCCTCTGAAACGCATCGGGCCAGGAGGCCCGAGAGGGTCTTCCGATACAAGTCCCCCTCGTGGAGCACGTAGTAGGCGGACTTATATCGGAAGCGCCTCTGGTCCGGGACCTCCTCTGGAAACTTTCCTGTTGCAAGGAAGGTGACGAAGGGATCCTTCCAGGAGGGTCGTTGCTCTACTTCCATGAGTTCTCCCTCTTCAATCGAAGGGCGGAATAGATCCGTCAGGGTTCCCCCGGCCCGAGGACCGGATTTGGCCAACCGATCCGCCGGGGTGCTCTCCTCCCGCGGGACGTGCTGGATGGAGAAAGTTTTGAACGTTCCTACGAGACCTCTCACTTTGGCCAAGTACCTTATGAGCGCAGGCTCCCTCGTCTCAAACTCTCCCTTGATCTGAGAGGCTATTACCATTGAGTCGGTGAGGACCTCCACGTCATGGACACCGAGCTCTTCGGCCAACCGTAGACCGACGATCACCGCCTCATACTCCGCCTGGTTGTTGGTGATTGGGAAGTGTATCACTAGTGTCTGCTCGATCTTTACTCCTTGGGGACTCTCCAGCACCACCCCTCCTCCGAGTGAATTCTTGCCCGAAGCCCCGTCCACCAGCAGCCTCCACGGAACGTGACGAGGGGTTCCATCTTCCTTCATCTCGGCCACATAATCTGCCATGAAATCAGCCACCACCTGCGCCTTCATGGATAATCGAGGGACGAAGGTAATGTTGAATTCACTTAGCTCTATCGACCATTTTGCGAGCCTTCCCGAGTGTTCCACTCCTTCGAAGATCTGGCGGAGAGGGTGGTCCGTCACCACTTGAATTGAATGGGCCTGGAAGTATGGCCTGAGCTTCCTTGCTGCGACGACCAGAGCAAAGGCCAACTTCTCCAAAATCGGGTATCTGAGCTCTGCTTCCCTCAGGACCCTGCTCACGTAGTAGACGGGCAGCTGCTTCTTGCCTTCCTCCCGAACCAGGACGGAGCTTACGGCCTCTGTCCCGACCCCGAGATATAGATATAGATCCTCCCCTTCTTTGGGACCTTGGAGCAGTGGAGCCTTGGTGAGTTGGCTTTTCAAGGCCTGGATGGCCTCCTCGCATTCTTTTGTCCATTCAAACTTCTGGTTACCTCGTAATGTTTTGAAAAAGGGGGAGCATTTCTCCCTGGCTCGGGAGAGAAACCTGCTCAGCCCCGCGAGCCTTCCGGTCAAGCGCTGAACTTCCTTGGTGTTCCGCGGCGACCCCAGCTCCATTACGGCCTTCACCTTGTCCGGGTTAGGCTCTACCCCCCAAGGGGTGAGAAGATGCCCCAGGAATTTCCCCTTACTGGCCCCGAACACACATTTCAGGGGGTTCAGGCGCATCTTGTACTTGCGTAGGGTGGCGAAGGTCTCCTCGAGGTCCTGGATGTGAGAGTTCACGCACTTGCTCTTCACCATAAGGTCATCCACGTAGACCTCCAGGTTCCTTCCCCTTTGCTCCCTAAATACCGGGTCCATCATCTTCTGGTAGGTTGCTCCTGCGTTTTTCAACCCGAAGGGCATCATCTTATAGCAGTAGCATCCCTCCCTGGTGATGAACGAGACGTCTTTGACGTCTGGGGGGTGCATCCTGATCTGGTGATAACCTGAAAAAGCATCCAAAAAACTCATCACAGAAAAACCGACGGCTGAGTCAACCAGCGCGTCGATCCGAGGCAGGGGATAACAATCCTTAGGGCAGGCCTTATTTAACAATGAAAAATCCACACACATACGCCAGCGGCCATCAACCTTTTTTACCATTACGACGTTGGAGACCCAGCCTGGGTACTGGATCTCCGATACAAAACCTGCTTCGAGGAGTTTTGCCAGCTCCTCGCGGATGGGTCCCTCGAGCTTGCTGGCGAAGGTCCTTCTCTTCTGCCGGATGGGATGGGATTCTGGATCGAGGTTGAGACGATGGCAAGCCACGTCCGCCTCGATGCCTGGCATATCAGCTGCGCTCCATGCGAAGACATCCACGTTCCTCTGGATGCACTCCAACATCTTCACCCTATCCTCCGGGCCGAGACCCCCGCTGATCCGCACCTCTTTCACCCTCCCTTCCTGGGTGAGGACCTCCATCTCCAACACCTCTTCTGCCACCTCGAGCCGGGCTGGCTCTTCTCATTGGCCCTTTGCTTTTCGCCCTTCTATCCGGGCCTCTTCCTCTATGACTCCTTCCGCCTCTGCCGGCACGACCTCCTGCTCCTCACGAGCGACCTCCATCAGCTCGACCTCCTGCTCCTCGCGAGCGACCTCCATCAGCTCGACCTCCTGCTCTTCGCGAGCGACCTCCATCATCTCGACCTCCTGCTCCTCGCGAGCGACCTCCATATTCTCTTCTCGGGCATTGCCCTCTCCCCCTACCTCTCTCTTCTCCACTTCTTCTCCTGGCCCCTCCGGCCTCGCCATCTCCTCATCCTACTTCTTAGCATCCGCCATCCAAGAGATGGTGTTGACGGCAGTCACATAGCACTGCCTCGCCACCTTAGCATCTCCTCGGACGCGGACCTGGACTCCTCCACTATGGAGCTTTAAGCACTGATGGTACGATGAGGGCACGCACCGGAAGGCGCTGATGAGGGGGTGTCCGAAAATGGCGTTATAGCTGCTCGGAGCGTCCACAATGATGAACCGGCAGTTTCTTGGGACTCCTCCTAGCGTCACCTGGAGACCGACACCTCCCTCGACCTCCTTCCGCTCTCCTGAGAAACCAAATAGCGGTCCGTCGGAGGCCTGCACCCTCTTCTTTTCTACCTCCATTGCATCGAAGGCCTTCTTGAAGATAACGTTCACTGAGCTCCCGTTATCCACCAGGATCCGGGAGACCGTGAAATTTTCAATCGCCGTCTGAATCACCAGAGCATCGCAGAACGGATCCTCATAATCTGGCATGTCTTCCGAGGAGAAGGTGAGCTTCTCCGAGCGGGGTGGGGTCTGGGAAGTCGACGCGACGTCCCTTCGGAACATTGCCTGGAATCTCCTCTTGCGAGAGGCCTCTATCCCAACCCCTCCATGAATCACCCCGATTCCCCCCCTGGTTCCTGTATCTGCCCTGTCCTCGCATTGGTCTTCTTTCGCCTCCAGGAGCATTTCCTCGATCCTGGCCTGCTGCCGCCGTGGCTGACCTCTCTCTCTCATCTCCAAGAATTCCGGGCAAGTGGCGGTCGCGTGACCTTCTTCCTGATGAAAGTCACAATAAGGCAACGCCACCCTGCCCCCTCTCCCTGCTCTTCCTCTTCCTCCTCTTGCTCCTCTGCCTCCTCTTCCTCGGCATACTGCCATAGCTTGCTCCCTCGGGGGGTGAGGGGGTCTGGGACCCTGCCTCCACCCCGGATTCATTCCTCCCGCTTCTCTTCCTTGGTACCCCTCTTCCTGACCTCTCGCCGGTCCTTCCTGGTGCCTCCAGCCCAACCTGTTGTTGGGCTCCTGATTCCTCCAATTCCGAGGCGGTCTTTCGAACCCGTGACCCCTGGGTTCATCCCGCCTTCTTCCTTCTTGCTGCCTCACCTCGGGCTCGCTCATTTTTGCCAATCTCCTGTAGAACTCTGGGTTGGCCGCCTCCCCTTCAATCTCTTCTGCTGCTCGCTCCATCAATTCTTCAAAGGATGAAGGAGGTCTTCTTTTCAGGTCCATCTTGAAGAACCCATCTCGTAACCCTACGATGAACGCCATCTGGAGGGCGAATCCCGGCACCTCCTGCACGAGGTGTATCTCCTCCTGGAACCTATCCACGTAATATCCCAGGGACTCTCCCTCCCTCTGCCTGATCTTGAAGAGAGCCTCCGCATCCTTCTTCCTCTTTTTTGACGTCGAGAAGCGCAGTCGAAAGCCTCGGCGCAGGTCATCAAACGTGTAGATGGAACCCGCGGAAAGCTGGTGGAACCAGTCCCTTGCTTTCTCCTTCAGGGTGGTTGCGAAGAGTCGGCATTGAAAAGCATCCGACATGGGAAGGATTGAGTTCATGTCCTCAAACCATTGCAGGTGCACGACTGGATCCTCCTTGCCGGTGTAGTAGGACATCTCCGGCCCACAAAACCCCTCTGGAACTGGGGCCGAGAGGATCATCTCGCAAAAGGGGCTCCCTTCCCCTGTTCGGCGAATGGTCTTCCCGCGCGGACCCAGCTCGCACACCTCAGCACTCGCCGGACTGCTGAACAGCTGCCGCCCCGGGAGATCTCGCGCACTTCCTTCTGCTGGAACCTCCTTCCCCGGCCGCTGCCCTGGTGCGTTCTCGCCGATCTGCAGGGGCGGAACCACGGGGACTGCCGGGGTCTCGCACTCGCTCCTTGCTGCAAGAACTGTCTGCAGAACTTCTCGCTTGAACTTCTCAAACATCTCCAGCCACTCTCCTATCGCGGGTGGCTGCGAGTGGCCTGAGTCAGAACCATTCCTGTCATCTCCTGTCATCGAACCTAATTCAAGATTTTCCTTCACCGGCTACAGTCCACGCTCACCGCACCAAAAATGTTGAAACCTGCAACAAGTCTCTTGAGTTCGGACCCACTGGGGGTGTAGTCGATGCTTACTTCTCCCTCACTAGACTCTCTTGACGGTGGATGTGAGGATATGAATAGACCCAAGGCTGAAGCGAGGAGTTCCCGCCACACACCCGGAAGATCTTAGAGAGCTTCCCCTCCCAAACCAGAGCTCAACCGGGCACCTTGGAGGGCACCAACAGCCGACCAAAAACTAGCCTGGAGGAGAGGATTCTCTAAAATCGGATCTCCTCCAAGGTGCCCTTAAGGGTCTATTTATAGATTTTTCTAGGCTGGTCTGCAAATAACATGAATCCGCCTTTTAATTTTACTAACAGCACCCCAAACTGGTCTGCTAACAACCTAATTCCGCTGTTCCGAAGGGCTATTTGCAGCCCACCAGGGGTATTAGGGTCATTTCTCCCTCAAATCATCCTGGGCGAGTGGTCCGTGAGGGCACCACTCGCTGGGCACCCGCCTTGCTGGGCGAGTGCCCGCGCTTCCGGGCGAGTGGTCTGTGAGAGCACCACTCGCCTGACTCCTTCTCTTCTGCACCTTACCCCCACCAAACCGGGGTACTTCCTCCTCCTAGCCGGGGCGAATGATCGGGCTGACCCAGGTCTCGCCATTTAGCTTGAGGGGCCCACTCGGCGAATACGGGTTGTACAGCCGGCATGTCGCCGCCCCCGCCGCATGTCGCCGCCCCCGACGAATGTCGCCTCCCCCGACGAATGTCGCCTCCCGCGACGAATGTCCCCCCACGACGAATGTCGCCCCCACGACATATGTTACACCCACGACAAATGTCGCCCCCATGACAAATGTCGCCCCCCACGACAAATGTCGCCCCCCACGACAAATGTCGCCCCACATGACATTTGTCACCCACCACAACATATGTCGCCAACCATGAAAAATGTCGCACACACGATAATTGCCGCCGCCACGACAAATGTCTCCCCCACGACAAATGTCTCACCCCACGAAAAATATCGCCCTAACGACAAATGTCGCCCTAACGACAAATGTCGCCCCCCACGACAAATGACTCCCCCACGACAAATGTCTCCTTGGATCGGGCCGGAGGCCCGTGCCTGTCACTCGTTGGATATAAAGTTTTATTATTATTATTATTTAAAGACTATTAGACTAGGTTTTGAGAACTGGACCGGTGATTAAACCGGAGAAAGGAGAGATTCAACCGATTAGACCGGTCAAACCGGGGTTGAACTTATTATGGTGTCTGGCGCGTGGGTATTAGCTTTTTGGGATTAACATTATGGATTAATAATTCAATTTTGATGTTTGGCGTGATGGAATTGACATTGATATTGGCCTCCGAGGCCAAAACCCATGTCTTTGGTTTTGACATAAAAAACCAAATCGTCAAATCTTATCTCCCCTCATCGATTTTCCGCGAGCATTTTCGCCCGCGGGCGCATTTTTTAAGGGACGAGCATTTTTCGCGTGAGCGCGCATTTTTCGCCTGGGCGAGTTTTTCTCCCATAAGCGCATTTTCGCCCACGACGCACATTTTTCGCACGAACTCGTTTTTCGCCCAGGCGCGCGTTTTCGCACCGACACTCTAATTTTTCGCCCTGGCGCGCGTTTTCGCACCGACACTCTTTAATTTTTCGCTCAGGCGCATTTCGCCATGGCTCGCGTTTTTCACTCAGGTCCGTTTCTCCCAGTAGCGAGTTTTTTGCACGGGCGTCGCGTTTTCGCCCGGGCGTCGCGTTTTCGCCCGGGCGTCGCGTTTTCGCCCGGGCGGACATTTTTGCAAGCGCCCCCCATTTTTCGCCCAGATGCGTTTTCTCTTGGGTGCACGTTTTTTTTTCGGGTACGCATTTTCACCCGCGCGCGTGTTTTCGCGACAGCGCGTCTCTTCCCCACATGAGGTGCATGTCTTAAAAACATTTAACATGCAGTTAAACAACTTTTGTGCTTTAGGGTTCGTTTGGCTCGGCTTATTTGCTCCGGTGAGTTTGGACAAAATCATCATTGTCAAAGAATGTATGTTTGGTATGACAAATGTTACTATCATTACTAAGAAAAGAAACTAGTTATAAGGATAAAATGTTTGGTATGACAATGACGTTTTTGTCCAAACTCACCGGAGCAAATAAGCCGAACCAAACGAAGCCTTAATTTCAATTCTATTGATCAAATTCAATTCCATCTTTGCAACCGAACAACAACATTAAAATTCAGTACAAAGCCAATTTCTGCACATATTGCGTTTCGTTGAAAAGCCAATAGGTTTCGTTCAGCGCAATTGAATTGCCATTGAGAAATTGATTTGCGGATTAATAAATCAAATGTCGCGTTCAACGAGTTGGAATTGAGGCAAAATTGGCTTTAAGGCCAAAACCGACGACATTGAATATGACTTACAATCTTCTCACCTGAATCCTTACCCCCCCCCCCCCCCCCCCCCCCCCCTCCCCCAATGCTCGGTTTTGCTCAATTTCGCTCCATGTCCTCTTCTCGCCCTATTTTGTTCTTCTCCCACCTCCTGCTCCTCTTCTTCTGTCTTCTTTTTCGTCCTCCTTTTCAGGCAGAGATGTGGCCAAGGGTATGCATCGAGCGGGGATGACTTTGAGGATGATGCTTGTTCGATGTTGACGGCTCCTCATCTTCATCGTTGTCGATGTTACGCCGAGCGCAAAGTTGTCTTGATGCCGTGGAGAATGTTATTTTTCCATCCGGTTTCCTGCGTGTATTATGGTCAGATTCTTCAAGGATTAACAAGCTTGGTACATTTAGCCTTTTTTCTATTAATGTGACTCCCTTCCATGGTTATTAATAAAAAATTTAGTGACAAAATTTTTTGGTCACTAAAAACTTCATAAAATTTACAATAGTGACAGAACTTATATTTCGTCACTAAATATACGTCTTTAGTGACCAGCCGTTTATTTCGTCACTGAAGACGTGTCTTGAGTGACGAACTACATTTCGTCACTAAAGATGTGTCTTTAGTTTCGTCACTGAGTTTTCGTCACTAAAAGTCAGATTTCTTGTAGTGATTGAATACTTTGAACCCATTGTTGCTATCCCAAGTCTGATGTTATAGATCATCCTTTTGATTGATAGAATGATCTGTTGCTGTGATTTGTTTTTCAATTTCGCTATACTTTTTTATGCCACCTTTATATTCTGATGAGGGCATGCACAAATAGGCTAAAAGGTTCATTTTAGGCATCAGTTCTTATATATGTTTGGTAAATTAAAACGACAATCTTGTTAATTTTTCCATTGTGATTTCTGAAATACCGTGATCTTAGAAGTATTTGTTTAGTAAATATATTCACCGGCCTTCCTTCTTGTTTGTCTTTTCTAATACAATTATGGTGATGATTATTACAATGATTCCTCAAACAATTATCCAATTTGAACATGATGTGTGTGTGTATAACTCGTATTTCATCGAGATCAGAAATGCATAAGGAAGAGACTTCAGGAGCCCAGCTCGGCGGACCTGCTGAATTGACCCCGGCGGACCTGCTGAATTGACCCCGGCGGACCTACTAAATTGACCTCGGCGGACCTGCTGAATTGACCTCGGCGGACCTGTTGAATTGACCTCCGCGGACCTGTTGAATTGACCTCCGTGAACCTGTTGAATTAACCTCCGCGGACTTGCTGAATTCACCTCGGTGGACCTGCTGAATTCACCTCGGTGGTCCCACTGAATTCACCCTCGTCAGTATGACCTCGACAACATTTCAGTCGTCAGCATTTCACTCGACACCATTTCACTCGTCAACCTGACCTCGACACCATTGACCTCGCCAGCATTCGCCTTATCTGCCTGACCTCAGAAGCATTGACCTCGTCCACATTTATCTCGTCAGCAATTAATGACCTCATCCACATTTATCTGGTCAGCCTGACCTCGTCGATCAAAAATTAATGACCTTGTCAGCCTGACCTCGACAACATTCATCTCGTCAGTCTGACCTCAACAACATTCACCCTGTCATCCTGACTTCGACAACATTGACCACATTAGCATTTATCTTGTTAGCCTGACCTCGACAGCATTGACCTCATCAGCATTATCCTCGCCAGCCTGGCCTCGACATTCATCTCGTGATCAACCTGAGCTTAACAACATTCACCTTGTCAACCTAACCTCGACAACATTCGCCTCGTCAGTCTGACTCATCATTATTAACCTCATCAGCATTCACCTCGTCAACCTGACGTCAGCAGCATTGACCTCGTCAGTCTGGCCTTGATCGACAACATTGACCTTGTCAGCCAGACCTCGATCGGCAGCCTTGACCTAATTAGCCTTACCTTGACAGCATTCACCTCATTAAGCATTCGGCCCGACTGAATTCACCTCATCATGCATTCGGCTCTGCGAAGTGTCAGCCATTTGAAGATTTGACGACTTTGCCTGCATTTTCCCGGACTCGCACAACACTTGGTTTGAGAGGAGTAATTCCTATACACTCTTGAGTATGCGGCGAGACCTCCACAATGTAACAATGTCACTTTGTTAGTTGTAAAATAGTCGTAATTTCTCCCTTGTTTGTTTGGCCTGCATTTTCCCGAACTCGCACAACATTTTGTTTGAGAGGAGTAGTTCCTATACACACTTGAGTATGCGGCGGGACCTCCACAATGTAACACGACCACTTTATTAATTGTAAAATAGTCGTCATTTCTCTCTTGTTTGTTTGGTATAGATTTCAATTGAATTAGGGCATGTATTTAATTTTGATTAAAAAATCAATTTGCAAATAATAAAAATAAAAAATTTTAAAGGAAAAATAAATCCGCAGCTGTACAGCTGTAGTGGGGGCGGTGGTCCCCACTGGCGGGGTCCAAGAATATTAAAAGCGGAGCTCGACTTGTTTAAGGTCGGTAACTTTACCGAACGACCCTCCCCTTGCCTTTTTCTTCAGCTTTTTTTCTTTACCGCCACGTGGGAGTCGCCGAAACCCGAGGCTCGTGATATCTAGGCCGTACAGATATCCCTGTTCATTGGCTACAGCAAAAACCACAATGACAGTCCCGTCTCCATCCTCCATTCTCTCTCTCTCTCTCTTCCCCCCACTTTCGCTTTCTCTCTCTCTCCCCCCTCGTTGTCTCTGTTCTAAATTTCTAATCTAAGAACTCACTCAGTGGATCTTGAAAAGGACGATGAGTGTCAGCATGATTCAGGGCATGAGTTGACAGCGTTTATGCCACGTTGTGGATCCTGTGATCATCAGAGCTGGGAAGAGGAAGAAGAAGAAGAAGGTGGTGCAAATGATCACCATTAATGGCCGGCCATCTGAGAACAAAGCATGATCGATCATGAGCAGGAATGATGTGTATTATGCCTATTTGATGCAAAGCTTTCGTAATTGGAAGGGAAGCTTATAAGACTAGACCTTCCTCGTGGCATACACTTTTGGGCTGTTTAGGATGATGATAGGAGAGGCGGGGCCTATTACAAGCACTAGTAAACCGTCTATTAGACGGTGTAGGACAAAAAGTTCATTTTTTACCATTGAAACCGTAAAAAAATAGTGTTTTTGGACCTTTTAGAAAACACCACATTTCCAAAAAAACTAAAAAGGAGGTTTCTACTTTTTAGTGAAAATATTACAACACAATATAATGGGTTAACCGGCCGCTAGACGCCCGAGGAAATTACGCAAAATTACATTACCCGTGCACAACCTGATAACTCTCGACCTACCAACCCACATGTTGCAAGTGTAAAAGCTCAGCAGCCCGACTGCCAAAATCCGCATTTCAGAGTTCATTAAACAATAAATGTAATGCTTCGTGTTCTCGAATGTAATGTTTTGTATTCTGCCCTTTGTAAATGTATGGAGTCCAGAATGATCTCACATTGGTATAAATACTGATTGAGATCAAATGTTCGACGAGTGAAAAAAAAACAAATTCCTCAATCTCAAGTAAAACTTGTCCTTCCTCTCATTTTTCTTCTGCAAGATAAAATAAGTAGTTAATTTTCTATCAGCAAGTACCGCACCACAATCCAAAGGCCAGTCATAGCACAACCTGATAACTCTCAACATACCCACCCACATGTTGCAAGTGATGCAGCACAGTCTGGGGAGGCCAACCCTACAAAAAAGAAATAAAGTACATCATGAAATATAACCCGGGGAAGAAGTAAAAAAAAAAAAGTCGGCCGTCTGGATCCTCAACTACAATACTAGTCGAACATGAACCTTCTGGGAGCACACTTGCAAATGTAAAGAAACAAACGGAAAGGAATAGGTCAATATGCAAATAAAAGACTAGACCAAAGGCGGAAACATATAATCGGGAAAAATCCATCATCTTGAGTAGAATGGAGCATACAAATACCCAAAAACTAGTATATAAAATTGGACAGAAATTTTTTCCGAATGCACTTACTGAGTTTATAAGTGTGAGAAAGCCGAACCTGAGTTTTGTGTCGTATAGTGTGAGTGATCGTGATGTAAGGGAGCAACAAAGTTTCGAAGTAACCCCAAATCTCCTTGGCCAATGAGCTGGAGCCCAAAAAATGATCAAATGACTCGATATTAGGCAAAAGATAACAACAACGTTAAGGATCCAACGAGATGCTAGACCGCATCTAAGACCTAGAAGGGGATGGCGATAAGTCAGTGTTACTAAGGCTCCGTTTATTTCGGCGGTGGCGTTTTGGTGCGTTGAGAATGAGAGCGATGGGAATGAAGCGATGAGAATGGAGGGAGGGGGCAACTTTGACGTTGAAGACTAAAAATGACGTTTTGGAGCAATGAGAATGGATAAAGGAGTTTTACCAAATAAATTTTTTCTGCGTTGTCATTTCCCCCCACTGACAATGAAGAAAAAACGCCGAAACAAACAGAGCCTAATATTCTGCATGATGGAGGAGATAGCTAGAAAACTTAGCATTGATAGCGGGTTTCCATGAACATCAGTCCATTAATATATAAAGGTGATGTTGGCAAGAAAATTTTCAAAATATCTAAGGTTGCTTAATTAGCCAAGGTCCTTTGCATGAGGGAACAATTTGAATGTGGTCAGCCCATAGTGGGTTATTTATTTTGGGTCATGTTATATGCAGATCAGTTTCGGTTGTATGCAGTCCAAGGATAAATACAGGTCAAACTATAAACCTATAAAAAGTGCGAACCCGTTCAAAAATTGACCTGCATATATTCATTTTCAAATTGTACGGCCTGCACACAGCTGAAGTCGGCTTGCATATAGTTATTGCATTTATTTTTGATGTATTCACATAAAAGTGATTTATTATTGCACACTTTTCAAATCTTCTTATATCTGAAACAATTGTGGATAAACCTAAGATTGTGAAAACCCAGCCCACCAAGTGAAATGCAATATAGCTAGAAATTTTGTAGGAGACGTACCCATTGATGCTTAGATTGCTCGTCATGGTTTCTCCGTAAGAATTTTGGAATGTATCGGTCTATGGTGGAAAGGATGGATTTTGGCGCATTGGACCATGCCATGCAGCAATCAAGATGGGTAATGAGGGTAGAAAGTGTTAAATCATCGCACTCATTTTTCATTCTAAAACCCGGGTCAAAGATAGGAGAGATGAGACCTATTATAAGCATGAGGGAACCGTCTGGGTAGGCGGTGTGAGACTAATCTTGACATACCTTTTTTTGGATCATGCTGGACCGTCCAACAAAAAGGTGGATCTGATTAGCGAGCCTTCCATCCATATGCAACAATCAAAGTGGCCACATTTTCATGCTTCTATTCATGTAGATCAACATCTCCTTTTTTTCTCCTATTGCTTTTCCTACCATTATTTTTGTAACATCTTTAATCCCAACCGTAGTTTCTCACCACTACTTTTACTAGACACTCCCAGCCGTTCCAAAAAGAGCATGTCTTTGTTTGTTCTAAAAAGTGATTTGAGGCGGGCTCTTTCTGTTTCGTCGACAGGTGGATATAAGAGTGATGTGAATAGAGTTGTGGGAAATAGAGAGAGGTGGCTTTAGTCTCAAAATAACTCAAAAATTACATTTTTAAGTGGCGGTGACGAGGATGAGAGGTTTCACAAATATTTTTAAAAATAATTGTTAAAGGCACCGCACTTTTGGCTAGTCGCACCGCTTTGTTAAAGTCACCATATTTTTCTCTTGTTTTGTTAAAGGCACCTAATATTATTAATTGCATCGCATTAGTGTTAAAGACACCCCAACTTGAATTTCAATAAATAAAAAATCATAGAACTACACCATAAATTTTAGCAAAAAATATAAATTGTTTTAACTGCACGTTTCACAACAATCACAAATTTCATAACAATCCACAATTTCAAAATTTTGGATCCAACAACAAAATCTTCAACCGGAAAAATGAGAACGGCACATAATTCTTTCATGAATACAGTGGATATGAACATTAGTTCGTGATTGGTTTCCATGAAATGAGGATCGTTGGATCCGGCGAGCGGTGGATCCGGCAAGCCTGAGGTCGTCACAATAAACTCAATCATTTTCAAGAGCTAGTGTGGTGCGAGTTAGTGCGGTGTTATTAATGTTTTTGGGAAGTAATTTTAAGGCTAAAGTAGGGAAAATTACGGTGCGACTAGCCAAAACTACGATGCCTTTAACAACACCCTTTTTTTAGCGATAACTCTTTTGTCCTATCTAAAATGAAGCAAAATGACTCAACCAAACAAAGCCTTATAATAATTATCTTCATCAAAGTTGTACATATAGACTCACAACAATTCATTCGGTGAGCCCTCTTAAAATTTTTAAAAAGGTATCATATTAGGAGAAATTTTTTGTACCTGCGCCATACCTTGAGTACGATTTCAGTGGTAAAAAAAATCTTAGTCATTCAAATTGAGACAAACTTTTGATCTCAGCCTTACAATGGAGAGAGAAAGAAAGAGAGAAGAGAGAGGAGGAGAGAGGGAGAGGGAATCTTTATAACCCTCCTATACCTACATAAGAGAGAGATAGGAATAGAGATTGGAGAGAGATAGATAGAGAGAAATTGATTTTTTAGATAAAAATGTAAAAAAAATTATAAATAAAAATAGGAATATTGATTTATATTTTTTACGGTCATTCCAAGTACTCATATGTATGTTTTGAATAAAAGTCAGTGCACATATATGCGGGCGTAGCCCGCTCATATGCGGGAGCAGTCCGCTCATAGGCGGGCGCAGCCCGCTCATATGGGGGCGCAACCCGCTAATATGAGGGCGCAACCCGCTCGAATGCGGGCAAAACACGCTATATATTATATATAAAGTAAAAAAGTTGCATTTGGTTAAACATTCGAAAAAGCCAAATATACCCTATTTTCTTAATACATTCAAAATTATCTAATCTAAAATAAAATATCCATACAAGTAATTACATAATATCCAATATTAAAAATAAAGATGGAAATATATATAATTCAAAAGTTTTTGTAGAACTCCTACATATGTAGGTTGTCATTGAATAATTCATAGGGCTAGTCATTAAATAATCCATATAATCAAAAAATTAATGATGAGAGAGAGAGCATAATATATATGAATTTACTTTGATTAAACATTCAAAAAAGCCAAATATTAAAAGTAATAATGGAAATCAGCCTGCGAATGACAGGCTCTCGGCTGAGAGCGGGCGTAGCCCACTGTCAGTGCGGGCGAAGCCTGCCGTTGCACTAACATAGGGCCGGACGCACGTACCGTTCGACTCGTGTATATATATTTGAAGTCATATTTTAATTTTCTACAGCTTGAATTTCACCGGAGAAACTTTTGCTATGTTTTAATTAGCTCTTTTCTCTACTACTACCATCCTAAACTTTCAAATACCGTCGCCCATGAATAACAACTTCAATATATCCGTGGCTTCTTTTTACTACAGTAAAATAGGGATACATCGGCGTTTTGTTAGCAACGCTTTTGAAGACGCCACGATAGTTTTTACATTTCGCAGCGCTCTCAATATAAGAAACACAGTGAAGGAGAATAGAAGGAATTGGCGGCACTTATATCTGCAGCATCTTTTTACAACAACAAAAATGAGATACATCGGCGTTTTGTTAGCTACGCTTTTGAAGACGCCGCGATAGTTTTTAATATTTCGCAGTGCTCTCAAAAGAGGAAACACCGGGAATGAGAACTGAAGGAATTTGCGGCACTTATATTTGCAGCTTCTTCTTAATTACTATAACAAAACAGAGATACGTCGGTGTTTTGTTAGCGACACTTTTGACTTAAGACCCCACAATAGTTTTTATATTTCGTTGCACTCTCAGAGGAGTAAACACCGGGAAGAAGAATGGAAGGAATTGGCGGCACTTATATCTTCATGCAGCTTCTTTTACTGCAGCAAAATAGGGATACACCGGCGTTTTGTCAGCGACGCTTTTGAAGACACCGCGATATTTTTATATTTCGCGGAGCTCCCAAAGGAGGAAACACCGGAAAGGAGAATGAAAGGAATTGGCTGCGTCTTTTTTGCACAAACCGCCGCCAAAACATTAATATATTCTCTATTTGTTTAACCGCATGCTAGGGTTGATGATGGCTTGTACCTCCCTCTGATACCAATTGTGAACTCTGATAACCTATGTTGTTGAACCCGTGAAACATAATAGAAGGTGGAGCATGGAAGAAGGGCTGGCGGGAATTTGAAATGCATTAGGTCATGTAAACAACCAACAGGAGAGCGTGTTAGTTTATATATATATGCTCACACGAGCGCGGTCCATCAAACAATACTTGCAGCAGTTTGATTAATATACAACAAGACCTATATTACTAGAAAACAAAAAAGATTCTCCTTCGAATGTGGGGATGCCGGTTTGGGTGTATAGAAAAGCTTGGTTATTGGATGAGGTAGCCGTGTGATGAGGATCGATAGAAGAATCTGCTATAGATTCAAGAAGGGTTCCACCGCCTCGATCACCGCCTGCTCTGACTCTGGGATCCTCTCCATTTGAAGTGAACGGTCCAGATCTATATCATGAGGAGGTGGGTGATATTTTTCTCTATATTTCCCTCTTTTTGCTCTTTCCTTCCAACAGTAATGACTGACTATTTGAAGTTATTCTTGTGACCGATTATCTAATTCAATTTCAAAGAACTACTTCATGCCAAGCCAACTAGGTAGTGTTCTTAATTTTGAAGAAAAAAAAAACAATCCAAAAAGATTGGAGAAGGAAAAAAGTTTGAATCTAAATGCAACTCATTCCCTTTAGAATCGAGTTTATTAATTTATTTGATTTTTCAGAGTGAAACTGCTTTTATATTATTAAATGGGTATATATCACAGAATTAATGGAGTAAGAAACTTAAAATTAATTAAGGTAAATTTTATCAGCCTGTTTTAAATTATTGATATGAGTCATTTTTATATTTGTATATCCACTGATAAATGAAATGGAGTCGCGCGTTAAGGGTGTTAGATATTTAATTAATATGTCTGCGTATGTCGAGATCTGTTGGAAGGGCACGCGACCACGCTACCTCGTCTCCCCCTAACTTGCCGAGCACCACTTCGCCGAACACACACTATTCCGGCGAGCACCTACCACTCTCACTTCACGGCGAGCACAACTCCACGGCGAACACCCACTACTCTTGGCGAGCACTCACACCACTTGCGAGCACACCTACTTGCGAGCACAACCCCTTCTGGCGAGCTCTTCCCACTCAACCAAAATTGGCGAGCTCTTCCTTCAACAGAAATGGCGAGCTCTTCCTTCCACCACTGGCTCCTCCTTACTCCGGCGAGCAGATCCCTGCACGCGGCGAGTACGGGCTGGCGCGAGATTCCAGTTGCCGGGCAAGCTCTCCACGCGAGTGCAAGATGGCTGCTCCCCTTTCTCCTCCACGTGGGCGAGACAACTTCCGGCGAGAGCTTCTCCTCCCCCTATTCCGGCGAACTCACACACTCGGCGAGTTGACGGGCTGCTGACTGCGAGCTCCCCCTCCTTCAAGTACGCGCGAGCCGGCGGCGGGCTAGTAGGCGACTCCTCCTGCGGGAGGTGGCAGGCGAGAGAGGGCTGCGAGATAAGGTGGCGAGAGAGCTCCCGGCGAGATGAGGTTTGCGAGAGAGATGATGGCGAGAGCTGGTTCACATATTCCTGCGGGAATTGTTGAAAAACTTCCAAGGGGGAAGGTAGACGGTACTACCAGGATTCTATTTCATAGCAAAAAGTAGTACATGGGGGCAGAATACATTAGAAAGCCTCTGCTAGCTTTTCTGAACTAAACAAAAGGAAAGGGCTTTATATATATAGCCAACAGAACTTGAAAAAAGACAAAATACTAGTTAACATAGATAAGGAAAAAAGGGGGCTGCAGCTGACAGAAGCTTTTAGTTCCCCTATGCTGGATTTTCTGTGGTTTGGTATTGATGGTTGGTTGTTTTCTTGCTGCTTTCTTCTATCTTCTTCCTGACATTCTTCGGTTCTAGTTCTTGTTGCAGATCTGGGATTACGCTGCCTTGATTATCCTGCAACACCCTCCCATAATCATGGCAGTCGTCTATATTAATACTCTGTCGTAGTTTCTCAAATTTTGACCGTGAAAGGGGTTTGGTCAAAAGATCAGCGATTTGATTCTCCGATTCACAATAATCAACAGAGATCTCTCCTTTGCTGATGAGCTCCCGAGTATAATGAAGCTTTATGTCCAAATGCTTCTTTTTATGGTGAAAAACAGGATTTTTAGCCAAAGCAATGGCTGAAGTGTTGTCCACCTGAATGTTGATTGGTTCTCCTTCTTCTCCTGTTATTTCTTTCAATAATTTCTTTAGCCACACTGCCTCTCTTGCTGCTTCACATAAGGCTGTGTATTCGGCTTCTGTAGAGGAAAGAGCAGTAGTCTTCTGCTTTTTGGAGCTCCAAGTAATGGGTTTGGTGCCTAAGAAAAATATGAAACCAGATGTACTCTTCCTATCATCACTGCACCCTGCCCAATCACTATCAGAGTACCCTTTTAGTTCATTCTTCTCATTTCTTTTATATTTTAGACCGAAATCTCGAGTGCCACTGACATAGCGCAAAATGCGTTTTGCGGCTACAAGGTGTTTGACACTTGGTTCCTGCATATATCTAGAGATAATGTTCACAGAATACTCAATATCTGGGCGGGTATTAGTCAGGTAAATCAAAGACCCGACTAGACTTCTATAGTTTTCTGGATTAGTTTTTTCTTCATTAACATCTTTGCTGAGTTTGTCTCCTGGAATCATTGGAGTAGAGGTCGGTTTTGAGTCTTGCATTCCAAAACGAGTGAGCAGGTCTTCTACATACCTTTTTTGTGTGATGAGTATCATTTGGGGATCTTGATAAATCTGAATTCCCAAAAAATATCTGCTTATACCCAAATCAGTCATGCTGAATTTGGTTTTAATGTATTCTCTAAACTTGTTTATGAGGTGAAGGCTAGAACCTGTGATGAGAAGATCATCAACATAGATGCACACAACAAGAAGATCATCTGCTCCTTCTCTTTTTAGGTACATTGCAGGTTCATTTTCAGTTTTGGTAAAGCCATTATCAAGAAGATTGGAATCAATTTTGATATTCCAGGCCCTGGGGGCCTGCTTTAACCCATACAGAGCTTTGTTTAATCGGTATGCCTTACCTTCTTCTCCCCTAATTTCAAAACCTTCAGGTTGTTTGACATAAATCTCTTCTTCTATTATGCCATTGAGAAAAGCTGCTTGAACATCCATTTGGTAAATTGGAAATTTGAATTGAGCAGCTATGGCAAGAAGTAAATGAATGGATTCAAAACGGGCTACAGGCGAGAAGGTTTCTTCATAATCTATGCCATGTCTTTGGGCATACCCTTTTGCCACAAGTCTAGCTTTATATCTTTTAACTTCTCCTTCTTCACCGTATTTTACTTTGAAGATCCATTTTAACCCAATGAGAACTTTATTGGAAGGTAATTCAACCAATTTCCAGGTATTGTTTTCATTAATTGTGTTGAGTTCTTCTTCCATGGCAAGGACCCAATTTGGGTTAGAGGCTGCTTCCTTGTAATGTACAGGTTCTTTTACAAAGAAGGCTAAGTTGCAGTTATTGTAAATGTCAGATAAGTCACGGTATTTGCGTGGTGATGATGAAGATGAGGACACATCTGGTCTCCCTGGTTCAGAAATTCTTGAAGAAGAATTCTGTTGAACTTGGACAACTGGAATGGATGGCACAGGAGTGAGAGGAGAGCTGGTATCTTCTTTTTCCTGTGCAACCTCTGGTATATATGTCTGATTTGGAGCCACGCACCAGTCCCAGCATTTAGACTCATCAACAATAACATCTCCAGTAATTGAGAACTTGGAATTTGAAGGATTGTAGATACGATAGGCTTTTGTGTTGTTACTATATCCTAGCAAGATTCCTTTGTCAGCTTTTTCATCAAGTTTGTCCCTATTTTTGAGAGACTTAAGGCTGTAGACAAGACTTCCAAAAATTTTAAAGTTGCTGATATCAGGTTTAAAACCAAACCAGGCTTCAAAAGGAGTGGAATTCAACAGAGAGCGGCAAGGAGCCCTGTTAAGGAGATAAACAACTGTGTTTACAGCTTCTCCCCAAAAACTTTTTGGTAAACTCTTTTGATGTAGCAGGCATCTAGTCATTTCTATGATAGTTCTGTTTCGTCTTTCAGCAATTCCATTTTGCTCTGGAGAGTCTCTAATGGTAAGTTCTTTTCTAATTCCACAAGATGAGCAAAAGTCATTAAAAGAAGTGCTAGTGAATTCTCCTCCCATTTCAGTCCTTAAAGCTGTTATTTTTAAATTTGTTTCATTTTCCACTTGAGCTTTAAAGAGCTGAAACTTGGCAAGGGCTTCAGATTTATGGTTTAGGATATAGACCCACATCATCCTAGTGAAGTCATCAACTATCAGCATATAGTATTTTTTTTCCTGAGATGGAGGGTGTTCTAGAAGGACCCCAAATATCAGCATAAATCAATTCCAATGGCTTGGAAGTTTTCTTTTTGAGAGCAGAAGGGTGAGGAGTTCTGTGGAGTTTATTAATAGCACAGCTGTCACATATTTCATGATTCCCATTGAGATTTGGAATGCCTGTTACAAGTTGTTTTGTGGAGAGTTTTTTAAGGTCTTCAAAATTTAAATGACCAAATCTCTTGTGCCACTTTGAGAGTTCACATTCTTCTGTGACTTTCAAACCTTTACATTCTTGAGGAAGGTTGAGAGGAAAAACTTTGTTATTTGTCATTTTGACTTTAGCCACAATTTGTGAAGAGTTCTTGTCATATATGATGCATTGAAGGTTGTCAAACACAAGTTTAAATCCTCTTTTAAGTAGCTGACCAACACTAAGAAGGTTTTGGGCTAAGTCAGGAACAAATTGGACATCGGGTATATGCTTAAATTGTCCTGTTTTGGTTCTAACAGCAATAGTTCCATTCCCAAGAATAGCTTTTGTGGTTCCATCTCCAAGGATGACTTGAGACTTTTCATTTTCATTGTACTGAATGAAGGCTTGTTTGTTGTTGGTCATATGATTTGAACAAGCACTATCTAGATACCATATATCATTGATCATGGTACCATTATTATCACATGTGTAGAAAACAAAGTCATCTTCATCTTGTTCTCCATAGTGGGCCTCTTCTTTAGGCATGAACTCAACTTTTTGTTTTGACCAACAGTCTTTACTTAAATGTGTTGGTTTCCGACACCTCTTACACCTATAAAAGCAATCTTGTGCTTCATGATTGTTTCTCTTGCACAACACACAAAACGGAGTGGTTTGAAAGTTTTGTTTTAAACCATCTTCCTTTAAAATTGATTCTTTTCCTGTTTTTATATAAGCTTTACTTTGAAATGCTTGTTCTAAGCTTTGATGCTCATACCTTTTGAGTCTTTCTTCATGAGATTGAAGAGAGCCTAGTAAGTCTGGTAAGGTAAGAGTATTGACATCCTTGGACTCCTCTATGGCAACAACAAAAGCATATTTTTGTGTAAGTGTTTTTAAAACTTTGAGAACTATTTTTTTTCTCTTCAATGTTATCTTCAAGACTTTTTATTTGATTGGTAAGAGATGTTACTCTTGAGAAATATGCTAAGGCTGATTCTTCTTCTTTCATGAATAAAGTGTCAAATTCTTGTACCAAATTTTGAAGCTTAATGGATATTACCTTAGAGGATCCTTGAAAATCATTCTTGAGAGAATCCCAAGCTTCCTTGGCAGTAAGAGCTCCCATGATTCTTGGAAAAATGCTTCTTCCTATTCCTTGTTGGATATAAAGAAGGGCTTTAGCATCTCTCTTGGCATTTTCAGAGTATTCTTTTACTTGAGTTGCTTCCCAAGCAGTGAGCGGATTTTCGGCAGTTGGTTGAACATAACCAGCTTGGATTAAGTCCCACAGCCCTTGTGATATGAAGAGAGTTCTCATTTGAATGTGCCAAAAATCATAAGACTCTCCTTCAAAGATAGGAACTCCACTTGGGGAGTAGAGAAAGTTTTGGGAAGGGTTACTAAAGGAAGCCATATGAGGAATAAGAAGGGAAAACACAGATAAAGAAAACACCCCCTTAGAACTGATGGCGGATAGTAATCACAACCACCCCTCTGATACCATGTTGAAAAACTTCCAGGGGGGAAGGTAGACGGTACTACCAGGATTCTTTTTCATAGCAAAAAGTAGTACATGGGGGCAGAATACATTAGAAAGCCTCTGCTAGCTTTTCTGAACTAAACAAAAGGAAAGGGCTTTATATATATAGCCAACAGAACTTGAAAAAAGACAAAATACAAGTTAACATAGATAAGGAAAAAGGGGGCTGCAGCTGACAGAAGCTTTTAGTTCCCCTATGCTGGATTTTCGGTGGTTTGGTATTGATGGTTGGTTGTTTTCTTGCTGCTTTCTTCTATCTTCTTCCTGACATTCTTCGGTTCTAGTTCTTGTTGCAGATCTGGGATTACGCTGCCTTGATTATCCTGCAATAGGAATGACTTTATCACTCTCTCTCCTTTCACTCTTTCTCTCTCTCTCTCTCTCTCTAAATTCTTCCGGAAAATCTGCTCCAAATTTTCTATTCCACCGCATTACTTTACAACAAACAAAAACCTATTTACAGGCAAAGTAAAAGCAAACAAATTCTCTCTCCGCAATAAATGCGGTTCTCTCTCTCCTCCACCTATACATCTTAAGAACTTAATAATAAAAGCCTTTTTAAATAAAACTTGTTGACCAAGTCAACACAGCTCAAAACCAACAAACTCCCCCTCAAGCTTGGCCGCACATGTCGAGCTTGCCTTTGAGCTTCGCGAACGTGTCTGCCTTCAATGCCTTAGTGAATATGTCCGCAACCTGCTCTCCGGTGGGGCAATACACCACTTCCACGGTCTTCTGCTTCACTTGCTCCCGAACAAAATGATATCGAGTCTCGATATGCTTGCTCCTCCCATGCAGCACTGGGTTCTTCGCGAGCTGGATGGCCGACATGTTATCCACTAACACTGTCGTTGGCCCTTCCTGTCCATGATGCAACTCCACCAATAACTTCCTGAGCCAGATGGCTTGGCAGGCGCATGCCGCCGCAGCTATATACTCCGCTTCGCATGATAACAAGGCTATAGTAGCCTGCTTCTTCGAGCTCCATGAGAACGCCGCCGTCCCCATGTGAAAACAGTATCCGGAAGTGCTCTTCCGATCATTGACATCTCCACCATAGTCGTTATCCGAGTAGCCGACTAGCTTCAACTCTCCTCCAGATGAGTACTTCAGGCCATGGTCCCTTGTTCCGTTCACATATCTTAGGATTCGCTTCGCTGCGGTGAAGTGATCATGCTTGGGCTCCTCCATGTACCTGCTTACTACCCCGACCGCATACATGATGTCCGGCCTAGTGAAGGTCAAGTACCTTAGACTCCCGACTAGGCTCTTGAACATCGTCGGGTCCACACCTTCCTCCTCAGAGTCCTTCCTCAGCTTTGTCCCTGGGTCCGCTGGAGTGGAGATAGCCTTGCTACCCTCCATCCTGAACTTCTTCAGAATTTCTTCAGCATACTTCTTCTGGGATATGAAGATCCCGTCTCCCTCCTACTTCACCTCAACCCCCAGGAAATAACTCAGCTCTCCCAAGTCCGTCATTTCGAACTCCTTCTTCATAAGCCTCTTGAACTCCTCAAGCATGGTTGGGTTGTTCCCGGTGAATATCATGTCATCCACGATTAGACACAAGACCATGATATCCCCGTTCTCCTCTATCTTCACATACAGGGCATACTCGTATGGGCACTTCACATATCCATGCTTCTGGAGGAAGGCATCTATCCTTCCATTCCACGCCCTTGCTCCTTGCTTCAGCCCATACAAAGCTCTGTCTAGCTTGCAGACTTTTCTCTCCTGGCCCTTCACCACATACCCTGGAGGCTGCTCGATGTACACATCCTCCTCCAAGTAGCCATTCAAGTACGCCACCACAGCATCCATTTGCAAGATTGTCCACCCATAATGAGCTGTCAGTGCGATGATCAACTGAATGGTGTCAATCCTCGCCACTGGGGCATAGACCTCGTCATAGTCCACTCCTTGGACTTGCCTGTAGCCCTTCACGACGAGCCTAGCCTTGTGCTTCTCCACAGCTCCATCTTTGTTCTTTTTCACCTTATAGACCCACTTCACCCCGAGGGGTTTGTGGCCTGCCGGTGGATCCACTAGCCTCCAGGTATCGTTCTTCTTGATAGAAGCCATCTCGGCATCCATCGCCGTCCTCCAAGATTTCTCCTGGGCAGCTTCTTCATAGGACCTTGGCTCACAATCTGCTAAGAGGCAATACAATGAATAGTTAGTATGGATTGGGCCCGTCTCCTCATAGATCTCCCCCACCCTCTTCATCCTGGGTGGTGGACTCTCAGAGTCACTCCGACTCCCGCTGCCTCCTGCAGAATTTTCTCCACTTGAGCTTTCCCCTCTTGAGTGGGAGGTAGAAGCTCCCCCTGAATTCCTGCTCGGTGGTGATGGTGGCTCCACTCCACCATCCTCGGCTCCAGCCTCATGACCTCCTTCATCTTCATCCTCGAAGAACATGCCCTTCATGCTCCTCGTCTTCTCATCCCAGCTCCAGTTGCTGCCTTCTTCAAACACCACGTCTCTCGAGACTATGACCTTCTCTGTCACCGGGTTGTAAAGCTTGTAAGCCTTGCTCTCCAGAGCGTATCCAACAAAGATACACTTCTCGCTCCTATCGTCGAGCTTCTTCCTTCTCTGTTCCGGGATGTGAGCATGAGCTACACATCCGAAGACCCTTAGGTGCTTCACGCTTGGCTTCCAGACACTCCATTCTTCAAACGGCGTCATGAACTTCACGCTCTTTGTAGGGCATCTGTTCAGTAGATACACCGCACACTGTACTCCTTCCGCCCAGAAACTCTTCGGTAGCCCCTTCTCCTTCACCATGCTCCTCGCCATGTTCATGATGGTGAGGTTCTTCCTCTCTGCCACTCCGTTCTGCTGCGGTGAGTACGCCGCCGTCAGCTGGTGTGAGATCTCATTATCCTTGCAGAAAGCATCAAACAGCCTCGAGGTGTACTCCCCACCTCGATCTGTCCTCAGCACCTTCAGTGGCTGACCACTCTCCTTCTCAGCCATCGCCTTGAACTCCTTGAACTTGTCAAGGGCCTCAGATTTTTCTTTCAGAAAATACACCAAACACTTCCGACTGAAGTCATCAGTGAATGTGATATAGTATCTGCTTCCGCCCACTGAGGTGGTCTCAAACGGACCCGCAATGTCCGAGTGGACCAGTTCAAGCTGCCTCCTTGCTCTCCAGGACTTCCCTCCTTCAAAACTCTGCCTCTTCTGCTTCCCCTTCGTGCAAGCTTCACACACCTTCTGAGGTGGTGAGATCATTGGCAGATCTGTCACCATCCTTGAGTGAGATAGCAGCTTCAACCCCGTGAAACCCAAATGGCCCATCCTATGGTGCCATATCCATGCTTCTTCCTCTTCCTCCGTTCTCGCGAGACAAGCTGTCTCTTGAGCATCCATCTTCAGCGTGAAGAGACGGTTCGCCGTCATCTCCACCTTCACTACTTCCTTCCCTTGACCATTCTTCATTGCCAGAGACCCATCCTTCATCTGGACGCAATAGCCTCTCTCCACTAACTGCCCAATGCTCAAGATGTTGGTCTTCAACCCTGGCACATAGTACACATCGTTCAGGTGTACTCTCTCCCCGTTCAGCTTCGTCTCCACCAAACCCTTTCCTTCCAAAGAGATCTTTGTACGCTCTTTGTGGAGCATTGTTCCCATTGTTCCTAGCCTCCGCATAGTGGTTAGCTTCTTCTTTCTTCCTCGGACTCCAGCAGTCGTAGCCCATATGCCCATACTTGTTACAGTTGTAACATTGTATCTGGGACATATCTCCTCGGCCTCTTCCTCGGCCTCTTCCTCTTCCTCTTCCTTCTTGCCATCCACCTTGATGTTGCTCCTCCTCTTTCTGGTAGTTCTGGTTTCTCCCTTGATTTCTACCTCCTCTTCTTCCTCTACCTCTTCCTTGGTGACCTCGGCCACGCTGGCCGTCTCCTCTTCCTGAACTTTCCCCAAAGTTCAATTGGGTCTGGAGTGCTTTTCCCAAACCACTCGCTTCCTCATCATCCTGCAACATCCTGTACTCATGAGCTTGCAAAGATCCTACAAGCTCATCCACGGCCATCTCGGTGAGGTCCTTCGACTCTTCAATCGCCACCACTATATGGCGGAACTTCTTCGACATAGATCTCAACAACTTCTCCATGAAGCTTACATCTTCGATCGCCTCCCCATTTGTCTTCATCTCGTTTGTGAGCGTCCGCAGACGGGTCACATAGTCACCGACCTTCTCGGTGCTCTGCATTTTCGTCACTTCATACTCCGCACAGAGGGACTGTAGCTTCACCTTCTTTGCCTTCTCAACCCCTTGCATGGAGCGTTGCAACACCTCTCATGCCTCCTTAGAGGTTCTCGCATCTGAGATCTTCTCGAAAGTCGCCTCGTCAACCCCTTGATACAACAAGAAGAGAGCCTTCTTGTCTCCCTTCCTTGCTTCTCTCAACGCCGTCTTCTGCGCGTTGGTCAACGTCGCCTCTACTGCGGAAGTACGCTTCTCATACCCATTCTCCACTACATCCCACAACTCCTTTGATGCGAGTAGTACTTTCATCTGGATGCTCCAGTTCCCATAGTTGGTCTTCGTCAACTTGGGCACTTGCCCCGGCATAGCTCCACTCGTCTCCATCACTTCTACTCCTCAAACCTTCCGAGTCACCGCAAAGGTTTGCAACCTAGCTCTGATACCACTTGTTGGAAGCGTCGTATATGGGCACGCGGCCACGCTACCTCGTCTCCCGCTAACTTGCCGAGCACCACTTCGCCGAACACACACTATTCCGGCGAGCACCTACCACTCTCACTTCACGGCGAGCACAACTCCACGGCGAACACCCACTACTCTTGGCGAGCACTCACACCACTTGCGAGCACACCTACTTGCGAGCACAACCCCTTCTGGCGAGCTCTTCCCACTCAACCAAAATTGGCGAGCTCTTCCTTCTACAGAAATGGCGAGCTCTTCCTTCAACAGAAATGGCGAGCTCTTCCTTCCACCACTGGCTCCTCCTTGCTCCGGCGAGCAGATCCCTGCACGCGGCGAGTACGGGCTGGCGCGAGATTCCAGTTGCCGGGCAAGCTCTCCACGCGAGTGCAAGCTGGCTGCTCCCCTTTCTCCTCCACGTGGGCGAGACAACTTCCGGCGAGAGCTTCTCCTCCCCCTATTCCGGCGAACTCACACACTCGGCGAGTTGACGGGCTGCTGACTGCGAGCTCCCCCTCCTTCAAGTACGCGCGAGCCGGCGGCGGGCTAGTAGGCGACTCCTCCTGCGGGAGGTGGCAGGCGAGAGAGGGCTGCGAGATAAGGTGGCGAGAGAGCTCCAGGCAAGATGAGGTTTGCGAGAGAGATGATGGCGAGAGCTGGTTCACGTATTCCTGCGGGAATGACTTTATCACTCTCTCTCCTTTCACTCTTTCTCTCTCTCTCTAAATTCTTCCGGAAAATCTGCTCCAAATTTTCTATTCCACCGCATTACTTTACAACAAACAAAAACCTATTTATAGGCAAAGTAAAAGCAAACAAATTCTCTCTCCGCAATAAATGCGGCTCTCTCTCTCCTCCACCTATACATCTTAAAAACTTAATAATAAAAGCCTTTTTAAATAAAACTTGTTGATCAAGTCAACACAGCTCAAAACCAACAAGATCGACTCGGAGTGACCTAATGGATTGCGTGTCTTCCTAGAGCTAGGCTATATATATGCTGGAGATACTATAAATAGTGATTCCAAAGTTTGTGTGCTATTGTGGACTATCTTAATTGAGCGAGCCTCTCCCTACAAAAGGATCGAGAACTATCAAGAAATTGGCATGATTTTTGGACCAAAGTTTCACTCTTTGATTTGACAATGCGCATGCACGCATGAGTAGCCTAGCAAACAAAAGTGTAGAACTTTTTCATTCCAAAATCTGGGTCAGAGATAGGAGAGGTGGGGCCTATTATAAGCATATGAGTGGACCGTCTGGGTTGGCGGTGTGGGACTAATCTTGGCATGCCTTCTTTTTGGTTCATGTTGGACCGTCATATCAAACACGGCCTCTCAGCGTGAACTGATATCATGTTAAATCACCGCACTCATTTTCCATTCCAAAACCCGGGTCAAAGATAGGAGAGGTCGGGCCTATTATAAGTACACCCGTCTAGATAGGCGTTGTGAGACTAATCTTGACATGCCTTTTTTTTTTGTTCATGCTGGACCGTCCAACATTGATTTGGGCATTGATACTGCAGCTGACGAAAATGTCCACTTGGCATCAACTGATCAGTTCCAATAGTCCCACATATAAATCTTGGAAAACATGACAGAAGATGTTTAATTTTTTTTTATACTTTATGTTGATTGTAGTTTACTTGGTGTTTGATTGGCGCGCGCGGGGGCTCCATCGCCGACGGTTTTCCCCACACGGATGGCGCGGTAAATCCCGGTTCGCTGTTAGTTGGGGGCGGGAGGGGCATTCGCACCCGATTTGGGGTATTATTGGATGGATTTTCTCACTTTTATGGTGTCAAGGATGTGCTAGCTAGAAGCGTCTATGCTCGCTCAAGATTCAATAGGTTCACATTATCATGGACGGCTTACGTAACAAATGTTTCTATCACCCCGTGGAAACTTTGGGATGTGGTGATTCGATCCTCCAAATGGTCGCTTTTATGTGTATCTCATGTGCGCGCATCCATCGTGAAGGTAATCGGGTGGCGGATGCTATGGCTAATTTGGGATTGGCTCGTGGCATTAGTTGTGGCTTCTCGATCGCATGATCTTATGCCGAACTGTATTCGCAGATCATTGTGTTTAAAAAAAAAATCACTTATTTATATTCTTTAGATGTTTTTTTTTAATATTGGCATCAACTGAGTTCCATTTTAGATTAGCTAGCAAAGCGTTTATGTTAGAAATTGAAGTGAGCTATCGCCAGCGATAGCGCTACCGCCGGCGGTAGCTCATACTCGCCACCCCCTTGTTTTGCCTATAAATAGAGGGGTACCCCCCTCTAAAGAGTATCGATTCTGGATCTGGCGAGTATCATCAACTTTGAACGAGTTAGAGATACCAGAGCGCCACCAGGCGAGCATCGGACTTGGAGTAAGTTCGGCAGGCGAGCATCGGACTTGGAGTAAGTTCGGCCAGCTCCCTAGAGCGAGTAGCAAGTATTGGAGCTAACGCCCGGCGATAGCGATACCGCCGGCGATAGCGATACCGCCGGCGATAGCGAGTATTGGAGGAAGCGGCGCGTGGCGAGTACGCGAGTAGCTTGGAGTGCGAGCAGCGAGCTTGCCAGTAGTGAAGCTAACGCCCGGCGATAGCGATACCGCCGGTGATAGCGAGGAGCGAGCTTCGATAGCGAGGAGCGAGTATCAGAGCGAGTATCACCAGCGCGGTGTGCTCTGAAGGAGAAGCGGACCTTGTCTGTGACCAAGTTCTTATCTACTATTGGTTGTTGTGATTCAAGTTGGATGCAACTTGTATTCAGCCCTGTTCAGTTGTAACTAGCTACCAGAGTTATTATTATTGTGAAATATTGTGTTCATCTATTTGGTGTCCTTATTCTCCCGTTGGTTGACGTGTTCTTCCGACATCAAAATATTTCACATGGTATCAGAGGGATAGTGGGAACAAGGACGAAGCAACCAAGATGGACGGCGGAGGAGGGTATGCTAGGGGACTTGGCATTGAGCTGCTTACTCAAACCAACTACAAGAAGTGGATGTCTTGTATGGAGAGATACCTTCTTGGAGAGGATCTCTGGGAGGTTGTTGGTGGTGGGGAGCAAGAGGAAGTTGTAGCTGCCGGAGATAATGGTCCAGCTGTGAGAGCTTGGAGGAAGGCCAACGCCAAGGCGGAGTTCACCGTGAAGAGAGCCATATCACCTGACTTGTTCGACCACATCATTGGTTGCAAGTCAGCGTCTGCGATCTGGATAGCCCTCGATGGGTTATTCAACAAGAAGAATGTGGCGCGTCTACAATTCCTGGAGAATGAGTTGGCGAAGTCGACTCAAGGCGAGATGGCGATATCCACCTTCTTCCTGAAGGTGAAGAACCTGTGTGGGGAGATCTCGGCCTTGGATCCTGAAGAGCCAATCTCAGAGGCGAAGTTGAAGCGGCACATACTCCGAGGCTTGAGGAGGGAGTATGTCCCCTTCGTTACTTCCGTGCAAGGATGGGCTACTCAGCCCTCCCTTCTGGAGCTAGAGAACCTGCTATCGTCACAGGAGAGTTTGGCGAAGCAGATGGCGGGAGTATCCATCTCAGGTGGAGATGGCGAGGTCTTGTTCTCAGGAAAGAGAAGATCCTGGGACAAGAGAAAGAAGAACTCCGGAGATGGACCTTCAACGTCCTCTCAGGGAGATGGGAGGAAGTTCCTCCCTGCGCGCGATGAGAAAGGGAGAACCCTTTGCTTTGCCTGTAAGAGGTACGGGCATATGGCAAAGGACTGCCGGTCCAATCTAAAGGCCGGTCATGCTGCTAACAAGGAGGGAGATCACCAGAGAGGTGGAGGAAGAGGTGGAGGTCACCAGGGCGGTGAGAGGGGGGACAATTGTTTCCTGGCAGAGATGACGACAACGTCGGTCGATGTCTTAGCCTCCATCAACCTCGAGAATGACTGGATAGTGGATTCCGATTGCGGGCATCATCTCACTGGAGATATGTCCAAGTTCGACTCCTTGAAAGCGTATGAAGGAACAGATGTTATCATCACTGCGGATGATACGGTGCATCCCGTGGAGCGAGAAGGGAAGGTGTCCCTTGGGAGTAGAGAGAAGTCAGTGACACTGAAGAGTGTGTATCACGTGCCTGGCATGAAGAAGAACCTCTTCTCGGTGGCTAACGTCGTGGATGCTGGATACCACGTGGTGTTTGGACCGAAGGAGGTGAAGTTCTTGAAGAACCTATCGTCTGTCGATGCTGACGTCACGCTCACTGGGAGAAGGGTGAAGGATTTGTATGTCCTATCTGCAAATGCCTACGTGGACAAGCTGAAGACAAACGACAGCGCTGTGATCTGGCATGAGAGGTTGGGTCATGTGGGGATGGACAAGCTGAAGATGATGGCGGCAAAGGGCCTAGTGAGTGGCCTGCCTCATCTCTCTTCCTACGACGACGGCCATGTGTGCGACGGATGCCAATATGGAAAGTCACATCGACTTCCATTTGACAAGTCGGAGACCAGGTGTAAGGCACCTCTTGAGTGCGTACATGCTGACGTTATGGGGCCGTGCGCCACCCTTACTTATGGAGGCAATAAGTATGCGCTGGTTCTGTTGGATGACTACACCCGCTATACGTGGATGTACTTTCTGAGAGAGAAATCAGAAGTTTTCAGCAAGTTCCTCAAGTGGAAGGAGCTTGTGGAGGGGAGGCTGAACCGCAGAGTGAAGAAGCTGAGAAGCGACAATGGAGGGGAGTTTACCTCCAATGAGTTTGCTTCTTTCTGCAGGAGGTTCGACATTCGGCGGGAGCTCTCCTGCGCTCACACCCCTCAGCAGAATGGGGTGGCAGAGAGGAAGATCCGTCATCTAGTGGAGACTACCAGGAGTTGGCTACATGCCAAGATCATTCCCAAGGCCTTATGGGCGGAGGGAATGACGTGTGCTACTCATGTGATCAACATGCTACCTCTGAGTCCTAACAGGATGGTGTCTCCACACTAGCTCATGTTCGGAGAGAAGCCCAATGTGGGTCACATGAAGGTGTTCGGTTCTACCTGCTTCGTGCACGTCCCGGACGCTCAGAGAACAAAGTTGGAGCCGAAAGCGAGGAAGTGTATCTTCATCGGCTACGATGAGCGGAAGAAGGGGTGGAAGTGCATGGATCCGCAGACCCACAAGTTCGTCGTCTCGCGCGACGTTGTGTTTGACGAACTGGTCTCATACCATGGAGTCTCTTCAGTGGAGCTGCCGGAGAGTGGAGAAGCTAGCAGGGAAGAGGAGTGGGTCACTGAGGACCCTACTGTGGAGTTGGAGTTATCTCCAAGTACTCCATCGCCATCTGGCTCGGGAGGAGCATCTGGCTCAGGAGGAGCTTCTGGCTCAGGGGGAGCTACGAACTCAAGAAGCAGGGAGAGCACCGCTTCAGGAGGAGTTCAGAGAGGAGCTCAGAGAGGAGCTCAACCAGAGGAGTCTACCGGAGTGGTAGATAGTGGCCAAGCCTTGAGGAGGTCGAAGAGGACCATCGTCCTGCCTGCTCGCTATAAGGAGGGGAACTTCGTGAGTTTGGTTTCCTGCTTCTTCGCAGGACCACTCGATGAGAGGGAACCTGCCTGCTTTGAGAATGCAGCTGGAATCAAGGAGTGGGACGCGGCCATGATCGAGGAGATGGAGGACCTAGAGAAGAATGAGACATGGGGCCTGGTTCCCATGGTGGAGGGCATCAAATCTGTCACCTGTAAATGGGTGTACAAGGTTAAGAAGAGAGCTGATGGAGAAGTGGAGCGGTACAAGGCGAGACTTGTCGCTCGGGGCTTCTCACAAACCTACGGAGAGGACTATGAGGAGACATTTAGTCCTGTCGCAAAGATGACGTCGGTGAGGACGATCATCGCTCTGGCGGCGTGCCGAGGTTGGAAGCTGTGGCAGCTTGATGTGAAGAATGCGTTCCTGTATGGAGAGATTGACAAGGACATATTTATGGTGCAACCGCCTGGATACGTGTCCAAGTCTCAGCCACATCAAGTCTGCAAGCTGAAGAAGGCCCTCTACGGGTTGAAACAGGCGCCGAGAGCTTGGTATGGGAAGATTGCGGAGTACTTGCAGTTCTGCGGCTACGATGCCTCAGACTCGGACTCCAGCATGTTCGTGAAGAAGAGTGGAGGTCTTCACATGCTGGTGCTGCTATACGTCGACCACATGGTCGCGACGCTGAGAGCAGCTTTGCATACAATTCGAGATGAATGATCTTGGTGAACTGCACCATTTCCTTGGCCTCGAAGTTGAGAAGAGAAGAGGCGGGCTGTATGCTTCCCAGAGGGCGTATGCCGAGAGGATCGTCGAAAGATTCGGCATGAAGGAGGGGAAGAGCAGCTCCTTTCCTCTGGAGGCTGGGCTGAAGCTTCGGAAGGAAGAAGGGAGGATTCTTCCTGATCTGAAGATCTTTCGGGCACTGATGGGGAGTCTTATCTACTTGACTATCACGAGGCCGGACATCGCCTTTGCTGTCGGCCGAGTTAGTCGGTATATGCAGGAGCCGCGGAAGACTCATCTGGAGGCAGCCAAGGGGATACTGAAGTACGTGAATGGCACCCTTGAGATGGGGTTGTCCTATGAAGAGAAGTCTGACTTCAAGCTGCATGGGTACACGGATGCAGACTACGGAGGTGACGCTGATGATCGCAAGTTGACATCAGGTTACGTGTTCTTGTGTGGGGCAGCTGCTATCTCGTGGTGTAGCAAGAAGCATGACTCTATTTCTCTTTCTACCACGGAGGCCGAGTACAAGGCGTCGTCCTTAGCCGCTCAGGAGTGTGTCTGGCTAAGGAGACTAGTGGAGGATGTGGACGAGGAGGTCAGCGGACCTACTGTGCTACGTGGGGACAACGAGAGTGCATTGAAACTGGTAACCAATCCAGTTTGTCATGCAAGAACCAAGCACATTGAGATCGATCATCACTTCATCAAAGAGAAGGTGCTGGGTGGCTTGATCGTTGTGGAGCATGTGCAGAGTGAAGACAACCTTGCGGATATATTCACAAAGCCCCTATCTGCGGGGCCGTTCCGGAGGCTTCGCTCGTTGCTTGGAGTTGTTCCTGGAGCTCACTTCAAGAGGGAGTGTTAGAAATTGAAGTGAGCTATCGCCAGCGATAGCGCTACCGCCGGCGGTAGCTCATACTCGCCACCCCCTTGTTTTGCCTATAAATAGAGGGGTACCCCCCTCTAAAGAGTATCGATTCTGGATCTGGCGAGTATCATCAACTTTGAGCGAGTTAGAGATACCAGAGCGCCACCAGGCGAGCATCGGGCTTGGAGTAAGTTCGGCAGGCGAGCATCGGACTTGGAGTAAGTTCGGCCAGTTCCCTAGAGCGAGTAGCAAGTATTGGAGCTAACGCCCGGCGATAGCGATACCGCCGGCGATAGCGAGTATTGGAGGAAGCGGCGCGTGGCGAGTACACGAGTAGCTTGGAGTGCGAGCAGCGAGCTTGCGAGTAGTGGAGCTAACGCCCGGCGATAGCGATACCGCCGGCGATAGCGAGGAGCGAGCTTCGATAGCGAGGAGCGAGTATCGGAGCGAGTATCACCAGCGCGGTGTGCTCCGAAGGAGAAGCGGACCTTGTCCGTGACCAAGTTCTTATCTACTATTGGCTGTTGTGATTCAAGTTGGATGCAACTTGTATTCAGCCCTGTTCAGTTGTAACTAGCTACCAGAGTTATTATTATTGTGAAAGATTGTGTTCATCTATTTGGTGTCCTTATTCTCCCGTTGGTTGACGTGTTCTTCCGACATCAAAATATTTCACAGTTTATTTTACCATTGCCGGGATCCTCTTCATTTGGAGTGAAATGGATAGTATTCATTTCACGGTCCAGATCTATTTCTTGCTGATCTGTGCATTCACACCACGAAATGGATACTATCCATTTCACCCAAATGGAGAGAATCCGGATTCTATTTTATAGGAAGACTATAGTGAGTTGTCCTTTTCTCTATGAAAAAAATAAACCTTTCCCAGAAAAAGTATTGTTTAAAAAAACGCAGCAGATATTGTCGGTGTTTTTTTTTTAAAACACCACAAATTGCTCTGTGTAATCACAACGCTATTAGAAAAGTGCCGCGAATATCCACGACGGCGATCTCTATTGCGGCATTTTTGAAGTGCCGCAAAAAACTTAATTACGCGGTGCTCGAAATGCCCCGCTAAAGGCCCCCAAAAGTGTGGTGGTAGCCTAATTTTATTGTAGTGAATTTCCACATTCAGCTATCAACCTTTCAGCACTCAATCATAACGGCCACCACTCTCGCTCTAAAGCATATTACCAACAAAAGTGGTTTGATCGTCTAATGATGACGAAAGTTCGTTCTGATACGAATAACTTGTACGTCCATTTTATGGATTACAATCAATTAATTAAGTTCATATTACTATTCTGTGGATTTTTGTAGTCCGAGTTCTTCTGCAGTGTATTTTTCTGCAGCGCAGATGGGTGATAGGAGGGGTTGAGTGCCCCTCTTATGGAGAAGGAGGTCGGGGGATTGAGGCCGAGCGTGCAACGCCTCGCCGACCTCAACAACCCGCCACGTGGCAGAAGAGGGTCTTTGTGGCCCGATGGCCAGTGGGACTGGAGGAGTTCCTGCCACGTGGAGAGGGGTTGGATATCGGTGGACTGCAGTCAACCGTGGAGAGGGGTTGAGCGCCCCTTCTAACAAAAACCGGTTTTTTGTTGAAAGGGGAGTACGGGACTTATCACCCGCTCTAGGTGCCCGCCTCTGCTCCCCCCAAAGGGCTGCAGCCCAACCAGGCCCAACCCATCTCCATCACTGTTCTCATGATGGCGGGTTGTTGTCGAAGAGCCTCGAACCCCTGACCTCGATAAGAAGCTCTCCTAGCAGCCCTCATCACCCAGCTGTGCTGCAGCGCAGTTGGGTGATAGGAGGGGTTGAGTGCCCCTCTTATGGAGAAGGAGGTCAGGGGATCGAGGCCGAGCGTGCAACGCCTCGCCGACCTCAACAACCCGCCACGTGGCAGTGATGGGTCTGTGTGGCCCGATGGCCAGTGGGCCTGGAGTGTGGCTGCCACGTGGAGAGGGGTTGGATCGGTGGACTGCAGTCAACCGTGGAGTGGGGGTTGAGCGCCCCCTTCAACAGTGCATCTCTCAATTTAATAAAATTATGCAAAGTACATATTTTCTTGTGATCTTGTATTTAACTATGTCTGAAAATTGCGCTTCCGTGACCGAAAATCTCAACACCTCCAACATGCTAAAACTAGTGCTCAAGATAAGTTTATTGTTTTGTCGGATTACAGATTTTCCTAAAGGATTCAACCTTCAAATAATATTCCGAGCATTGAAGATTGATCAAATAATCATTCTACTCATATTGTTACTATCTTCGTACCTATAACCCCCCAAAAAAATACTTTTAGCTTTGATATCCTAATAAAATTTTGAATTGTTGTAAGCCGAAATTAAGTATTAAAACTTGAATCACCTATGTAATAATAAAACACAAAGAGTTCTTCTAGTATTATATTATTTAACCATCATTAACACACAATTAATCATGAGCAAGTTTATTAAGATTTGCTTAATAATATACACACAAACTGAAGCTTGTTGGTTAATAATGATGGCATAGAGTTTGAGAGACTAGGAGAATTATTTGCATCTCTTTAGATGTGAATAAAGATTAACGTTATCGAAGCTTTGCGTGCAGAGTCCGCATCACCCGTCCGTGTTTATTAGTCGCAAGCCCCTCCTCCTTTCATCTCAAGGTTGAAGATGGAAGATGCGGGTTTCTATATGGTATCAAAGCATTATTTTGATTTACTAGAACCACGTACGTCAACCAACAATATCCATTCAAATCACATATAAATTGACCCAACTATCATAAGTAAATTGCAACTTGTATAAGATATTTATACTATCTATAAGGAAAGATGTGTAATTTGATGTAACATTCAATATATATGCCAATTTTATCCCCTTTTTAAATTTTATGTATTTGTAAGATTTAAAAAACAACGGGCGGAGCCGGTGCGTCCGAGAGCATGCTCGGGCACGGGCTAAGCACCGTGCACGATTGCTAATGATGTTATAAATAGAGGGTATATTAATTAATTGAATACAACAACCGTACAATTTTTTTTTGTTAAATTAAATTTGATAAGCTTTATGATGCATTTCTTGAATCCTTTTCTCCTAACATAGCAAGATTCACCCACGAAGTCGCTTGCACGAGTGAGTTTCCCCAATGTTCGCCATTTTTTGTTGTCCATGGAGTTACTAATCGAAGTCGCCCTCCGCGTATTCACCGTTGGAGAAAGACTAGACCAATGGCAAGAGATGCGTATATATGTGAACCTACAACAAAGAATATGTGTGTAGTCTCTTAATTGGTTTGCTACCATCTCCTTGTTATTCATTAATGTTGTAACTTAGAGTTTAATTTGAGCGTTCACGAACGAATATACATAACCATCACTTTCAGGACCACCACCACCGTATCAAACGAACCCTAGATGCCGAGATAAATAAAACACCAACCACTTTATTGTTATGCCTGGATATTGTACCTAAATTTACAACAGTGGTCAAAACCATTGTCTTGCCAAACATGCATTTTATGACGGTGGAGTTTTGGTCCAAACTCACCGGAGCAAAAAAGCTGCGCCAAACGGAACCATAAATATGGATTCGGTAGTTAATTCATTGAATTGAACTTTTTCTTTGGTTAATACAGAAGAAAATAACATCATAATTAAGATTACTATATGATCTGCTATGACATTAATTTTATAAGGTTAGCGAGGATAAAACAAATTTTAAAGAGAATAAACAAAATAAAAGCACATGTACATGCAGCTCCATTATTTTAATATATATGCATATTAAACATCTAATGTTTTAATATACCTACAAATCAGTATCACACACAATATTTAAATCCTTATACATATCACACTCTATTTAATATACATACCAGGCGCCGAGAGCCTGGTATGGAAAGATTGCGGAGTACCTGCAGTTCTGCGGCTACGATGCCTCAGATTCAGACTCCAGCATGTTCGTGAAGAAGGATGTAGGTCTTCACGTGCTAGTGCTGCTATACGTCGACGACATGATCGTGACAGGGAACAACCCTGAGGAGGTCGCGGCGCTGAGAGAGCAGCTTTCCATACGCTTCGAGATGAAGGATCTTGGTGAACTGCACCATTTCCTTGGCCTCCAAGTAGAGAAGAGAAGAGGCGGGCTGGATGTTTCCCAGAGGGCGTATGCCGAGAGGATCGTCGAAAGATTCGGCATGAAAGAAGGGAAGAGCAGTTCCGTTCCTCTGGAGGCGGGGTTGAAGCTTCGGAAGGAAGAAGGGAGGATTCTTCCTGATCCGAAGATCTTTCGGGCTCTGGTAGGGAGTCTTATATACTTGACTATCACAAGGCCGGACATCGACTTTGCTGTCGGCCGAGTTAGTCGGTATATGCAGGAGCCGCGGAAGCCTCATCTGGAGGCAGCCAAGGGGATTCTGAAGTACGTGAAGGGCACCCTTGAGATGGGGTTGTCCTATGAGGAGAAGTCTAACTTCAAGCTGCACGGATACACGGATGCAGACTATGAAGGTGACGCTGATGATCGCAAGTCGACATCAGGGTATGTGTTCTTGTGTGGAGCAGCTGCTATCTCGTGGTGTAGCAAGAAGCAGAACTCCATTTCCCTTTCTACCACGAAGGCCGAGTACAAGGCGTCGTCCTTAGCAGCTCAGGAGTGTGTCTGGCTTAGGAGACTAGTGGAGGATGTGGATGATGAGGTCAGCGGACCTACTGTGCTTCGCGGGGACAATGAGAGTGCATTGAAACTGGTAACCAATCCAGTGTGTCATGCAAGAACCAAGCACATTGAGATCGAGCATCACTTCATCAGAGAGAAGGTGCTGGGTGGCTTGATCACTGTGGAGCATGTGCGGAGCGAAGACAACCTTGCGGACATATTCACAAAGCCCCTATCTGCGGGGCTGTTCCGAAGGCTTCGCTCGTTGCTTGGAGTTGTTCCTGGAGCTCACTTCAAGGGGGAGTGTTAGAGTTTGTGAAGTGAGCTGTCGCCCAGGCGACAGTGGATGTCGCCCAGCGACAGCTGGCGAGTATCATACTCGCCGCCGAGTAGGCATTTGCCTATAAATAAAGGCCCCCCCCCTAAAGAGTAACTATTTCTGAAAGTGGCGAGTAGAGGCTTCAGAAGTGGCGAGTATCATCAACTCTGAGCGAGTTAGAGATACCAGAGTGCTACCCGGCGAGCATCGGACTTGGAGTAAGCTCGGCAGGCGAGCATCGGACTTGGAGCGAGTTCGGCGAGCTCCTTGAGCGAGTAGCGAGTAGAGGAGATATCGCCCGGCGACAGTGGATATCGCCCAGGCGACAGCGAGAAGGAGAGGAAGCGCGCGCGTCGAGCGTGCGAGTATCCTGGAGTGCGAGCAGTGAGCTTGCGAGTATCTGGAGTGCGAGAAGCGAGCTTGCGAGGATCCGAGCTATCGCCCAGGCGACAGTCAATATCGCCCGGCGACAGCGAGAAGCGAGCTTCTGTGGCGAGGAGCGAGTATTGGAGCGAGTATCACCATCCTGGTGTGCTCAGGAGGAGAAGCAGACCTTGTCTGTGAACAAAGTCTTACTTTCTTTAGGCTGTTGTGATTCAAGTTGGATGCAACTTGTATTCAGCCGTGTGTATTTGTAATTGATTGCCTAGTTGAGATATAAAACCTTCTTTATCCATTGCTGGTTCTCTTGATCGATAGCAGACCCAAAAAATTCAACAATCACACTCTATTTTAATATGAATATGTATAATATACTATTTATTCAATTAAAATACCACATTTGAAGTAATAAAATAAAAATCATTTTTTTTGCATGGTTTACATTAATTAAATAGTTTAATATAATCAATATTAAATTTACTATAAGATAACATTATTACCTCACTTGTGCTTTTAGGCAACATAAAATAAAAACATAGATATAATAATAAGGATGAATATAATGAAAAGATTTTGAATAAAAAGGTGCATTTGTATTGTCGTGGAATCGACCAAGATGGACTACTTCCAAGAGCAGCCAAGATGGACTACTTCCAAGAGCAGCCGTAGGTCATTTCACTATGAAGAATTAACAAGGTTACAAGAGAGAAAAACGCTCAAAATTTTGATTTTTGCAAATCTAATTAGAATAAGAGGAGCTTTCGTTATAAAGAACTCGGTACAACACAAAATCCCCAAAATACCTTTGGAAAGATACATACAAATTTCGGGACCTCGTGGATCGTCTTCAAGTGCAGTGTCGACATATGCGCATACGCAAATAATGATGTGTTGGGAAACGCTAGCTAGGCGTACGGGTTTGGATTTGAGACATAAATATAATAACAAGTAGTGCATGCTTTAGTCTATCACAGCGTGCCCTGGCATTGACGGACAATCAAAACTTTTTCTAGGTCGAGTGATTTCCCTTTATATTCCGCTACTCGCACTCGTGTGTACGACTTTCTTCAATTCCACGGAAGAGATCGATAACAAAGATGAATTCCATCCCGACGGGAACGCTTCCATTTTCATCACCGACTGCCTCATTCTTACCTAGCTAGGATTTCATCAAAACCATCACCACAAAGCGAAGCTCCTTAATTGTGGCTTTGACAAGTCTCTATAATTCTAGGGTCTTATTAATTAATCTCAGTAATCATAAGATTTCAATGGTCTCTGTAATCCTAGAGTTTCATTAGAGTAATCATGCATTGTATGTTATTGGTAAATGACCACAATTAGTATTAATCATGCTAAACTACTCCATACTACTTTTTTTTAATAAAGGTTATATTTTATTACATATTAGGAAAATGTTACAACTACTCCATCATAAGCTTACATATTCATGTTACACTCAATTACGTACTCAGCGTAATTACTCATTTTTTATAAGTAATATAAACGCGCAATCACTTTCAAAAAAATTTACTCCGGTCAGTTTGGCGGGCACAGTTGTGATACATGATTTAGGAACGATTAGGGGTCCATTTGGCCCGACGTTTTAACTCCGGTCAGTTTGGACAAAAATGTCATCTTTATGAAATAATATGTGTTTGACATGACAACGGCTATGACCACCACCAAGAAGAAGGAAAAAACTAATTTTGAACATAAAAATGGATAGAGTTCCGTAGGTGTGGTCGCAAACAACAGTTTGTAACTACTGTGTTCACTACCGCCATCACCATGCCAATTGCCAAACGGACCTTAAGATCATGAAATTGAACCCAAATGAATTCCTATGACCCAAACCAATCCACCGTTTTTTTTAATATGTATAAACCTGGCAACGTGCCCGGGTGAGCCAAAGAACAGCGCCCCGCACATTCTTTCAAAGTACTCAAACTTAATCGCTTGTCGAAGGCCGAGTTGTACTTGTTGTTTCATGTGAGTACGCTCGAGCGCACGACCTACACATGAACCAAAATGGCATATAGTTCGCCTTATTGAGAGTTGGAAAGTCTCACAACTTATTTGTCTCTCAAGAAATGCTCCTTAGTATGTTGCTTAATGTCCTATTAATCATCTTCATTTGGTAATTAATCACTCGGTCGATATATATGTATATGACACTAGTTATATATATGTAGAGCTAGTTCGCTAAATTCTTATAAATAAATATCTAGTGAGCATATATAGAATTTTATAGGTAGGGGCTTATGTACAATATTCTAGCTAGAGAGACAAATTTTCAAAGTAAAATCATTGGAGGCCTATAAAAGAAGAATGATCATCTCATCACTTGTAAAAGTCCTAGCTAGTCAACCCAAGAAAATTAAATATCCAACCAATGTAATGAGATCCTCAAGTTTTGGGAGTTCTTAAAAAATATTTTTGAGCTACCACTCAACTCTCTTGCTCATTTGTGAGTTAAATTTATGAGCAATGTGGGACAAATTAAGGCTCCGTTTGACACGGTGATGACGGTCGTGAACATGTGGGTTAAACTGTCATTCGTTGACGCTCACCTAAGGAACTTCATCCACTTTTATGTTCAAACGGATGAAATTTTTAGGTGGTCGTTAACGAATGATGATTTAACCCATGCATTTACGAAGCCTAAGTGATTGATATACTCTCACAACCTTTGTATTAATTGGAGCAATTGTCGTCATTGTGGGGAATTAATCTATGAGTACGCCAACCGGCAAACTCATAATGTCCAATTTATAAATATCAATGAAAATGCCGGAGCATGGGTACAGTCGTCGGTGTGGGATATACCCCGAACCACCAAGTAACTTACAAAATTAATTACCCGAAGTCCAAAAATACCGAAAACTAATCTAGGCTAAGAGCTCTTAGACGAAGTAAGCTGATTTGGTCATTTGCTAAAGCTCCGCGAGGCATAGATGAATAAAATCTTTGGATAAGCCGCAACTTATGTTTCGCTCTCTCGCACATTTGGTCATCGCATCCGCCACCGAGTTAATTACCTTCTCTATGAATGCGCGAGCATGAAAATTGCATGGTATTTAAATGTCGAAAGATTTCCTCACCGCATTCCCATAACCCTAAACCCTAAACTATTCAGACCATCAATGATGGCCAGGTAGTCACTAAATATATGAATCCAGTTCAAATTTAACTGACAACATAAAAGAACACCATCCCGCAGCGCAAAGCATTCAACTTCGAAAGAGCATCCAACTCTCAAATCCGACGAGGAAGGAGACACATCTCGTTTACGAATACACCCCCCTCCACTAGCAATTCGCAACGAATTAAGGAAAAAAACAATAATTCTGTGGAGGAGTCCCCAAGCCGATCTAACACGAGGTTTGAAAATAGTGACATTCGGCTTAATTCATTCCAAACCAGTCAAGCATCCATTTTTTCCTCATCGTATTGCGGATCGACAGAGCATGCATGATGAACCGTAAAAAGAATTTCCAATAGAATTCTCTTTGATGAAACTTGAGTCGCTTGAAAAGTTCACTTAGATCTTTCAACACAAAGAAACCGACGACGGAAACCATTGGAGAAATGCTTACTACTCTTGTTTCTCCAATAGGATAACTTTGAAGTGTATGTGTTGTTGTTATGGATGGAACCAAAGAAGAAAAAAAATTCATAGTGAACATCAACATTTGTAGGCTAGCATAACCCCGGCGCCCTTCTTGAAATTCATGTCAATAGGGGTAGAGGATATTCCAAATAGCTTTCCAACAAACTAATTAGGAGTATTTTGGTGGCAAAAAATGTGCCAAAATCCAACCAAATTCAAACGATTCATGCGCCCCTACTGTCAAGCTCGACAGCACCCGTCCGGCGACGGCGGGTTTTGTCCGCCCTTGCGCCCACAACATATACATATGAGTACTCAAAATGACCGCACAAAAATTTTAATTAATACTTTATAAATATTTTTTGTTTCAAAAACATTTATATTTTAACAAAAAATCATTTTAAAGTAGGTCTAGGAGGTCTAATGATTACCTACCATAGTAGGTGTAAGAGGTCTACTAAAAAGTTTTTGGATTTTATGAATTTCCATCATTATTTTTATTATAGGATATAGTGTAATTACACAAATAGCCATTATATTTGATAAATTTTTATTTTTTTCATAATATATGTTTAAATCATTGGAGTAAAAGAATGAGTCTATATTTAGCAATTTTGAATGTTGCACCAAAGGCAACTTCTTGTATATAGTAGTTAAAAATAGGCATTATATTTGATAAATTTTCATTTTTTTCATAATATATGTTTAAGTCATTGGAGTAAAAGAATGAGTCAATATTTAGCAATTTTGAATGTTGCACCAAAGTCAACTTCTTGTATATAGTAGTTAAAGATATATATGATGTTTCTTTTGAGAAAATACCTGCGGCGCTAAAAGACAAAATATGACGATCCGGGTTGATTTGTCTTAAAATTTGTCTTGGTAACAAAATGAAGGTCGATCTCCCCGCTGCATCCAGTTGGAATCCAAATCAGCAAGGAGAGATCGTCTTCGTCTGGCTCGACTAGGAGGCTAGATGTAGGAGTCATCAAAGTCTTCTGTTAACTTATAAGCGGACTGTTGTAAAAGGACATATTTCACACTTATTAAAAAGTTTGGGAATTGAAAGCAAACAAACAAAAGTATTGATTCTGATATCAAATCTTAGGTAAAGTTTAGGGATTGTCTTAACATTTTAATTTGGCTAGAATGAATAGAGGGTTGACATCAATATTAAGCTAGTTAAATAGTTGAGGAACTGAATTAATTCAAAGCAAGCTATATATATATAGACTGATTTCTTCGGGTAAATAAAATATAAGCACCGAAATAAATAAATAAAATTCTCTTTAAATATTGATCATTAAATTAACTCCTTTATGAAAGGTAAAAAAGCTAGAAAATGAATGAGGAAGAAGTTGTTGGACGGTCAAGAACAAAAAAAAGACATGTCGGGATTAGTTCCACACCGTCTATCTAGACGGTTTACTCGTGTTTATAATAGACCTCACCTCTCTCCTATCTTTGACCCTGCTTTTGGAATGGAAAATGAGTGTGGTTTTTAACATGGTATCAGAAGTAGCTGATCGAGGGGGCGGGTTGGACGGTCCAGCATGAACAAAATATAAAAGGCATGTCAAGATTAATCCCACACCACCTATCTAAACGGTCCACTCGTACTTATAATAGGCCTCACCTCTCCTATCTTTGACCCGGGTTTTGGAATGGAAAATGAGTGCGGTATATATATATATGTTCACACTAAGGGAGCGTGTTGGACGGTCCAGCATGATAAAAAAAAGGCATGCTAAGATTAGTCTCACACCACCTACCTAGACGATTCACTAGCTCGTGCTTAAAATATGCACCACCCCCTATCTTTGACCCGGGTTTTGGAATGAAAAATGAGTGCGGTGGTTTAACATGGTAAAGTAAGTTCACGCTGAGGGGACATGTTGGATATATGGTACAACATGAACCAAAAAAGGTAAGTCAAGATTAGTCACACACCGCTTACCTAGACGATCCAATCGTGTTTATAATAGGCTCCACCTTTCCTATCTTTGACCCTGATTTTGAAATAGAAAATGAGTGCGACGGTTTAACAGAAGCGCATTAATGCTTCTAAAATGAGAGGCCTGTAATTTTTTTTGGTCCAGATAGTAAAGATAGAGGAAAAAATGGACAGAGAAAGAAAGTAGAGAGAGAGAGAGAGATGAAAAAGAAGAATGCAGCTGGACAGTGGTAGCTTTGATGTCTTGTTGGCCTGCTTTTGTTGTAAGTAACAGCAGATCTCCACATGCAAAGGCCACAGTAGTACTAAGCCCAGCCTGTAGCCTGTAGCCTGTAGCCAGAGAGGCCCCTTCCATTACTCTCTCATAACCCCACTTTCTCCTAAACAAAAATTTGGTTCTGAAAGTTATGCAAACACACACACATATATATATATACATATACATATGCATATAGTAAGAGAGAGAGAGAGAGAGAGAGAGAGAGAGAGAGAGAGAGAGAGAGAGAGAGAGAGAGAGAGAGAGAGAGAGAGTCTACTATTGTTAAATAGTACTCAGGTATGTACAAAAACTACTATGTAAGGCCCCGTTTGGTATTGCTGATTTGAGTTTTTTCTAGCAGCTCCTTTTGGTTCAGCATCATCTCTCCCAAACGGAGCTTTAAATGTTGGACAGTCCGGCCAACATGACCCGGGTTTTGGAAAGGAAAATGTGCGCCGTGGTTTAACAATAAAGCCTATTATTTAAGACTCCAGATTTTACATTGATTTCACTCACTTTACGGCATATATATTCGTACTTCTTAAAGAGATGAATACAAGTTTAATCATTTTATTATGTTCATTATCATTCTAATACATATTGCATCTTATAACTATCCATTTCTTATCATTCTAATACAAGTTTTTTTAAGACGAGCCAGATTCAAAAACTTCGATATAGATCCAAGCCTGACTCGCTCCAAGTCGACTCAATATCAAGCCTATGACGCGACATCTGAACCCCTTGTAGTTTTAAAAAGACAAATGGAATCTTCACCTAGCTAAATAAGATCAATTTATTATATAAACATTAACCGCTTTATAAAATAATTCATTTGGTTAAAAATTAATAAATAGTTGCAGCCGCCTTTTTTTTCCCTTCCAAATTGCCCTAATATTTATAAAAATTGGAGTAAATAATATCATAACCATGATACAATCATATGTAATTAATATTCATAGTTTTGAATTTGTGTGGAATGACAGTAGATATCCAATGAATGTTCTGGTTGTAATATTTTAGTAGTTAGGGTTTATATAAGTTGATGGGTATTACATTTTTAGGGTTTGTATGAATCTACAAAGAGCGGTTGCATCTTAAATAAATATTCCTTATTCTGATACTTTGTTAAAATTATTGGAATCATTCATTTTTATAATAGAATTTTGTTGTATGAGAGGAAATAAGTAGATATTTATAACAAAGAAATGAAAAATAAATTAACATAAAATTTTAACAGCAAGAGAATAGAAATGGATAGTTATAAGCAATTTATTTAGTAATAATATTGCTGATTATGTATGGAGTCTTCCACTAGGAAAGGTTCCACTGATAAAGGTTGGTTGTTGCTTGTTGGTTGGGAATTTGATAGAGGAAGTGGACTTCCCACTCCTGCTTAACACAGACTCCATGCATGCTCGGCAGCAGAAAAATTATGTTCATTATCATTCCTTATAAAAATTAAATATTCATGATACTCCTTATAAGATATAGTTTAGTTCTAAAGCATGAGGGTTCTATCACCTCACCAGTCACCATTAAGATTAATTATAATAGAACGCCGCTAGGGACGTTTGCTCGTTCTCCTTCAGCTTTTGCCACCGTCGAGGCTTTTTTCTCAAAACAATTTGTTCTTTCGCGCCGGCGAAGCTTCGATCCTTCCTCCCATTCCCCCCATAACTTTGTTCTTCTTTGACTAATTATCTAGTTTTAGCCACTGAATTCTAGCTTTTCATAGATATTATTGTTATGTTCTTATTTCTTGAATTCATAATTCAACTCTCCTTGGTGCAGCATCTTTCTTGTTTTGTTGTAACTAATGTCAACAAATTGATATTTTTAGGGTCCTTTTGACACGCGGTCGTTGCTCCAATGAGTTTGGATAAAAATAGCACTGTCATAAAATATGTGTTTAGAGCGTGACAACGGTCATGACCGCCAGTCGCCACCAAGAAATAAAGCCTAGCTAATTGGATGGAGTTCTATAGGTGAGATCAAACATTCCCAAACGATGATTCATAACCACCGCATCCACGGCCGCCGCTGTGCCAAACGGACCCCTAATCTTTCATGTAGTTTTGTTGCAACTAATTAATAACAACAAATTGCATGCACGTCTACTTGAAGGAGAAAAATCGAGAGATTGTTAGGAATTGGATGTAATTGAGCGAGGTTTAGGGTCCGTTTGGCGTGGCGGTGGTGGCCGGGAACACGGTGGTTATAAACCGTCATCCGTTTGGCGCTGCGTTTTGATCCGGTGAGTTTGACAAAAATGACATCATCGTGAAATACATGTTTGACATGACAACTGTTATAACCGCCGCCCAAGAAAATAAAACTAATTTTAAACACAAAAATGGATGGAGTTCTTTAGGTGAGGTCAGGCGTTCACAAAGACAGTTCGTAACCACTGCGTTCACAACCGCCACCAACATGCTAAAACGGACCCTTAGACTATCTGGGGGAATATTTAGAGTAATTAGATGATAATTCAGTTTTGTTTTCGAACCAAAGTCATGTATAAAATTTTAGGTTAACTCAAAGGAGCAACAAACTAAAAGTGTTCCATCATTTTCTCACTTATGTGATAATGTTGTTGTTCAGTTTGTCATTTGTGTGATTTTACTTGCATGTAGATGCAAAAAAATCCTTGAAATTGAATCTTTGTTTCCAATGGTTATAATTTCGTTTAAATGCCGCAGCATTGTCGGTTTTTTTTTGAAACACCGCAACGTTTCGCAACAATTTTGAAGTGCTGCCTTTGTGCCTTTTGACAACAATTTTTAATTATAACACTACATGCCAACGTTTTTAAAATGTTGCATTAGGTCCACCGAAGAACTGCATGTTGTCTATATCGAGGCTATAGACAATTGTTTTTGTATAGTGTTGCCAAAAGGTATGAAAAATATTTGTCTTTGAGAATAGGTAACGCGAGAATAGACACCATATGACAACATTTATTTATGTTTTTACGGCAGTTTACAATTTTATGTAACATTTATTAAGTGTTGTTAAATGCCAAAAATATTGTACCGTCTCTTTCGTATGATTAACCTCATCTCTCTTTGTGATAGCATTTCTTTATATGCAATTTATTTTTAGTATTTGATTTTGGTAAAAAAAAATGCTATGTTTATGTTTACATTTATGATCAAATAATGTTGCTTCTAATTAAATTCTACACAAGCTGAGATTTACATGTGCATCATCCTATTATTAATTAATTGTCATGTGATGAATTCAGATTTCATATTAGTGTGTAACCCTTGATTTAAAGATAAAAATCATCATATGCATGAATTTAAATATTATGTATTGGCAAAATTTAAATATATTAGGGTGCATTAATCTCTTGATGAAAGACATGAGATTTTCATTATAGTACTAGCATGGAGTATTGCAATGCGCTCGCGCGAGATGTGTTGTTGGGAAATCAGGTGCAAACCACAATGCCCTGCTATAAAATTGTAGGAAACAAGAATACAATATAGGCAAAAACTGCGCGCGGCAAACCCGCCGGCGCACAATCACAAGTATATATTTATATATAAAAGCAATTACAAGGAAATAACAAGTGAAGAAATAGACCGTCCGGTGGAACACCGCAGATGCGCCGGACGCGCACGATCCGCGTGAGTGTAGAAATCTGGACTGCAATCCGACTAACGGACGCGCAAGGTTCGTCGGAACCTTCAACGTCAATCTCCGACGTTCAACCGCAACCACCACCGGAGACCAACGCCGCCACCGGAGACAAACGCCACCACCGAGATCAAAACGTCGTCAAGGCTACTACACCACCGCAAGCCTTCGACGTCCACGACGATCTCCGCCAAGCCCGACGACGACTCCCTCTCCAACGCCGGCGGCTCACCTCCAAGACCGGCGACACAACCCTCTCCAACGGCGAAACACCACGAGGCCGGCGGCCTCTCCGTCGCACGAGAGAGAGAGAGAGAGAGAGAGAGAGAGAGAGAGAGAGAAACGGGAGAGAGAGAGAGGAGGTTGGCGGTGGTCTTCTCCTCCCAGGCGGGCTGCTTCTCCTGTACAGCGGCAATATATTTCTCCAAAATAAAATGCAGTTGTCCCTGACGTGGCTCTTCAGAACTTTCAGGCCATTTTATTTCTCCAGCGGTTTGTCCCGAAAAGGTACGGGCGGTTGTTATCCCAAGGCAGTTTCTCCAAATAAAATGAAACCACGTAAATAATGGCTGCTATCATTCACGATTTCACCCTAAACCTATATATATATATCCATACTTTCTTCCTATATATATAATATATATATATAAACATAATATATATATAAGCTTAATCCGAACCAAAATCTCAACATGTGTCTCAACTTTCTCCCACATCGCCCAAAAAGTATGTATCGCGGTAGATAAAAGTGGGGCTCCACCTTCACATAGTGAGCGTATTTTAATCAGGACAATCGTGTGAGCCAGTACCTAAAGCAGACAATACCTCACTAAAAAAAGTGGGTCTACAATTGGTATCTGATGAGGAGATCTTCGATTAACAATGTGGTCGGGTTCAAGGTCGAACACAAAATGTTAACGAATGGTGAGACACTCATAAAGTAGTGTCGGACCATACCTTCATGATTTGAGCAGCAAAATGTCTCGTCTTAGTCTCGCATTGCCCGAAAAAAAAATGAGATCCTCATAGTTAAAAGTGGGGCTCTGCCATCAAATAGTCAAATGTCTTTTGAGGACAAAACTATGTGATCCAAGGCCCATAGTAGACATTAATACCATTGTGCAAAGCGAGCCATTGCAAATTGCATTAAAACTTGATCATATAATTACAAAGATCACTCAAGTCTGTTTTTTGAAATTACCAAAAACACCCCAGTTGATCAAGTTTGTTTTTTTTTTCAATTTTATTGCTACGTATTTTTTCCCCTACGTTTTCAAGTTAGTCGCACTTGAAAAGCCCAGTAGCTCGCATGAATGGAGCCCGTGAGCCACTACTTTGGTTGCACACCAAAAGATATCACGAACGAGTAGAAATTATCGTCAACCGAGAGCAGCCGTGCATAAGCTTAGCCAAAATAGCTTTGAAGTGAGGCTAATTAATTGATTTCTTTTTCATTTATCTTCGTTAATATAATGAAGCTATGTAAATTAATAATGGAATATTAGTTAATTAACTGTTTTCTCCTTCAAAAATAAATAAGACAAGTGAACAAAATCAACGCCTTAGGCTTTGTTTGGGGGCGGCGATGGCAGTGAGAAAAGCTCTATTGTCACCGCCATGGCACCACTTTCTATGTTGATTTAGATGATGAGTTTTTTTAAAAGAATTTTTTCAAGAAAAGTATTTTGGAGGCTTTTTGAGCAGCCGGTTCAACATAACTTTCTTAAAACCACTTTCTCTGCTTTCAGCTTTTTCACTTTTATTCGAGGATTTACTAAAGACACATCCCAACCATTCACAATCTGTCTTCATTCCTTCTCAACAATGCAAAGATTTTCTTCTCATTCACAATTCTTTACCCATTCGTGATCTTTGTTTCTCAGTGCTAATCTTTGTAACATACTTATTTAACATAATTTTATTATTAAAAATTAAACTATTATTCAAACAAAAACGTAAAACAACTTTTTGAAAAATACTCAAATGGAAATTTTGCAAACAATCTATAACTTTTTCAAACAGCTCTAACGTCACCACTAATTTCCTACCATTGCCGCCACTGTTGCCCCAAACAGAGCCTTAGTCAAGTACTTTTGTGTGGGGGGGGGGGGGGGGGGGGGGCAAAAAAGGGATAATATAATGTTTTATATTTGGGCAACTAAAAAAATGAATGATTATGCTTAATAATTATTAATGAGGGTGTTATACAGACACATGCACTATCAAAAATAATTAAATGGGAAAAATAAAAGTAAATAAAAAGTAAAAAAGAAAATAATAAGAGACTGTAGAGAAATGAAAATATGATAAAAATCAGGGGGTGGAGGTGGATGAAAATGATGAGCAGGAGGAATGGCTTCTTGTTTCAAAGTTTTCTTTTTTCCACACAGCTTCAATATTCTGGAAGCATAGCATTGGCATCACCTGCATCATGCATAATATATGTATTACTTAAATGCCACCTAAAATAAATAATTATAACAGCAAAATAAACTTACAAAAATGTTTGATAGTAGAGTGTATTGTAATATATGTTTGACATTAATAGGTTTTGCATTTTTTTTATTTTAAATAATTAGGTATCAGTTGATGTTGGATAATTATGAATTTTAAATAGGATTAATCATCTATTCTATATTAAAGATAAAATCTCATTTTAAATGTGACATTCAAACTTATCATCACATTGAATATATATTTACATTCTTAAAAGAAAAGGCATTCAAAATTGTCAAATATAGCATTATTATTTTAATCTAATGACTTAACATATATTATAATCTATTTAAAAAAAAATTAAAATATAATGCGCATTCAATTAATTACACTCTATTTTCAAATTAAAATTAAAAGTAACGATGAAAATCCATCAACTCGAAAAAGTTTTTAGGCTGTCATTAGGCATGTCAGTGATATTTTCGAGGAAGGCCGTCATTAGGAATGTCAATGGTATTTTCGAAGAAGACTCTCAATAGACATGTCAACGGTATTTTCGAGGAACTACCATTAAATTTATCAATTTTATAAAAGTTGATTTGACATGCACGATAATATATGCATTATGATGAAGATTTTTTTAACAAAATTTGAAAAGTGAAGTATAACTACTTTCCGCATTAATTAATTGAAAGTGTTTATTTTAAGTTGCATTATCAATTAATTGATAGGGGCTGCATGTCGCAGTCACTGTCATTTTCAAAAAAAATTTAAAAAACTTCATCCTAATGCATATATCATTACTTTTTCATCATTATTTTTCCAAATCAACACGATGAGTTTCCATCATTACTTTTTCAAATCAACTTCACTAAAGTTGATATGTCTAATGACAGCCTACCATATGTATAGGGGATCGGGATCCCCTAGAGTTCCTGCGGGAACTCCAGGGGTGGAGTTCCCTATGCGGGAACTTCAATAGGCGAGAAGCCATGGGGTGGAGTTCCCTATGCAGTTAATCCATGCGAGAACTCCAGGGGATTTAATCTATGCGAGAATCCATGCGAGAAGCCCACAGCCCTTGGATTTAATCCAAGGTTTTATTAATGGGGGAACTCCACCCCTGGAGTTCCCGCGGGAACTCCAGGGGATCCGGATTCATGTATAGGAGCTCTACTAAAAACTTTTTCCATTTTATGGATTTCCAATATTACTTTTAATTTGGGGATAATGTATAATTACTTGAATGAACATTATATTTTAATTTTTTTTTAATATTATAATATATGTTAAGTCATTAGATTAAAACAATAAGGCTATATTTGACAATTCCGAATGTTTCACCAAAGATGACTCTTCCTATTTAATATTGTAAAGATATATATTAGTGTCTTTGATGTAGTTCTCTTGTATTGACGGATATTGCACACAAAGAAGATTGCGCAACGTCCATAGTGTCGGCCGAATACGCAAAGCACTCTAGCACTAGTATTTTCTATAAATAGGCAGGTCCAATGGTGGTGAAGATTGATGTGAGAAATGGCAAACTTTTGTCATGCATTATTAGTCTTTCTCATTTTCCCCTGCCACTCTACCCTTAAACTACCATTCACATTTTTCTCAACTCCCTTAAAACTTCCATTCCATTCACATTTTTCTCTAGCACTAGTAGATAGCGGCATGAATGCCTGATCAGCACATCCACCGTGAATACAATTATATTTGAACTACAATAAAAGCATCTGGGCCATCCGATCTATATATGAGAGAGGGGAGAAGAGACAGAAATGGTGGGAGAGGAAAAGTTATTTCTAGACCTCTTAAACTAGCTATGACCTAGGAGAGAGAAAGAGAGAGGAGACCGGATGGGAGATTGTTACGATCACGGATAAATTCCAGGAGGAATCCGGCAAGGGGAAGGGCCAGTTGGAAGCGAGACTTCACGCGAGCTCACTCCCACTATTCTTCTTCTCGCAGCGAACACCCACCGGCGAACTCAAATTTGCGAGCACTCCCTTCTTCACGCGAACACTTCTCCGTTCGAGCGAGCACCTCAAATCCTCTAAGCGAGCACCTCCACTGTCACTTCACGGCGAGCACTCTCTTCAACCACTCCGGCGAGATGGTTCACGGCGGCTGCGAGACCACCTCCAGGCGAGTGGGCGCTCTTCTCCTCCACGTCCAAGCACAGGCGAGCAGAACTTCTACTCGGGCGAGCTAAGGTGGCGAGAGCTCCAGTGCGAGAACTTCCTGCGGGAGTGGCAGCGGGCGAATAGTGCTGTGCTAGCACTCCACTTCAGCGACTAACACCCACGGTAAAACACAACTCCGAGATGCTCCGGCGAGTACCTACAATCCGCCGAGATGGACAGCTCCGGTGAGTTTAGGTGGCGAGAACCTCTCCTGCGGGAGCTGGCTGCGAGAGGAGTGGCAAGAAAAATAATTCAGCGAGATAAGTTTCCTGCGGGAATGAATATCTCAAACTCACTCTCTCTCTACACTCTCCTCTCTCTCTCTCTCTAAGTTTCTGCCAAAAGAAACTCCAAACTTTCATTCACGCCTACAACAAATTACAAAGGGGGAGGCCTATTTATAGGCAAATAAAAAATACATACATTCTCTCTCATCATAAATGCTATTCTCCTATCTCCTAATTTTCAAAATAAAACACAAAAAAAACATATTCAAATTTGATTAAGTCAACCAAAAAACAAAACCAACAAACTCCCCCTCAAACTTGGCAGCACATGCCGAGTTTGCCTTTGAGCTTCACGAACGTCTCCACCTTCAAAGCCTTAGTGAAAATATCTGCGACCTGCTCTCCGGTAGGGCAATACACAACTTCCACGGTCTTCTGCTCCACCTGCTCACGAAGGAAATGATACCTCGTCTCGATGTGCTTACTCCTTCCATGTAGCACCGGGTTCTTCGCGAGCTGGATGGCCGACATGTTATCCACTAACACTGTCGTTGGCCCTTCCTGTCCATGATGCAACTCTTCCAATAGGTTCCTCAGCCAGATGGCTTGGCAAGTACATGCTGCAGCTGCGATGTACTCCGCCTCACATGAAGATAAGGCTATAGTAGCCTGCTTCTTCGAACTCCATGAGAACGCCGCGGTTCCCATATTGAACGCATACCCGGAAGTGCTTTTCCGATCGTTCACGTCCCCTCCGTAGTCGCTATCTGAGTAGCCGACTAACTTCAACTCCTCTCCAGTGGAGTACATCAGACCATGACCTCTCGTCCCATTCACATACCTCAGGATCCTCTTCGCAGCCGTGAAGTGATCCTGCTTTGGCTCCTCCATATACCTGCTCACGCCTCCAACAGCGTACATAATATCTGGTCGGGTGAAGGTCAGATACCTTAGACTCCCAACCAGGCTCTTGAACATGGTTGGGTCAACTCCTTCCTCCTTCGAGTCCTTCCTCAACTTTGTTCCGGGATCAGCGGGAGTGGAGATAGCCTTGCTATTCTCCATCCTGAACTTCTTCAAGATCTCCTCCGCGTACTTCTTCTGCGAGATGAAGATGCCGCCTTCATCCTGTTTCACCTCGACACCCAAGAAATAGGTCAACTCTCCCAAGTCCGTCATCTCGAACTCTTTCTTCATCATCTTCTTGAACTCTTCGAACATGGCTGGATTGTTCCCGGTGAATATCATATCGTCTACGTACAAGCATACGATCATGATGTCACCATTCTCTTCCACCTTCAGATACAAAGCATACTCGTAGGGACACTTCCTGTAGCCGTGCTTATGAAGGTATGCATCTATCCTTCCATTCCATGCGCGAGCCCCTTGCTTCAAGCCATATAGCGCCTTGTTCAACTTGCACACCTTCCTCTCTTGCCCCCTCACTTCATATCCAGGAGGCTGCTCGATGTACACATCTTCCTCCAAGTAGCCATTGAGGTAGGCCGACACCACATCCATCCGCGAGACCTTCCACCCATGGTGAGCTGCCAGTGCGATGATCAACCTGATGGTGTCAATCCTCGCCACTGGGGCATAGACCTCGTCGTAGTCCACTCCTTGGACTTGCCTGTTGCCCTTCACGACGAGTCTCGCCTTGTGCTTCTCCACAACTCCTTCCTTGTTCTTCTTCACCTTATAGACCCACTTCACCCCGAGGGGTTTGTGGCCTGCGGGTGGATCGACCAGCTTCCAAGTATCATTCTTCTTTATGGAAGCCATCTCAGCATCCATCGTCATTCTCCAAGATTTCTCCTGGGCCGCTTCATCATAGGAGTGCGGCTCGCAATCTGCCAACAAACAATACAAAGAAAAATTGTTAAGTGTTGGTGTCATCTCCTCGTAGATCTCCTCCATCCTTCTCATCCTAGGTTGAGGACGATCATCCTTGCTTCCACTAGTGCTTGCTCCACTAGAACTTCCTCCACTTGAGTTGGGAGTGCGAGCTCCCCCTGAACCTTCACTCGGTGGTGATGGTGGCTCCACTCCACCATCCTCGGCTCCAGCCTCATGACCTTCATCTTCATCCTCGAAGAACATGTCCTTCATGCTCCTCGTCTTCTCATCCCAGCTCCAGCTGCTGCTTTCTTCAAACACCACGTCTCTCGAGACTATGGCCTTCTCTGTCACCGGGTTGTAAAGTTTGTAAGCCTTGCTCTCCAGAGCGTAGCCAACAAAGATACACTTCTCGCTCCTATCGTCGAGCTTCTTCCTTCTCTGTTCCGGGATGTGAGCATGAGCTACACACCCGAAAACCCTTAGGTGCTTCACGCTTGGCTTCCAGCCACTCCATGCTTCAAACGGCGTCATGAACTTCACGCTCTTTGTGGGGCATCTGTTCAGTAGATACACCGCACATTGTACTCCTTCCGCCCAGAAACTCTTCGGTAGCCCCTTCTCCTTCACCATGCTCCTCGCCATGTTCATGATGGTGAGGTTCTTCCTCTCTGCCACTCCGTTCTGCTGCGGTGAGTATGCCGCCGTCAGCTGATGTGAGATCCCATTCTCCTTGCAGAAAGTATCAAACAGCCTCGAGGTGTACTCCCCACCTCGATCTGTCCTCAGCACCTTCAGTGGCTGACCACTCTCCTTCTCAGCCATCGCCTTGAACTCCTTGAACTTGTCAAGGGCCTCAGCCTTCTCCTTCAAGAAATACACCCAACACTTCCGACTGAAGTCATCCGTGAAGGTGATATAGTATCTGTTTCCGCCCACTGAGGTGGTCTCAAACGGACCCGCAATGTCCGAGTGAACCAGTTCAAGCTGCCTCCTTGCTCTCCAGGACTTTCCTCCTTCAAAACTCTGCCTCTTCTGCTTCCCCTTCGTGCATGCTTCACACACCTTCTGGGGTGGTGAGATCATTGGCAGATCTGTCACCATCCTTGAGTGAGATAGCAGCTTCAACCCCGTGAAACCCAAATGGCCCATCCTATGGTGTCATAGCCATGCTTCTTCCTCTTCCTCCGTTCTCGCGAGACAAGCTGTCTCTCGAGCATCCATCTTCAGCGTGAAGAGACGGTTCGCCGTCATCTCCACCTTCACTACTTCCTTCCCTTGACCATTCTTCATTGCCAGAGACCCATCCTTCATCTGGACGCAGTAGCCTCTCTCCACTAACTGCCCAATGCTCAAGATGCTGGTCTTCAACCCTGGCACGTAGTACACGTCGTTCAGGTGCACTCTCTCCCCGTTCAGCTTCGTTTCCACCAAACCCTTTTCCTTCCAAGGAGATCTTTGACGCATCCCCGAAACTAACCTCACCCCCAATGGGTTCAAGGTTTGTGAACATCTCTCTATCTCCACACATGTGGTTGCTCGCCCCTGTGTCCAGGTACCACACTTCACTTCTCCCTTCTTCCGCACCTCGGTAGGTTAGGAACATCATCGGGTTTCCGCCCCCAGCATTGTTCTCATTATTCCTAGCCTCCGCATAGTGGTTAGCTTCTTCTCTCTTCCTCGGACTCCAGCAGTCGTAGCTCATATGCCCATACTTGTTACAGTTGTAACATTGTATCTGGGACATATCTCCTCGGCCTCTTCCTCGGCCTCTTCCTCGGCCTCTTCCTCGGCCTCTTCCTCTACCTCTTCCTTCTTGCCAACCTCCTTGAGGTCGCTCCGCCTCTTTCTGGTAGTTCTGATTTCTCCCTTGATCTCTACCTCCTCTTCTTCCTCTACCTCTTCCTTGGTGACCTCGGCCACGCTGGCCGCCTCCTCTTCCTGAACTTTCCCCAAAGTTCAACTGGGTCTGGAGTGCTTTTCCCAAGCCACTCGCTTCCTCGTCATCCTGCAGCATCCTGTACTCATGAGCTTGCAAAGAGCCTACAAGCTCGTCAACGGCCATCACGCTGAGGTCCTTCGATTCTTCGATCGCCACCACTATATGGCGGAACTTCTTGGCCATAGATCTCAGCAACTTCTCCATGAAGCTCACATCTTCGATCGTCTCCCCATTGCGCTTCATCTCATTTGTGAGCGTCCGCAGACGAGTCACATAGTCACCGACCTTCTCGGTGCTCTGCATCTTCGTTACTTCATACTCAGCACGGAGGGACTGTAGCTTCACCTTCTTTGCCTTCTCAACCCCTTGCATGGAGCGTTGCAACACCTCCCATGCCTCCTTAGAGGTTCTCGCATCTGAGATCTTCTCGAAGGTCGCCTCGTCAACCCCTTGGTATAACAAGAACAAAGCCTTCTTGTCCGCCTTCCTTGCTTCTCTCAATGCCGTCTTCTGGGCATTAGTCAACGTCGCCTCTACCGCAGCAGTGCGCTCCTCATACCCATTCTCCACTACATCCCACAACTCCTTGGAGGCAAGTAGCACTTTCATCTGGATGCTCCAGTTCCCATAGTTGGTCTTCGTCAGCTTGGGGGCTTGCCCCGGCATAGCTCCGCTCGTCTCCATCACTTCACTCCTCAAACCTTCCGAGTCACCGGCAAAGGTTTGCAACCTATCTCTGATACCACTTGTTGGAAGCGAGACTTCACGCGAGCTCACTCCCACTACTCTTCTTCTCGCAGCGAACACCCACCGGCGAACTCAAATTTGCGAGCACTCCCTTCTTCACGCGAACACTTCTCCGTTCGAGCGAGCACCTCAAATCCTCTAAGCGAGCACCTCCACTGTCACTTCACGGCGAGCACTCTCTTCAACCACTCCGGCGAGATGGTTCACGGCGGCTGCGAGACCACCTCCAGGCGAGTGGGCGCTCTTCTCCTCCACGTCCAAGCACAGGCGAGCAGAACTTCTACTCGGGCGAGCTAAGGTAGCGAGAGCTCCAGTGCGAGAACTTCATGCGGGAGTGGCAGCGGGCGAGTAGTGTTGTGCTAGCACTCCACTTCAGCGACTAACACCCACGATAAAACACAACTCCGAGATGCTCCGGCGAGTACCTACAATCTGCCGAGATGGACAGCTCCGGTGAGTTTAGGTGGCGAGAACCTCTCCTGCGGGAGCTGGCTGCGAGAGGAGTGGCGAGAAAAATAATTCAGCGAGATAAGTTTCCTGCGGGAATGAATATCTCAAACTCACTCTCTCTCTACACTCTCCTCTCTCTCTCTCTCTAAGTTTCTGCCAAAAGAAACTCCAAACTTTCATTCACGCCTACAACAAATTACAAAGGGGGAGGCCTATTTATAGGCAAATAAAAAATACATACATTCTCTCTCATCATAAATGCTATTCTCCTCTCTCCTAATTTTCAAAATAAAACACAAAAAAAACATATTCAAATTTGACCAAGTCAACCAAAAAACAAAACCAACAGGGCCGGCGGAGTAAAGGGGAGACGAAACCCTAGAAGGGAGGAGGGGGAGAACTAGAGAGAGAGAGAGGGGGGGAATTAGAGAGATAAAGAGAACATTAGATTCCTTCTTCCATCCCAATTACAAGACCCCAAAGACCATGTATATAGGCACCGATGGCACAATTGTAAATAACACAAACATGCAATAATAATAAACACTTAAATGCTACGACACGACTCGACACAACATGCCTCAACACATAGAAAATAATAATAATGCAAGATAACTGATGGCGGATCCGTAACAGAGCTGGTGTTTTTATTCTTTTTTTAGGCTTTTTAAATTTCCGTTTTCATCACTAAAAATCCAAATTAGTTGCACTGCTGGAGTCCATGGGACGTTGGCGCGCATGCGGAACCTGTGCGCACCCAAAGCATCCGTGAACGGGCAAAGCACATTGGCAATCAAGAGTGACTGCTATTGTGTGTGCATATATATATGAGAGAGGGGAAAGAGAGAAAAGTATTTCTAAATCTCTTAAACTTGCACAAATAAGCACGAGGGAGAATTAGAATATTCAGGGAGGGTGCAGAAATTGCAGGGAAGCTTTCTAAGAGGGTGGAGATCAGCTGGATTCTATGGGGAAGTTGATGATTGAGGAAGGGGGGGGGGGGGGGGGCAGCGGTGTGGAAGCTGGAGCCACGGTGGCATGCATGGGCGGACACGAGTTTGTCGAGGAATCGAGCAATGGACAATTGTTAAGTGGTGTCAAGGCGATCTTCGTCCCAGGCTCCCATTGATTAGGGGCATACACCCAGGAGCATTCATGCCGTCATTTGGCTATTGTGGGTTCAGTCGACGGTGATATAGGGCTATCAAGAGTCTGATATGTGTCCATCGACAACCCGATGCAACACCATTAATGACAGCAGCTCAATTAGGACAAAGAGATCTGAAATGTCGAAACAGTTAATTGACAGGTTGATCCGTGGATGAGGACCTGATATGAACAAATATCCATGAGGTATTTGAGAAGCCATAGACAACCCGGTCATGTTGACGGAGTTCCCAATAATAGATAGTGAAACAGAATATGAGGACAAGCGCAAAACTGTGTGAAGGTCGGGTTCCTACAGTACTAATGTACTATCTTGGAACACTGGAGGCAGCCTAGGAGGATGGCCGACTTCCTGGCAGGCGACGAGATGCATTAAGGAGCAGTAGGTCAGAGAGGAGAAGGTGATTGCCTAGGAGGGAAGAACCAATCTATTTAAAGCTTCCGGCAACAGCAAAAAAAAAAAGTAATCAAATACAAGGTGAATTAAAAGATACAAGATGAGGCTCGATCCCCTAAGTGATGAGTGTTAAGGAAATTATAACAATAATACCAAATCAAGTCGAAGAGAGGTACTCACAAAAGTTCACTCTGATATTTATTTCTCATTGTTTTATTTTACAGGAGCTGCTATTTATAACGAAAGCAGTATATTTATTTTACAACTATGCTGGCCCGCTTGATCTAGGCCCATGTGCTGCATGGGGTCCATCGCCAGCCTTTGTCTACTGTCCATCATTATTCTGTACAGGTGTTCGCCGAGATTATCTTAACATTCGCCCCCTTGATCTTGCCGACGGAGAACTCCAAGCATTGTCCTCAAGTTTTGGAATCGATCTCGTGGTAAGGGTTTGGTAAGCAGTGATAGAAATGAATCGAATTTGTGTATTCACACTAAAGGGGTACATATATATATACACACAAGAAGGGTTCGCAACACCAATACAATATAAACATAATACATCTAACACCACCCCCCCCCCCCCCCCCCCCCCCCTCAAACTCACGGGGGTTCATACACCGAGAGTTTGGATAATAGATAAGCATGTTAGGACCGAGTCTGCGGCTTAGTCATCAAGCCTGCAAGTTGCTGCTCAGAAGGAACAAAGGAGCAAGAGTTCCCCGACCATACTGCTCACGAAGGAAGAAAGCATCCACCCCGATGTGCTTGGAAAGAGAATGCTTCACCGGATTCAAGGTGATCTGAATGGCACTGGTGTTATCACAGTGGAGTGGAGTGAGATCCGGAGAAGATACACCAAGATCCTCAAGGAGCCAGCGGAGCCAAATAATGTCCTCAGTAGTAGTAGCCATGACACGCAGCTCAGTCTCAGTACTGGAACGAGAAACCCCGGTCTGTTTCTTGGACTTCCAGGCAATAAGTGAAATACCCAAAAATAGACAGAAACCAGTGACAGATCGGCGGTCAACGGGATCACTGGCCCAAGTAGCATCCGAGTAAGCACGAAGCTGCAGAGAACTGCTACTGGAGTAGAAGAGACCGCGTGAAGTCGTCGCCCGGAGATAACGCAACAGCCGCAGTAGATGACCATAATGCACAGAGGTAGGCGCACCAACAAACTGGCTCAAAACATGAACAACATGTGCAATGTCGGGCCGAGTAATAGTAAGGTAGACGAGGCTCCCGACAATGTGACGATAACGAGTAGGATCAGAGAGTGGAACCCCATCATCCGATCGTAACTAAAGGTGAAGCTCCATAGGGGTGTCCACGGTGCGAGAGTCAGAGAGAGCAGCCCGAGCTAAAAGATCTGATGTGTAACGCTGCTGAGAAAGCTGAAAACCACGGTCTGTAGAGGTGACCTCAAGGCCCAAGAAATAGCTCGGCTGTCCAAGATCAGTCATCTGAAACTGCTGTTGGAGGTGATGTTTGACGAATGTCACATGAGTAGGGTCATCACCAGTAATGATCATGTCATCCACATAAAGTAATAGAAGAGTCCAGCCACGAGAAGAGGAGTGCACAAACAGGGCTGGATCATGCGGGCTCGGCTGAAAACCGGCAGAAGTAATGGCCGAACTGAAACGAGCAAACCACGCGCGGGGCGCCTGCTTGAGCCCGTAAAGAGCTCGTCTCAAACGGCAAACAAGTCCTGGAGGAGAGGAAAGACCGGGAGGAGGGAGCATGTACACCTCCTGCTGAAGGTCACCGTGAAGAAAGGCGTTCTTCACATCGAGCTGGAACAGAGACCAGCGACGAACAGCTGAAACGGCAACAAGAGTGCGAATCGTGGTCATGTGAGCAACTGGGGCAAAAGTCTCATCATAGTCACGTCCCTGCTCCTGCTGAAAACCACGAGCCACAAGGCAGGCCTTGTACCTCTCTACAGAACCATCTGAGCGAGTCTTCACCTTGAAGACTCACTTGCAAGTAATGGGAACAGCACCAGGGGGAGAGGAACAAACTCCCAGGTACGGGTGTGCTCAAGCGCTTTCAACTCAGCAGACATAGCAGTCTGCCACTCAGGTATCTGCGCAGCCTCACGATAGGAAGTCGGCTCTGGATTACCACAGGCGGTAGCAGGGAGAACAGGCAGGTCCAGAGATAGTGTAGCAAGGCTGAGACGGTCGGGAGGACGTCGCTCACGAGGTGGGTTGCGACGAGTAGGAGGATCATCCACAGGGACCTCGTTGGAGGAGACGGGCACTGAGTCGGGGGGCACAGGAGACGAAGGACCAAGAGGGGAACGACGGGTGTAGTGATGTGGAAGAGGAGCGACGAGCGTATCAGAGGAAGAGGTGGAAGTAGAGATCGGAGAGGTCGGAGATGGAGTGGCCGGTGGTAGGAGGAGAGGAGGAGGACATACCGGGGGAGAGATGGGAAGAGTGAGAAACTGCACATCAGATGGAGTCACAGATGAGTGTGAGGTCGGAGAGACGGATGACACAAAGAATGGGTGAGACTCATCAAAAGTGACGTCACGTGAGATACGAAAACGACGTGCAACAGGTCATAACATCGGTAGCCCTTGTGCTCAATACTATACCCAAGAAAGACACATGGTACGGACTGAGCATAGAGCTTAGTGCGCTCACGTGGAGAGAAAAGGACGTAACACTGACAGCCAAAAACACGAAGATGAGTGTAACGTGGAGGTCGAGAGTACAAACATTCACCAGGACACTGGCCCTGAAGGAAGGTGGATGGCTGCAGGTTAATAAGATAGACAGCAGTGGAAACAACCTCAGCCCAAAAGTGAGGAGGGACATGAGATGAGATAAGAAGAGTGCGTGCTGTCTCGACAATATGACGATGCTTCTTTTCAGCGATGTCATTCTGAGCGTGGGCACCGGGACAGGAAAGTTGGGGGAGAGTGTCATGAGTAGCTAGCAGATCACGAAAAGCATGAGAGAGGTACTCTCCCCCGGAATCGGAACGAAAAATACGAATGGAAGCGGAAAACTGAGTGCGCACCATAGCAGAAAATGTAACATATATCTGGAAGAAATCTGAAAGAGCATGCATAAAGTAAATCCAACAGTAACGAGAATAATCATCAACAAATATAACATAATATCAATGACCGCCCTTTGATACAAAAGGTGCGGGACCTCATACATCAGAATGAACTAAATCAAAAGGACGTGAAGACCTTGACTCACTAGACGGATAAGGGAGTTGGAGCTGTTTACCAAGCTTACAACCCGTACAAGAGTGAGACCGATCAACAGAAACACGACCCAGAAAACCATGACTAATAAGCGAAGCAAGGCGCGGGCCACTGGGATGACCAAGACGGTGATGCCACTGAGAAAAGGCCACCGAAGAAAGACAAAAGGTGACAGCAGCCGGAGATGACGAAGTGGAAGGAAGATGGAGGTGATCAAGGGCATACACCCCACTACGGCGACGACCAACTCCAAGGAGTGTCCCTGTCAGACGATCCTGCACACGACAAACAAACTCATCAAAAACAACAAGGAAACCATGTGATGTGAGTTGGCTGGCGGATATAAGATTCATGGATAGCTTGGGTATGTAGGCAACGTCAGGGATATGAAAATGGCTAGTATGAAGGAGGCCACGACTAGTAATGGGGAGAATAGTACCATTGGCTACCATGATACTAAGGGCCGGGGAAACAGGATGAAAGGTGTGTGGCATCATGAGTCATATGAAAAGAGGCACCATAGTCGAGCAACCAGTCGGAGGAAGAGATACCTAAAGGGGCAGAAGCTGTCGGCTGAGAGGTAGAAGCATCCGGTGAAAGAACTGAGACAGTAGAGCGAGCCAGGGATCCCTGAGAGAGCTGCTGAGCAATCTGCTGTGCAAGCTCAGAAATAGAGAGAGACTGTGCCACAGCAGAGAAAGGAGCACCGGGTGCACACTGCTGACCAGACTGCTGAGCTCTCTGGAGCTTGCGGCACTCAGATTTGACATGACCAAGGCACTGACAGTAGTGACAGCGGACAGATGGGCGGCGGGGAGCACCGGACTGAGCCAAAGAGGGCGCCGGAGGACGAGGAACAGGGCGCACCGGAGCACTATAACCTGACGAGGGTAGCAGAGGAGCACTGACAAGGGAGGACTGCGGTGGAAGCTGGGGAGCAGCTAGAACAGCATGATGCATCCTACCAGGAGAAATAGCGGAGTCCAAGGAGTGGAGACGAGTCTCCTCAGCGATCACCAGGGCCAAAGTATCGCTGAGCGACGGCGGGGGATGCCGGTGCAGAAGCTGAGCGCGAATGGACTCGAACTCAGGGCGTAGGCGCATAAGAAACTCAAACAAGCGCTGACAGACGCGATCCCGGGAGATAGCAACACACTGAGGGCATGTTGCACAGGGAGAAGGAGCCATCTCGTCGCACTGACGCCAGAGATCAAGGAGCTCAGCAAAGAAGGTCTGAACAGATCGATCACGCTGGTAGCAGACACCAAGGGTCTAGAACAGAGAGTAGCGCAGGGCCTGACTGGACGGCTGATAGAGACGGCGCAAGTGATCCCAAGTTGCCTTGGCCGTAGGGAGCTCGTAGACGGCCATCCGAATGGGAAGCTCGCAAGACTGACAGATCACGACAATCGCGCGAGAGTCGTCGGAGCGCCACCGCGCTAAGTCGGAGCTCTTTGTGGAGGCTGTCGTGCTGACAGTGGAAGTGTCAGTAGCAGTAGCAGTAGCAGTAGTAGTAGCAATAGCAGGAGAAGCAATCGTCGGTGCAGGAGCAGGCTCGGAACCGTCAATGTGACCCCACAAATCTAGGCCACGGAGAATGACGCTGACGGTGGCAGACCAAGTCTTGTAATTCCGCCCATCGAGGGTGACATCAGCCTTTTGAAGGAAATCGGAGGAGTGAGAGGAGGCCATCGAGGCTGCGGGGCAGCCGGAGAAGGATCAGCAAGGGATCGGGAGCGGAACTGGACGGGCTCGATCAGGAGCGGGACTGGACGGGATCAGCAAGGGCTCGATCAGCAAGGAAACGGGAGCGACAGCCGGAGAAGGCGAACTGGACGGGCTCGATCGTGAGCGGCAGACGGAGAACTGGACGGGCTCGATCGTGAGCGGCAGACGGAGAAGATGAGCGGCGAGCCGATCTGGAGAAGACGAGCGGCGATCGGGATCTGGAGAAGGCGAGCGGGGTACAGTGGGATCTGGCGAGACGATCTGGACAGGCGTGAAGCAGCGACGCTCTGGAGAAGACGATCTGTCGAGCGGGATCTGAAGAAAACGATCGATCGGAAGCGGGAAGCAAGAGGCGGAAGCGGGGATCGACTGAGCAGCGAGAAAACCTAATGCTTTGATACCATGATAGAAATGAATCGAATTTTTGTGTATTCACACTAAAGGGGTACATATATATATACACACAAGAAGGGTTCCCAACACCAATACAATATAAACATAATACATCTAACAAGCAGATCTGCAACTTGTAGGTTGGATCTGCAATATTCCAACTTGATTTCATTCTTTTCGATTAATTGGCGAATGAAATGGTGGCGGATGTCGATATGTATGGTCCGGCTATGAAATACCGGATTATGTGTGATAGCTATAGCAGATTGGCTATCACAATAGAGAAGGATGGGATTTCCTTCGCTTTGTTCTTCTTCTACATCTCCTTCTTCTTCTTTCTTCTTGGCATTCGGGATTTCTTCGATGTTTGATATTTCTTTCAACATGCGCTTTAACCAAATGGCTTCGGTGGCAGCGTATGATATTGCGACATACTTTGCTTCAGCGGATGAGAGTGTTATGGCTTTATGTCTTTTAGCACTCCGAGATATTGGTTTAGAACCTAAAAAGAACACATACCCACTGATACTGCTGCGATCTTCCATGTTACCGCCCCAATCACTATCACAAAAACTTTTCAAAGTATTGTCTTCTTCCTTTTGATAGATCAGCCCCATCTCCTTTGTTCCTTTTAAGTATTGCAAAATCCTTTTTGCTGCGATGAGATGGGTTTTAGTCGGACTATGCATGAATCGAGCAACAATGATAACCGCATTATCAATATCAGGCCTTGATTGAGTAAGATAGATTAGTGAGCCTACTAATCTTTGGTAGTACTCTTCATTGGCTTTTGGTGCAGGATCATCTCTATACAATTTGTCATATGTGATCATTGGTGTTGTGACAGCATGAGCTTGCTGCAAAGAAAATCTGATAAGAAAATCATTAATATATTTTGTTTGATTTATGCATATGCCATCTGCACTTTGTGAAATCTGTAAGCCCAGAAAGTAGCTTATTTTGCCAAGATCTGTCATAGCATATTTCTGCATCATACTGACTTTAAATTGTAGTAAGGCTTGCACATCAGTACCTGTATAGATAACATCATCCACATATAGAGCTAGTAGAAGGAAATTGTTATGTTGACCCCTTTTTATATATAAGGATGCTTCCGAAGGGCTTTTCATAAAGTGTTGTGCCTATAAGAATGCGTCTATATTAGCATTCCAAGCTCTTGGAGCTTGTCGTAATCCATATAGGCCTTCTTTAATCGATATACTTTATTTTCTTCCCCTGGTATCACATAGCCCTCTGGTTGACATACATTTATTTCTTCTTTTAAAATGCCATTCAGAAATGCCGATTTAATATCCAGATGATACACATGTAATTGTAGTTGTGCTGCAATGGCTATGATCAGTCTCACTGTCTCCATTCGGGTTACTGGTGCATATGTTTCTATAAAGTCTTTTCCAGGATTTGTGCATAGCCTTTAGCTACTAACCTAACTTTATATTTATCAAGCTTGCCATCTTCTTTATACTTAATTTTATATATCCATTTCAAGCCAATAACTGCCTTATCAGTTGGTTTAGTAACCAAAGTCCAAGTATTATTTTGTTCTATCAGGGTTAACTCTTGATTCATTGCAGTTATCCATTGATCTTGACGGGAAGCTTCGGTAAAATTATGAGGTTCTTCTGTCGTGATCAAGGCTAATTGTTTATCTGTATAAAGGTCAGTTACCTTTCTGTACTTCCTTGGAGGAGATGATGAATCTTCTATGGCCGATACCTTTGTGGTGGCTGGAGGTTCTGTCGAGCTGGATGGTAGAGAAGGATCAGGAGTTGTAGGACGACTGAGCTCAGGTGTACTACTGTCCTCTTCTACAACCGCTGACATCCTCCATTGATTTTGATCCTCCCTATTGGTCCAATCCCAGATTTTATCTTCTTTAAAAAGTACCTCACAACTGGTAAGTAATTTGTTGGTTATAGGATTATAAAGTTTATAACCTTTCGATTCTGAACTATATCCAAGCATTATGCACATTTCACTCTTTTTGTCCAACTTATCTCGTGCTTCTTTTGTGACAAATGCATATGCTACACATCCAAAGGTCTTAAGATGAGATACTTGTGGTTTCCTTCCATAGTATTTCTCATATGGAGTACACATCTTCAGAGCACTTGTAGGGGATCTATTCAACAAATACACAGCACAGTTCACAGCTTCTACCCAAAACGTTTTGGGTAAGGCTTTGGCTTGTAACATTGTACGAGCCATCTCTACTATTGTTCGATTTCTTCTTTCCACGACCCCATTTTGTTGTGGAGTCATTCTAGTAGTCAATTGCCTGTGAATCCCTTGCTTGACACACATATCAGTGAATTCATGGCCGAGGAATTCCCCACCCCTATCACTTCTGATTGCTTTAATGTTATATCCACTTTGTTTTTCAACTAATTATTTAAAAGCAATGAAGTGATGGTAGGTTTCTGATTTTTGTTTCATGAAATATACCCATTGCATACGTGAGTAATCATCTACTATGAGAAAGAAGTATTTGTTACCTGATAATGAAGGTGTAGAAGTAGGCCCCCATAAATCCATATGTATTAACTCCAGTGGTAGAGATGCTCTCCAGATCGATTCTTTAGGAAACGGTTGTTGATGTTGTTTTCCAAATATACATGCCTCACATCTTTCTGTGATAGTTTGAATGGCAGGAAGTCCATGCACCATGGCTTTTGCTCTTAACTGACATAAAGCACGATAATTTATGTGTCCATATCTTTGATGCCATAAGATTGATTAAGCTTGAGTATTAACTTTGCAGGTGAGAGCTGAATTATATTGCATTGAAAAAGGAAAAATTTTATTGGTGGTCATGGGTATGGAAGAAATTATCTGATGTGTTACTTTGTCCATTATTTGACAATAATTTGCATCAAATACCACCTTATAGCCATCTCAATTAATTGCCCTACACTCAAAAGATTTTGAGCCAATTGAGGAACATAGAGAACATTGTGAATTACCTTTGGTATTCCTTGTATACTCAGAGCTGAGATGATTCCTTTGCCTTCTATTTGTAAGGCTTTGTCATTCCCTATATATACCTCTGTTGGTTGAGTTGGATATAATTCAAAGAAACTGTCTCGATTATTGCTCATGTGATTTGAGCATCCACTATCAACAACCCATAAATCTTGTTTTGCTTCTTCTGTTGATAAACAAGTGTAGAAGACCTTATCTGGTTGTTCAGCCTCAACATGATTGACTTCTGTCATGTTAGTTTGTTGTTTATTTTTGCTCCAACAATCCCTATCAAAATGATTAGAATTTTTACAAGTTTTGCATTTGAAAGAAAAAATCCTTGAATTCATGGTTTGTTCGTTTACATAACACACAGAATTGATTGTTGGGTTTTTCAGTATATGGCTGACTTTCACCAGTTCTGCCCCCTCTATTTTCTCTTCCTTTACCTCTGTTAGTTCCTCTCCAACCACCTCTGAAAGGACTTCTGGAACTTCCTCTGAAATTGCCTTTATTAAAAGGTTGTTCCTGAAAGGGAGCTTTACTCTTCACATACTTGGTTTGTAAGGCTTGTTCAAGAGGTGGGTTAAACTTATTCAGGCGTTCTTCATTAGCCTGGAGAGAACTTCTCAGTTCAAGTAAAGTATACTTACTGAAATCGTTGCCCTCCTCTATAGCCATTACAATTTGATTATACTTGGGTAACAAATTGCGTAGTATTTTTAACACAATTTGTTTGTCTTCAATTTTATCACCCAAAATTCGTATGTCATTTACCAACATACCTATCCGTGAGAAAAAAGTAGAGATTGTTTCACTGTCTTTCATCTTGAGGTTGTCAAACTCTGTCCATGTTGATTGTAATTTGATGACAATGATCCTATCCGAGCCTTTATATTCTGTTTGTAAAATACTCCATGCTTCTTGGGATGTTTCAGCTGCTATTATATTTGGGAATATTATTCTACTCACTCCCTGTTGTATATAGAGTAGTGCCTTGGCATCTCTCTTAATATTTTCTCCATAATCTTTTGCAGTTGTTGCTTCCCAAGTGGTTAGGGGATGTTTCTCAGTTGGTTGTGTAAACCCATCGGTAACAATACTCCAAAGGCCTTGTGATAAGAATAATGTTTTCATTTGTCTACACCACTGATTATAATTCTCACCATCGAAGATAGGTACACCAGTTTGTGTGAATTGGAAAGTTGATAAGGTAGATGAAGAGCTAGAGGAAGCCATATGATGTTAAAAGTGGTAATGATACTATAATGATCCTTGAAAATTAAGAACAGTTGCTCCTTGTACTGATGGTAACCTACCTCTGATACCAATGTTAAGGAAATTATAACAATAATACCAAATCAAGTCGAAGAGAGGTACTCACAAAAGTTCACTCTGATATTTATTTCTCATTGTTTTATTTTACAGGAGCTGCTATTTATAACGAAAGCAGTATATTTATTTTACAAGATAACTATGCTGGCCCACTTGATCTAGGCTCATGTGCTGCATGGGGTCCATCGCCAGCCTTTGTCTACTGTCCATCATTATCCTGTACAGGTGTTCGGCGAGATTATCTTAACAATGAGGGTCTACGGTTTTGTGCTTCCAGCTGTTCGCCTGGAGTAAACCCACTAGGTTCCAGCATTTCCTTCGTAACAAAACAACTATCTGAAAATTGTCTTGCCATCAAGGCAAAATGTTGGAATATGGTGACAAAAGTCACTACAAACCACCAATGTGGTATAAGATGGGGGGTATGTTAATTTGGTTCGGTCAAAGAATTAGCCGCTCATGTGATTCCCTTAAGGAGATTTTTTTGACCGGCTGTGTTAGGTGGGAGGTCAGGTGGCTGTGTTAGGTTGTGTTGGGTGGGAGGTCAGGTGGCTGTGTTAGGTTGTTGTGTTAGATGGGAGGTTAGGTGGTTATGTTATGAAAGTTAAAATTGTTATAAATAGAGGCCTACCTCCCAAACAAATCTTCTTCCACAGGAAGAAAACGAACAACACATTTTTCTTCTCCCCTTCCACTTCGTACAGAGGCAAACTCCAGGGAAGACGTGAAGGAGGATAGGCATTGCGGAGTGTGCAGTACGTCTAGAGGTGGTGTCTTTCGTGATCGTAGAGGAGATTGAACAGTGTTTTGGCGTTGAAGGTTTGTCGTAGCGAACATTGTGCATCCTTCTAAGGATTGCAGTCCAAGGTCGTTTGTTCTCCAGCGGATCAAGCTAATCTGTCTCATTCGCGGTGTACTTGTAACGGATTGGTATTTTCATCTCTCCAATTTGCAGTTTATCTGATTTATTATCGTGCGCTGACTTTTCTCTAGATTATTGTGTGTTCTTTGTGGTCCTGTAGTTATTATCCTGGGGATTGTGCGAATCCTAACAAATGGTATCAAAAATAGGTTTGGTAAGAGACCGGTGACTGAACGTTCGGGGAAAGGGTTTGACTGCGATGTTGAATGGCTAGGTCATCTTCCCATCCTTTCAAATCCGATCTTGGAACAAGTCAGGTTTCACTAGTTTGTGTTGAGGACCGTCGTGGTAGAGAAGAGCGTAGTTCTGGAGAGATTTTCAGTAGAGAAGTTCGACGGTGGCGAGAACTTCAACATATAGCAGATTCGAGTTAGGATATGCTAGTTCAAAATGTCTCGATTCGAGTCTTGCGGGGGCGCGACAAATTCCCCTTAGTAGTAAAAGATGAGGATTGGAAGGATCTTGATGAAAGAGTCACGAGAACATTCAGGATGTGCGTCATTGACCAAGTGCACTTCAATATCGAGGCTGAAGAGACAACATGCGAGCTTTGGGAGAAGCTGCAACGACTGTACCTGGGCCCCTGGAGAAATCTGTGACGACAAGATTGTTGTTGAACCAGCGTCTCTATGCGATGAAGATGCAAGAAGGTGGCAACATGCAGGAATACTTCAATGTGTTCAACAATCTTTTGAGTCAATTGCATGTGATTGGCTCGAAGGTAGAAGAAGAAAACAAGACCCTCTTGCTTCTTAACTCGTTCTCGACATCCTACAAGCACATAATGACTACGCTCTTGCATGGGAAGAATACGGTGGGGGTGGAAGAAGTCACGTTGGTATTGTTGTCCAGTCAGATGTTGAAGGACCCCACTCTTAGTGATGACCAAATCTTGGTAGCGCATGGACGCGGGAGGAGTTTCAACAGAGGATCGTGCGGTGCACGGGCTTGGTCGACGTCAAAGAAGGCAGTGACGTGTTTCCACTGCAGACAGCTTGGTCACATCAGGAGACATCGTACGCAGCGTGTAGGGAGTTCTAGTACTTCAGGTGACATCCAGAATGCGTACATTGTGACACTGTACTTGGCAGGAAATGGTCATTTTTATTGCGTCACTGAGAGTCGGAACGACTTTGATAGATGGATCATTGATTCTAGTGCGTCACAACACGCTTGCTCAGATGCGTCGATGTCCAGTTCCTTAGAGGTGACGACCGGGTTGGTCGTTCTGGGTGACGACTCGAAATGCGAGGTCACAAGGATAGGGTCGACTAAACTTGCGGACACAGGATGGAGCAATATGTAGGCTTGAGATGGTGCATTTGGTGTCAAAACTGCAAAAGAATTTGGTGTCATTGGATAGATTGGACTCGAAGGGCAGCAGCTAGGAAAATAAGTGTTGAGTTCTGACGGTGATGCGAGGGCGCACCGTGCTCATGCGAGTTGTACAACGCGGTAAGTTATATCGGCTGATGGGGACCGCAGTGTGAGATGGTGGGCCATTGATTTCTGCTGGCGATAGGGTTGACAGTCGTGGTGGAGCAGTGGATGGCCTTCCTGGGACTCGGGGTCAACAAGTCAGTTTCCGCGATCTGGTTGCGTCGAATTTCCCGAGTTGAATCCGTGCAGGATGGAGTAGATTGGAGCAGATCGACTGACACCTCGGTAAATGAAGTGGTGTTTCGTGCAGATGCTCAGTGCAGTTTGGTGCTTCATACAGTTGCTTGATGTAGGTGATGCTACGTGCAGATGCCAAATGCAGACACTGGTTTGATATGAATCAAGGTTGTGTTTGTTAACTTGGTTCGATCAAAGAATAAACCGCCCATGTAATTCCCTTAAGGAGAACTTTTTGACCGGCTGTGTTAGGGGATTGTGTTAGGGGAGAGGTTAGGTGGTTATTTTAGGAGAGTTAAAATTGTTATAAATAGAGGCCTTCCTCCCAAGTTTTTTGAGAAGCCAGCTAAGCAAATCTTCTTCCACGGGAAAAAAACGAACACAACGCCTTTTACTTATCCCCTTTCACTTCGCACAGAGACGAAGCCAGGGAAGACGTGAAAGAGGATAGACATTGCGGTGTGTACAATGAGTCTAGAGAAGGTGTCGTTCGTGTTCATAGAGGAGATTGAACGTCGTTTTGGCGTTGAAGGTTTGCCGGAGCGAACCTTGTGCGTCCTACTAAGGATTGCAGTCCAAGATCGTTTGCCCTTGAGCGGATCAAGCTAATCTGTCTCATTTGCAGTGTACTTGTAACGGATTGGTATTTTCATCTCTCATATTTGCAGTTTATCTGATTTATTATCGTGCGCTGATTTTTCTCCAGATTATTGTGTATTCTTTGTGCCCCTGCAGTTATTGTGATTGTCCTGAGGATTATGCGAATCCCAACAGGTTAGTGTTTCCGGCCAAGCGACAAGCACTTGGTCGATGTTGCTCCTCATGAAACATTGACCGTTGGTGTGGTATGTGTAGGAAATATAATCACAGCAGTCAGCCACCCATACCTCCATCTGAACAGTCCAGAAATCACAGCCCGCAAGTTAACCAGCAGGAAGAAGAAAACTATTCAGCAAAGCTTACTGAAGGTCGCAGCCAGCAGAATATCAAAGCCCTCTCCCTTGAGCCCTGTGCCAAATGAAGCCTCTCCGAGAAGACCCCTCCTTTATGATGTCTTGTTTCTTGTAAAGTCTGTTTTGCCCCTGCCTTGTATTATAAAAGGCATTGTTGTATCTTCATTTTGTGGTGTGCATGTAAGGAGAAAGTGATCTCTATCCAATCTTTGTAAGAATTGCAATTGTATGAAATGAAGCTCACGGTAGTACCGTCTACCTTCCTCCACTATACCTCCACCCTTTATTTCCCGCATGGTATCAGAGGTAGGTTCCAATTCTAAAATACTATCCGCCATCAGAAATTCTTCAAGTGTAGCATCTGTGAGAGCAACCTGTTTTCTTTCTTCACATGGCATCCTCTAGTAATCCTTCTCAAAACTTTCTCTACTCCCCTAGTGGGGTGCCTATATTTGAAGGAGAAGCATATGACTTCACCACCAATCCCCTTACAACATGGGATGTTGCCCTAAGTAAAGGAGTATTCAAAAAACTTCAAAAAAGATGCTAAATCCCTTCTCTACATCCAACAAGGAGTAGCAAAGAGTATATTTCCAAGGATCATGGGTGCCATCACAACAAAGGATGCATGGGACTCCCTCAAAAATGATTTTAAGGGCTCAGCAAAGGTAATCTCTATCAAATTACAAAACTTATGGCAGGAGTTTGGCACTCTAGTCATGAGAGAGGATGAGAATGCTCACAAATACTTCTCTAGAATTACCTCACTCATAAACCAAATCAGAAGTTATGGAGACACTATTGAAGAAAAGAAGATCCTCCTTAAAATTTTAAGAAAACCCTCACACAAAAGTATGCTTTTATTGTTGACATTGAAGAATCCAAGGTTGTGAATCTGTTGACCCTTCATGACCTATTAGGGTCCCTCCAATATCATGAAGAAAGACTCAAGAGATATGAACACCAATCTCTAGAACAAGCTTTTCAAAGTAAAGCTTACATTAAAAATGGAGATGACTCCTATCAATTAAAAGTAAGGGAGGATAAATTTAAACAAAATCATCATCCCCCACTGTTTTGTATCCTTTGCAAAAGGAACAATCATGAGGCACGAGATTGCTTCTATAAGTGTAAGAGATGCAAGAACCCAACACATTTTAATAAAGATTGCTGGTCAAAACATAAAATCGAGTATAGACCTAAAAAGGAAGCTCATTACAGTGAACAAGATGAAGAAGACTTAGTATTCTACTCTTGTGATAGCAATGGTGAAATGACAAGTGATACATGGTATCTTGATAGTGCATGTTCCAATCATATGACAAACAACAAGAAAGCCTTAATTTTTTTAAATGAGAATGAAAGGTCTCAAGTAATCTTTGGAGATGGTACCTCAAAAGCAATACAAGGCAAAGGTACTATTGCAGTAAGAACTAAGAATGGACACTATAAACACATTGCTGATGTGCAATATGTCCCTGAGTTAGCCCAAAATCTCCTCAGTGTAGGGCAGCTTCTTAAAAAGGGTTATAAACTTGTGTTTGATGACCTACAATGCATCATATCAGATAAAGACACATCCTAAATAGTGGCAAGAGTTAAGATGTCTAATAACAAAGTTTTTCCCTTAAATCTACCTCAGGATGACAGAAGTATGAAAGTTACTGAAGCATCAAACATTATTAAATGACACCAAAGATATGGGCATTTAAATTTACAAGATTTACAAGAACTGCAATCCAAAAATCTTGTAAGTGGTCTACCAAAAATGAGTAAAGTTAATAGTATATGTGAAAATTGTGCTTTATGTAAGATACATAAACTGCCACATCCAGCCTCCACCTCATCAAAGACCGCTGGCCCCTTGCAACTCATATATGCCGACATTTGGGGGCCATCTAGAACTCCCTCAATCTATGGTAAACTCTACTACTTACTTATAGTCGATGACTTTACAAGAATGATGTGGATCTACTGCATGTCCCATAAATCTGATACATTTTCAAAGTTTAAATCATTTAAACAACAGGTTGAGAATGAAACCAATCAGAAAATAAGAGCACTAAGGACTGATAGGGGGGAGAGTTCATGAGTAATGAGTTTACCACTTACTGCCAGGATCAAGGAATTAGAAGGGAATTTACCATCAAAAACACCCCAGAACAAAATGGAATAGCTGAAAGAAGGAACAAGACCATCGTTGAAATGGTGCGTTACATGCTCCTTGAGAAAAAACTTCCAAAAGCATACTGGGCAGAGGCTGCCAATACTGTTGTTTACCTTCTAAATAGGGCTCCATGTCGTGCCCTTAATCATTCCACTCCTTATCAAGCCTGGACTAACCTACAACCTCCAGTTGAGCACCTTAAATTTTTGGTAGCATCACCTTCAGCTTAGAACCTCATAAAAACAAAGATAAGCTAACTGAAAAGGGAGAAAAAGGCATATTTTTAGGCTGTAGAAATGAGTCTAAAGCCTATCATGTGTTCAACCCTCTTACAAAAAAATGATGATTACCAGAGATGTTATAGTTGATGAAAGCAGTCACTGGAACTGGGATGTGGCTCAGGATCAAAACTTGTTACCGGCGGTTACAGCTGACCCTATTGAAGAAGAGGAGGACCAGCTGCCATCCATTCCGGAAGAACAACATTACCAAATTTTGCCAATAGAACAGGACATTCCTCATGCTGGCAGTTCTCAAGACTCATCATCTCCTTCATCGCCACAAAGGTATCGATCTCTTACTGATCTCTATCAAACATGTCATCTTGCCTTCCTTGCTGTAGAACCTGCCAACTACTCAGAAGCCATCAACAATCAAAATTGGAAATCTGCCATGGATGATGAAATCCAAATGATCACCAAAAATGATACCTGGGAGCTAGCTGACCTGCCCCCTCATAAGAAGGCTATTGGACTGAAATGGTTATTCAAGGTAAAATATACTGAACATGGACAAATCTCAAAATACAAAGCCAGGTTAGACGATAAAGGTTATTCTCAAAAGGCTGGAATTGATTATTTTGATACTTTTGCCCTCGTGGCTAGATTTGAATCCATAAGAATTCTTCTTGCAATTGCTGCCCAATACCACTATCTAATTTATCAAATGGAAGTAAAATCTGTGTTCCTCAATGGAATTATTGAAGAAGAAATTTTTGTACAACAACCAAAAGGATACGGAATTCCTGGACATAAAGAAAAAGTCTACAAGCTCAAAAAGGCCTTATATGGGCTCAAGCAAGCACCACGAGCATGGAATCAAAAGATTGATTCCAATTTAGTCAATCATGGCTTCTCAAAAACCGTAAGTGAGCCAGCAATGTATGTGAAGAAAGGAGGGAAGTATGTAATTCTGTGTCTATACGTTGATGATTTTCTAATTATAGGAAACTCACAAGAGTCAATCAACAAATTCAGAGGTTATACGAATTCTGAATTTGAGATGACAGATCTTGGAATCACCAGGTACTTTCTAGGCCTGCAAATCTCACAAGAATTCAATGGCACCTTCATCTGTCAAGAGAAATATGCATAGGACATCCTCACCCGCACTGGGATGCTCAATTCCAAACCATGTTCAACTCCCATGATTACGGGGGGGGGGGGGGGGGGGGGGGGGGGGGGGGGGGGGGGGGGGGACTAAGAAAAGAAGATTGTGTTGAAATGGCTGATCCAGAAGAACACAGAAGCATAGTTGGATCCCTCATATACCTGACAAATAGTCGTCCTAACATCGAACATGCAGTTAGTATAGTATCTAGGTATATGAATGAACCCTCTATCAATCATCTCACAGCTGTGAAAAGAATCCTCCGGTATATAAATGGTACAAAGAATTATGAGTTGCGCTACTGCAATGATACCCACAATCTTCTTAATGGCTACTCAGATAGTGATTGGGGGGGATGTGAGGATGATCGAAAAAGCACATCTGGGTTAGTATTCTACATAGGGACAAAGCCTGTCTCATGGAGCTCCAGAAAGCAAAGAATAGTCGCCCTCTCCTCTACCGAAGCAGAGTACACTTCCCTAAGTGAAGTTGTACAAGAAGCCTTACTGATACGAAATCTGTTAGCAGAACTGCTAGAAGAGATGAGAGAAGCTACAGAAATTAAATTAGATAATACCTCTGTCATTGCCCTAGCCTACAACCCGGTGTTTCACAAGAAATCAAAACACCTAGATTTAAAGCTCCACTTTACCAGAGATCATGTCAGTAAAGGAGAAATTTGCCTTAACTACTGTGAATCGGCAAAACAGGTTGCATATCTGCTCACCAAACCATTAACCGTCGCCAACTTTGAACGATTAAGAGGAAAATTAACTACCGCAACTGCTGAGATTAAGGGAGGATGTAGGAAATATAATCACAACAGTCAGCCACCCATACCTCCATCTGAACAGTCCAGAAATCACAGCCCGCAAGTTAACCTGCAGGAAGAAGAAAACCATTAAGCAAAGCTTACTGAAGATCGCAGCCAGCAGAATATCAAAGCCCTCTCCCTTGAGCCCTATGCCAAATGAAGCCTCTCCGGGAAGACCCCTCCTTTATGATGTCTTGTTTCCTGTAAAGTCTGTTTTGCCCCTGCCTTGTATTATAAAAGGCAGTGTTGTATCTTCATTTTGTGGTGTGCATGTAAGGAGAAAGTGATCTCTCTCCAATCTTTGTAAGAATTGCAATTGTATGAAATGAAGCTCACGGTAGTACCGTCTACCTTCCTCCACTATACATCCACCCTCTATTTCCCACGGTATGGTAGTTGATGAGTAAAAGTGGGAGGTACCGGCAACTATTTCCATCAGAATCATCCCTTCGACAGGACAGTTTCCCACAACGTTCTTCAATTGAGATATGTGCAAGAGGGATGCATGCTAAACCTTGGGGAAAGTTAGAGGTAGTATGTTACCTCTCCAACGCGAGCTTTAACAGTGAACGACTCATCGAAGTGTACCGAAAATTTTGGGCAGGCGTGAGAGGCCAACGATGACTGGCGGTGAGGTGAAGCTTTAACAAATATTGGGTCCTCCAACATTGAGCTGTACCGTGCGGCAATGCATTTAATTTGCATGATGTAACATTTTTTGTTGCACCTACTGTAGGTGAAATTTCAGTTGTCACCGGATCTCATCATAGAAAAGTAAAACATAGAGGGTTGTCATCATATGTAGTACCGAAGTTGAATTTCATGCAATTGCTCAGGCAGATGATGTGACTTAAAAGTTATTCAATCTAGGCATGACCTACATAACTCTTATTCCTCTTTGGAGTGACAATGAGGTTGTTATGTAAATTGTACACAACCTAACATTGGCATTTCATTCGTGATCATGCTACTCAGAAGACCATCTCCTTTTACAGTACCTCTCTAATTTTATACTTTTACAATCACCTTTCAGCATGTTTCAAGTACTTCTAAGATTGCAAATATTTTACTAAAATACCTAAGCAAACTTTTTCTTTGTATAATCCCTGGGTATATATGATATATATGCTTCAGTTTGAAATGAAGTGTTAGCTCATAGGTGCATAGGTTGAATAGATGTATCATATACATGTACACTAGTACAATACATAAGGAACTTTGAGATATTAATAAGTTAACTCATCATCCCACAACACAAAAAACTTTTATCTTATTCCCCAATTTAATAGAAAAAAACAAATAATTAAAAACATACCTTCCATTTTCTCCTTTGAGCTATTTGTTTCTGTATTGAAGACAACCTACAAATGATTTCCCTGAATGTTGGCCTATTTGCAGGATTATCACACCAGCATTGCTCAATCAATCTGAAGAGTTCAATTTTAATAATTCAATATTCATCTGACTAAATTGGGGTAAATGAATGTAGTTATTTATGCAAAAAAAATTGAATAAATTATCAAAATTAAAAGAATATACAGGTGAATATTAAGATAAAACGTTGAAAAGAGAAGACAACTACTAATTTTTTAGGCATAGAGATTAAAAAAACATTTTTGCATGAAAATATAATTGATGCTTGAAAGAAATACATAGAAGTGAATATTAAAAGAAAATGTTGGAGAGAGAAGACAATTAAGAAAGCGACTACTATATTTAAAAAAATTAAAAAACAATGGGAATCCTGGTTACACGCATAAGGGCATCCAGATGTTATTTGAAAGGCCTAAAAATGATAGACAAACGAGACAAATACAAAATAATGATATAAATAAATCAATATAGTTACAAAACAACAACATTGGAGCCATGTAGGACATACTCTTTCATGCCATAACAGTAGAGCTTTGGAGAAGCTTTAAAAGGTGGCCTCTCCTTTGAAATGTATACTTTTGGTACTTCACTATCTTGAATATCAGAGAGTGGTGGCCTCCCTTCAATCATCTGAATGCATTGCAGGATACACTTTAATTTATGACAATTGACAGCCAATTTTTTATTATTATACTAATTTATCAAGCAAGTCAGGAGAAACCAGACTTAAAATCTCTTTCAATTGTGTAATAGAATTGACTTTGTTTCCTATTGCATCGAAATCTACTTCTCATATACATACATCAATATGATTGCAACTATTACAGAAGATAGATTCCTTTTAATAGAAAGTATAAAAAAATTAGGTCTAAATTAAGCAAGTTTCTAAAATTAAGAAAATCTCGAAACTAAATTTGAAAGCGTTGAGTGCAGCTAATGCTACTAAATTGAAGTGGCCCATTTTAGTTGCTCCTCTTTGTCCAGAACTTATGTCTCTTCAATTTTGGTTTGACTAAATTAATACTAATTCTAACAAGTATCTTTTGTATGGAAACTTACTGGAGGAATAGTTATCATTTATGGGATGACAGGGAAAATCCTTGTCGATTTTATGGCATAAAACCATTTGCAATTTGTGAAGTCAGTTTTATATTAGGTAGAAAATGCAGAAGCTTCCACCGCAACTATAAGAATTTTGACCCTGTGAAACTGCTCCCGGCTCAATAATAATACCTCTTTTTTTTTCTTTTTAATATATATCCACCTTTTAACAATAATAAGCCCCCTTGAATAGATACCACACTAATGTGAGTCCATTTTAGCTTGAATATTATCTTCAGCACTCCCACACAAGCTAATGTTGTAGACATCATGAAGACCCAACTTGAAACCATTGTCTTGTAACCCTCTTCCAGATAGAGCTTCAGTAAACATGTCATCAATTTGATTTTCAGAAGTAAGAAAGGAAGTAGCTATGATTCTATCCTGAACTTTTTTTCTCAAGAAATGACGATCCACCTCAACGTGTTTAGGACCACTGGTGATATGGATAGCAGATTGATTGTCAAAATATAAAGGTATAACTCCTTGGACCTCAAACCCCAATTCTTTAGTTATGGATTTAGGCCACATTAATTCGCAGGTGGCAGTGGTCATAGCTTTATATTCAGCTTCAGTTGATGATCATGTCACAATATTCTGTTTCTTTCTTTTCCAATAAACGAGACTCCCTCCCAAGAACATACAATATCCACTTGTGGATTTTCTATCATTGGATAATCCAGCCCAGTCAGTGTCGCAGTACCTAGATATATTCAAGTGACCCTGATTTTTATACAGAATTCCCTTCCCCGTGATCTTTTCAAGTATTTCACTATCCCTGGTGATCCTCAAAACAACATCATAATGATGAACTCTTGGTTCATGCATAAATTGACTTTTCATGGATACGACAAACACAATATTAGGTCTGGTTATAGTCAAGTAGATCAATTTACACACTAACCATTGAAACTTCAATTTTTGTGTCATAATTGGAGAATCTTGTTTGTGTATGTCATATTTCAAGTAATTGGGACTCTCCACGGATTTAGCACCAACATATCCTATCTCATCAAGGAGGTCTAGAAGCTATTTCCGTTGTGAAATAAAGATCCCCCTCCTAGACAGAGCCACTTCTATCCCCCAAAAACTACCGAAAAGAGCGAAGACCTTTAATATCAAACATGTACGCAAACTTTTTCTTAACCACTAGAGCCAGTGAGAATGATTTCATGTGCATACAAAACAAGTATCATCGTATAGGATGTCTTTTTGTGAATAAAGACAGAGTGATCATAGACACTTCTAGAAAAAACAAATTGTAGAAGTTTAGTATTAAGTTTCTCAAACCAGGCTCGAAGAGATTGCTTAATACCATAAATAACTTTCTTTAACCTGCACACATAATTAGATATGGGCAGGAAACCTGATGGAGGTGTCATATAAACCTCTTCTTGAAGATCCAAATGTAAGAACGTGTTCTTGACATAATTGATTAAGGGGCATGATTGTTGAGCTGCAATAGAAAGGAGAATACGAACAGAAGTCAATTTGGCAACAAAAGCAAATGTTTCTTGATAGTCAGCGCCATCAATTTGAGTGAAGCATTTAGCTACCAATTTGGCCTTATACCTTCCAATGGATCAATTATGATTATGCTTAACTGTGAACACCCAATGACAACCAACAACATGTTTGCTTGGGAAAAGTTCTATTAACTCGCAAGTATTTTGTTTCTTAAGTGTCATCATTTCACATTCCATAGCCTCTTTCCGTGGAGGAATGTGAAGGGCTTCAGAGAAATTGTTAGGAATAGATACAACAAAATAGTTGTAAGATAAGCACGGAAAGAGGGAGATAACGAATAATAACTTACCTAACTCTCGGTGGGATACCGAGTGCGAATACTGCGACGCAAGGATGGGGTAGAGTCAAAGAAAGGAACCTAAGGAGTAGTATCTGATGGTCAGTGATGAGTGATGGGGGGTTCTTGTCTTCTTAACCTGGAGTTCTTTCTGAGAGTTGGCAAAGTCATTATGAATACCAGTCTCTAAAGAAGCACCCTCATGGGCAGGTTCAGTGATAGGGACAGTGATTGCGTGCTCATGTGCAGGTACTGATGGAAGAGGTAGTACAATGTCAAAAGACTGATTAGACGTAAGGAACAGGAAGTTGTTGACCTTAATCTGAGAAGAAAGGTATTTTTTCAAAGAAGGTAACATCCTTGGATACGATCCGCCTATGAAGTCGAGGGCAATAAAAGTTAAACCCTTTATATTGGGCATAACCAATAAAGATGCACTTATCCGCCCAAGGTCACAGTTTGTCTCTTGTGGGACCAACAATATGGACAAATACAACGCACCGAGAAACTTTAGGAGGCAAGTGAAATATATCCTCAGGAGGATATGAAGAGGACTCTTATTCTCATTGACACGTGAGGGAATCTAATTAATTAGATACACAAAAGTCAAATCAGCTTCATCCCATAAAGGCTTGGGCACATTCATCTAATGTAATAAAGCCCTGACAACATTCAACAAATGTTTACGGTTCCTTTCTGATACCACGTTCTGTTGGGGAGTATGCAGACAGGAGATTTGAAAGATTATATCCTTATTACTCAAAAAAGTTTGCATCTCCTTAGACACAAATTCCCCACCTAAGTTCGATCTTAAGACCTTGATTTTTGTTTCAAATTGAATTTCAACAAGAGCATGAAAATTTTGAAACACTTCAAAAACATCATTCTTTCTTCTCAACCAATATAATTAGGTAAATCTTAATAATCATTAATAAAGAGAACAAAATACTTAAAATCGTTTGAAATGATAATAAGAGCATTCCAAACATCAGAATGAATAAGATCAAAACATTGTTTAGCTCAAATAGTGCTAGAAAAATAAGAAGTTTTGCACTTTTTAGTTATTTCACAAGCTTCGCAAGATAAATCCAAACTACAAATAGAAAAGTCAACATTAAACATAGATTTCAAATCCTCAGAGGCACATGCCCCAATCTGTGATGTCATAAACTCAAGACCTCTAGCTTTGTTAAAGATTTCACATGCAACGCCTTTTTCAGGTTAATCAGATATATTCCCCATGACTAACTCCCCCCACCAATCGTCTTCTTGCTCACCAAGTCCTGAAAAACACAATGAAGGGGGAAAAGTGACACTATAATTAAGTTGTTTAGTTAAGCTACTAACAGATAATAGATTGGAAGGAAAATTCGGCACATAAATCATGATGTACAACCCTCATATTTGTCGAGCTGGTGTGACCCGACGCAGATGAGGTCGCGGTAGATCGACTAGTTGCAGGTAAGTGAAGACTGACTGAACCAAGAGAAAGGCCCGGGAGGAGGCTTCCCAGCTCAGGCGAGTGGACCATAGGTCCACTCGCCCAAGGCTTTGGGCGAGTGGACCAATGGTCCACTCGCCCAATGTGCTGGGCGAGTGGTCTCGCCCAAGGCTCTGGGCGAGTGGACCAATGGTCCACTCGCCCGAGCTAGGGGACGAGTAGACCAATGGTCCACTCGCCCAAGCTGGGGCGAGTGGACCTATGGTCCACTCGCCCCGAGCTACTGGGCGAGTGGACCTATAGTTGGCTGAGTGGACCGTAAGGTCCACTCGCCCAGTTCAGCTGGTGGACCTCGATCCACTTTTCTAGCCTCCGGCAGGGGGGGGGAATGGACGTCTCGACTTCCACTCGCCCCCTCTCCTGTCTCGATCGTTCAGGTTCATAGTTGAGCTGCGGATAGTAGAATTGTGGCTATCCGCAGCCCAACGGAAGGTCTTTCGGTTCTTAGCAACTGGTCAAGGGTTCTAGCTCGGGTCAAGTAAGGGTTAGTTGCATCCCCCTTTCGAACGTCGAGACCAGTTCTCTGGTTTCAACATTCTGGTGTGGTGAGCCTGGAAGCAGCTAGTTCGGAAAGCTCTGGGCAAGTCTCATGGCTGGAAGCGATGAGCTGGGGGATCACCCCCTACCAGCAAGTGCGTGAAGAAAAGGGATTTTGAGGAGTTCAGGAAGTCGATCCAGGAGCTCTTGCGGGTTGCACTCCCCCCTCACAGCGAGTGCTCGACACCACCCGCACCCGTGCTCGCCTCTCCATTTCCGATGGAGGCGGAGCAAACGCATCGGCAAGGGAAAAAACTGGCCACAGGGGAAGGCTCGGGTCTTCAAACAAAAGTGCTCTTCAACAGCTCTCCTGGGAGCGGCTACCCCAGTAGGGAGGCAGAGAGAACGCCTTCGACTCGCCAGAGAGGATGCGGAAGTCCCTTCTGCGAGTTGATCATCTCAGCTCCCGTTCCAGAGGGGTTCAGCGAGCCTGACATGTCTTGCTACGCAGGGAAGGACGACCCTCTCCAGCACCTCCAGTGGTTCGAAGACATGGTCTCGGTCAGGCAGATGACGGACGCCTCCAAGTGCAGGCTCTTCGCCATCACTTTCAAGGGAGAGGCAAAAGACTGGTTCCACCAGCTCCCATCAGATACCATCTACAACTTCAAGGACCTGCGTCGGAGTTTCTTGTTGAGGTTCTCCACCTCGAAGAAGGGGAGGAAGGGGCCAGAGTCCCTGTTCTTGATTCAACAAAAGCGCGTTAAGACGCTGGGAAGCTACGCAGACCGTTTTCAGGAACAAGTCCTTCACCTCCAGGCTGACCGAAGAAGCAGGAGGGGCCAGGAGAAAGAGAAGGAGTAAGAAAACGAAGAAAGTAGACGAGGTGATGAAGGAAATGGCCAGGGTGCATGTGGCCAAGTAGGCCCAGAGAGGCGCGTTGTAATAAACATGTAACTCCTCGATGATGAATGAAAAAGGTTTCAGGTAACACCTATGGTAAAATCCCCGACTAGAGACCATTCTCCGGGATCAGTCATGCCGGCAGATGGGAGACTCATCGGGTCGACTTGCTACTTGGTAGCTGGATTGGGAGGGCGTTGAGTTCCTCTGCCTCCAGGTGAAGGTAACACCTAGGACGCGGACGGGTACTTCCGCCTCCAATCGGTAAGATCCCCGACTAGAGATCATTCTCCGGGCTCAGTCATGCCGGCAGATGGGAGACTCATCGGGTCGACTTGCTACTTGGTAACTGGATTTGGAGGGCGTTGAGTTCCTCTGCCTCCAGGTGAAGGTAAGCACCTAGGACGCGGACGGGTACTTCCGCCTCCAATCGGTAAGATCCCCGACTAGAGACCATTCTCCGGGCTCAGTCATGCCGGCAGATGGGAGACTCATCGGGTCGACTTGCTACTTGGTAGCTGGATTGGGAGGGCGTTGAGTTCCTCTGCCTCCAGGTGAAGGTAAGCACCTAGGACGCGGACGGGTACTTCCGCCTCCAATCGGTAAGATCCCCGACTATAGACCATTCTCCGGGCTCAGTCATCCGGCAGATGGGAGACTCATCGGGTCGACTTGCTACTTGGTAGCTGGATTGAGAGGGCGTTGAGTTCCTCTGCCTCCAGGTGAAGGTAAGCACCTAGGACGCGGACGGGTACTTTCACCTCTAATCGGTAAGATCCCCGACTAGAGACCATTCTCCGGGCTCAGTCATGTCGGCAGATGGGAGACTCATCGGGTCGACTTGCTACTCGGTAGCTGGATTGGGAGGGCGTTGAGTTCCTCTGCCTCCAGGTGAAGGTAAGCACCTAGGACGCGGACGGGTACTTCCGCCTCTAATCGGTAAGATCCCCGACTAGAGACCATTCTCCGGGCTCAGTCATGCCGGCAGATGGGAGACTCATCGGGTCGATTTGCTACTTGGTAGCTGGATTGGGAGGGCGTTGAGTTCCTCTGCCTCCAGGTGAAGGTAAGCACCTAGGACGCGAACGGGTACTTCCGCCTCCAATCGGTAAGATCCCCGACTAGAGACCATTCTCCGGGCTCTGTCATGCCGGCAAATGGGAGACTCATCGGGTCGACTTGCTACTTGGTAGCTGGATTGGGAGGGTGTTGAGTTCCTCTGCCTCCAGGTAAGCTAAGCCCCTAGGACGTAGATGGGTACTTCCGCCTCCAATTGGATTGGGAGGCCGTTGAGTTCCTCTGCCTCCAGGTAAGCTAAGCACCTAGGACGCGGACGGGTACTTCCGCCTCCAATCGGTAAAATCCCCGACTAGAGACCATTCTCCGGGCTCAGTCATGCCGGCAGATGGGAGACTCATCGGGTCGACTTGCTACTTGGTAGCTGGATTGGGAGGGCGTTGAGTTCCTCTGCCTCCAGGTGAAGGTAAACACCTAGGACGCGAACGGGTACTTCCGCCTCCAATCGGTAAGATCCCCGACTAGAGACCATCTTCGGGCTCAGTCATGCCGGCAGATGGGACTTGCTACTTGGTAGCTGGATTGGGAGGGTGTTGAGTTCCTCTGCCTCCAGGTAAGCTAAGCCCCTAAAACGTAGATGGGTACTTCCGCCTCCAATTGGATTGGGAGGTCGTTGAGTTCCTCTGCCTCCAGGTAAGCAAAGCACCTAGGACGCGGACGGGTACTTCCGCCTCCAATCGGTAAGATCCCCGACTAGAGACCATTCTCCGGGCTCAGTCATGCCGGCAGATGGGAGACTCATCGGGTCGACTTGCTACTTGGTAGCTGGATTGGGAGGGTGTTGAGTTCCTCTGCCTCCAGGTAAGCTAAGCCCCTATGACGTAGATGGGTACTTCCGCCTCCAATTGGATTGGGAGGGCGTTGAGTTCCTCTGCCTCCAGGTAAGCAAAGCACCTAGGACGCGGACGGGTACATCCGCCTCCAATCGGTAAGATCCCCGACTAGAGACCATTCACCGGGCTCAGTCATGCCGGCAAATGGGAGGCTCATCGGGTCGACTCGCTGCAGGAAAAACCTCAGGAGGGGTAATTAGTTCGGGAGGGTGTTGAGTTCCTCCGCCTCTAGGTGAGGTAAGCACCTAGGACGTGGACTGGTTCTCTGCCCCCAGTTGCTCTGGTAAGATGTTTGAGTTCCTCCGCCTCCAGGTGAGGTAAGCACATAGGACGTGGACCGGTTCTCCGCCCCCAGTTGGTTTCAGAAGCGTTGAAGTTCCCATCCATCTCAGGTTGAGTTCGACTCGCCTAGAGATGTTGAGTTCCCTCCATCTCAGGTTGAGTTCGACTCGCCTAGAGATGTTGAGTTCCCTCCATTTCAGGTTGAGTTCGACTCGACTAGAGATGTTGAGTTCCCTCCATCTCAGGTTGAGTTCGACTCGACTAGAGATGTTGAGTTCCCTCCATCTCAGGTTGAGTTCGACTCGCCTAGAGATGTTGAGTTCCCTCCATCTCAAGTTGAGTTCGACTCGACTAGAGATGTTGAGTTCCCTCCATCTCAGGTTGAGTTCGACTCGACTAGAGATGTTGAGTTCCCTCCATCTCAAGTTGAGTTCGACTCGACTAAAGATGTTGAGTTCCCTCCATCTGAGGTTGAGTTCGACTCGCCTAGAGATGTTGAGTTCCCTCCATCTCAGGTTGAGTTCGACTCGACTAGAGATGTTGAGTTCCCTCCATCTCAGGTTGAGTTCGACTCGCCTAGAGATGTTGAATTCCCTCCATCTCAGATTGAGTTCGACTCGCCTAGAGATGTTGAGTTCCCTCCATCTCAGGTTGAGTTCGACTCGCCCTAGAGATGTTGAGTTCCCTCCATCTCAGGTTGAGTTCGACTCGACTAGAGATGTTGAGTTCCCTCCATCTCAGGTTGAGTTCGACTCGCCTAGAGATGTTGAGTTCCCTCCATCTCAGGTTGAGTTCGACTCGACTAGAGATGTTGAGTTCCCTCCAACTCAGGTTGAGTTCGACTCGACTAGAGATGTTGAGTCCCCTCCTTCTCACGTTGAGTTCGACTCGACTAGAGATGTTGAGTTCCCTCCATCTCAGGTCGAGTTCGGCTCGACTAGAGGTGTTGAGTTTTCTTCCACCTCAGCCTCAGGTCAAGTTTAGTTCGACCTAAGGTGTTGAACTTTCTCCACCTCCAGTTGAGCTCGGCTCACAGGAGGGTTGTTGAGTGGAGAAAGGTTTGCCTTCCACCTCAGGTCGAGTTCGGCTCGACTAGAGGTGTTGAGTTTTCTTCCACCTCAGGTCAAGTTTAGTTCGACCTAAGGTGTTGAACTTTCTCCACCTTCAGTTGAGCTCGGCTCATAGGAGGGTTGTTGAGTGGAGAAAGGTTTGCATTCCACCTCAGGTCGAGTTCGGCTCGACTAGAGGTGTTGAGTTTTCTTCCACCTCAGGTCAAGTTTAGTTCGACCTAAGGTGTTGAACTTTCTCCACCTCCAGTTGAGCTCGGCTCACAGAAGGGTTGTTGAGTGGAGAAAGGTTTGTCTTCCACCTCAGGTCGAGTTCAGCTCGACTAGAGGTGTTGAGTTTTCTTTCACCTCAGGTCAAAGTTTAGTTCGACCTAAGGTGTTGAACTTTCTCCACCTCCAGTTGAGCTCGGCTCACAGGAGGGTTGTTAAGTGGAGAAAGGTTTGTCTTCCACCTCAGGTCGAGTTCGGCTCGACTAGAGGTGTTGAGTTTTCCTCCACCTCAGGTCAAGTTCCGTTCGACCTAAGGTGTTGAGTTTTCTCCACCTCCGGTTGAGCTCAGCTCACAGGAGGGTAGTTAAGTGGAGAAAGGTTCGCCTTCTGCCTCAAGTCAGGTTCAGCTGAAAGCTCGGCAGGAGTATCCCGTTGGCAGGGCCTTTCGTGGATTCCCCTAAGGCCCCACCTACTCGTCAAATAGGTGGGTTGGACTTTCTTTCCGAGCTTAAGACAAGCTTGAAAAGAGCGGAGATTATGTACAACCCTCATATTTGCCGAGCTGGTGTGACCCGGCGCAGATGAGGTCGCAGTAGATCGACTAGTTGCAGGTAAGTGAAGACTGACTGAACCAAGAGAAAGGCCCGGGAGGAGGCTTCCCAGCTCGGGCGAGTGGACCATAGGTCCACTCTCCCAAGGCTCTGGGCGAGTGGACCAATGGTCCACTCGCCCGAGCTAGGGGACGAGTGGACCAATGGTCCACTCGCCCGAGCTAGGGGACGAGTGGACCAATGGTCCACTCGCCCAAGCTGGGGGGACGAGTGGACCTATGGTCCACTCACCCCGAGCTACTGGGCGATTGGTCCACTCGCTCGGTTGGCTGAGTGGACCGTAAGGTCCACTCTAAGGTCCACTCGCCCAGTTCAGATGGTGGACCTCGATCCACTTTTCTAGCCTCCGACAAGGGGGGAATGGACGTCTCGACTTCGGCTCGCCCCCTCTCCTGTCTCGATCGTTCAGGTTCGTAGGTGAGCTGCGGATAGTAGAATTGTGGCTATCCGCAGCCCAACTTTGGGAAGTCTATAAATAGACCCTCATGGGCACCTTGGGAAGGGATGTTGTTACCCCCTCCTCGCGTGAGTATTGTGAGCAAGCACTACCCCCCCCCCCCCCTCCCCCTGTCAGTGATGATGGACGGTGAGGTGGTCCTTAGTGCCCTCCAAGGCTCCCAGGCTCAGCATTGGCTTGGGAGGGGAAGCTCTCTTTGAACTTCCGGGTGTGTGGTGGGACCTCCACGCTGCAGCTTAAGGGGTCTGTTTCTAGACTCAAGTGTTCTTCAAGGGAAGGTCTTTCGGTTCTTAGCAACTGGTCAAGGGTTCTAGCTCGGGTCAAGTAAGGGTTAGCTGCATCCGCCTTTCGAACGTCGAGACCAGTTCTCTGGTTTCAACACATGGAGTCAAGAGAAATCTCTAATGAAAGGCACACGTCCCTTTACCAGTAAGTGGAGCAAAAAATCCGTCAGCGGTTTTAACCTTGCCCACTGCAAGACACATAGAAGAAATATAACTCGACTTACCTGTCATATGAACGGAGGCTCCCTGATCAATTATTCACTGAATATTGTCTTCAAAGGAAGACACAACATTAGCATGAACAAACCATACCTGATGACTGAGTGAGTTCTTGACGCCCAAGAGAGGCTTTGATGAGTCTGGTTTATACAGTGATTTCCGGCCTCATCTGGGTTTGTTTTAGTGTCATTGCACTTCAATTGCTGTTCATATATGCTTATATTGATATCAAGGCGTATCTGCGCCTTTTGTGCAATCCTTCCCCCTTTGTGGCATGTTTTTCTTATATATTACTGTATGCCTGTGTTATGGATCCGGTGGTGTGCACGGATCGGGGTCATATGTATTTTTCCTGCAGGTCCTGGGATCGCGTGAACGTTCGGGATGGTGCGGGGCAATTTTTGGCCTAAAAAGCCTCTGATCGTGCGCATCCCTTCGCGCACGATCAGGCGCACGACCAGTGGTCGTGCGTTAATTCCCTTCCCTGACAGAGCGTCTGCGCACGATCAGAGGATTCCTTCGCGCACGACCACTGGTCGTGTGCCCCTGACCGTGCGTTATTTTCCATCTTTTTCTTTGATACAGGTTGACTGCGCACGATCACAGGCATTCCTTCGCGCACGACCATTGGTCGTGCGCCACTGACCGTGCGCAGTGTTTATTCTGCTCCTTATTTAAACCGCTGCTCCGCGAAATTAGGGGATTCAGACCGATTTCCTCCGCCGTTTTCCACGGTTTTTGCAGGGTTTCACCTCCTTCTTCACCGCCCACCTTAGGGAGGAGCTCCGGGCAAGCTTTCAACGCCAAATCTTCGCCGGAGCTTCCTCTTGGCCATCTCCTTCATCTAAGAGCTTCAAGAAGGGAGTCAACCTAGCACTCACATTCAAGATCGGAGCAGCTTGTGTGATCATTCCACCGGTTTGTGACACGAAGAAGACGGGTCCATTGGAGAGTAGTGACAGCTCTCTCTACCCCGGGCGCAGTCGAGGACCGAGCTTGGACGCGGATTGACAACCCGGTGATTCCTTCCGTGAATCCTCAACAAGACTTCGGAGCCGGTCGATTTCGCACACTCGCCTCCTCTTGCAGTTGATAGCTTAGTTAGGTTTCCTTATTTTTGATGAAGTATACTTTTATTTGTTAACATTAGTATGAAATCATGTCTATGTGATTGAGTAATCTTGTTATATTTTCATTTGAGGTGTGCCTTGTGGTGTGGATTGTTTGTTGTGTTGTGCCGCCCTAACAATTGTTAGTGGTGTGCTTTGCGAAGAGGTGCTTGCGACCCTCATTCCGCCGTTCTCTCCACTCCATCCGCTAGCCTACTCTTCCATCCGCCTAGCGAAGCGTGGCATAGCGGCCCGTGTAATCCACTCGCCTAACGAAGCAGCGCGCTCAAGGCCTGCATAGTTTGATTCTGCTTGCCTACTCGTCCATCCGCCCTTGCGACGCAGCGCGCTCAAGGCCTGCCTAATCTCCATCCCGCCAAGCGAAGCATTGCATAGCGGCATTGCATAGGAGTAGTGATAGATTTTTCATTTATTTCCACAATCCAAAACCCCCCGTTTCCGCATCCATCCGTAAAGGACTTCGATCTCAAGTCCTTCCTCGATAGATAGCTCCACCTTACTGTGTTCCCTCGAGATTCGATACTCGGGGATTACTCCTCATTTTATATTACTTGAACGATCGGTACACTGCCGTTTCGTGCCGCAGTCTTACTACCGCCTATAGTGGTGTGCTAAGATTTGTGCGTCAAGTTTTTGGCGTCGTTGCCGGGGAACACAGTCGTGTGAGTTTTCGGGAGAGGGAGACAAGAGATAGAAACCCTTTTCCCCTTGTTTATACCATTTTATGTATTTTTATATATAAGTAGCATCTTTTAATTTCTTTGTTTCTAATCTTTATTTGCAATTTTTCAAAAGCAGGTTTTCAATTTTATTGTTTGTGTATAGCCAATTCTTGCTTAGAATATTTCTGTTTGGTGAAATCTTCCTTTGCACCATGTTTTCCTATCTGAATATACGTTGCAAATGGTGTGGGGATGCTAGGCATTATAGTGATGAGTGCCCCACTGAAGATGGTGGGCATAACTCTCGTGGTTCAGTGCATGGAGCATCGTCTTCCTACGACACTTCATACATTGTACCCAAGTCTTATGGTCACTCTTCTTCGCCACTTCCATCATTTTTATATTCCTCACCGGCCCCGCAAGGACTGACGAGGAATGGAAAATTATGTTTGTGTTGTCGTAGCACCGAGCATGCATTGAAAGACTGTGCAGAATTCCAGCGCCAGATGGAGATGGATGACGAACCGGATGTCCGTGTCATTCCATCCACCTCTCATTTGGTTGCCCCTTTTGATTTTGATGATGAGTTCGCAGTACCACCTTGTCTATGGGGGACTTCTGCGGATATTCTCATCAGACTTTCGACTGCTCAGTGTGATGACGTGGTGGAGATTCCTCTCCCTTTGCTTCCATCTCCTCTTTTGGATTCACCCCCGGAGGAACCTGTTTATATTTTCTCTGATGATGTTATTACTGTTGTTCCTCCGCCTTCTTTGCAAGAATTTTCTACTCCTATTCTTTGTGAGTTGGTTGATGATGTTGTGCAGGAGGTTCATTCGGAGCCTGAGGTTGCGTCAAAGTGGGACGGGGATATTATTCTCTCCAGTGGGGAGTGTGACTTCTTGGAACACGATGATGCGCCGAGGTGGGATGAGGAGGATTCCTTTCCTGATGAGGAGGTTTGCACTTCCTTATCGGATGAGGAGGTCCAACTCAACACCGAGGACCTCGAGCTTTCGGACTCCCCTCGCTACGACTCATATGATACTGACAGTGATCTATGTTTGGATCCTGCTGGGAGTGAGACCGGGACCACTCCCCCGATTGATTTTTATTTATGTTCTTCCTCTTCTTTATTCATTGACCAATCTTCTTCATCTGAGCCTGTGTGGGTTGAGTCTTCACAGGTACTTCAGGAGGACTTGGAGCATTTTGCTCAAGTCAATGATGACTGTATCCTCTCTTGTGAGGAGGTTGATCCCTCCTCCATAGAGGAAGCCTCATTCATTGCCTTCTCCTCCTGCTGCCTCCTTGCAGATGACACCTTGCTAGGCAAAGATTTATTTTGTGGTAAGATGAGTGAGGACCAGCTCTCCTCCTCTTCTTACTTCCTATTCCCGCTACCTGTGTTCAGCAGGTATTTTTATTTAGGTAGGGGAGTAACTGTTCTGTCGCCGTATCGGTACCCGCTACCGACACGCATATTAGAACAGTTACCTGTACATTTCCTTTTTCATAGACCCATTAGCTAGAACTGCTTTAAATTTGAATAAGTCGTGCTGGGAGGACAATAACCACAGTAGTTATCTTACTTTTCCTGCATTTTTATTTTTCTTCTAATCATGTTTAGTTAGCTGTAGTTTATTTTAGTTTGTCTTTTTCTTTTGTTTTTGCGGAGCTGACCCCTGCAGGTATTCTTCTGGATGGATGTTGCAGCTAGGTCTAGATTTAAATGCCAATCTTTTTGTATGCTCATTTCTGAGCATGGGGTAATCACTCATCCTAGCCCTCTTAAGCTTATGCCGCTATCAAACATGCTTTTTGCTTAGTGTAAGTCTGGGGGAGTGAGAGTTATCGTTACCACATGCACATGCACAGTGCACAGCATACTAGGATTTACAATCTGTGTTATATTGTAGCATTGTTCATCTCATGGCACATCACGACACCCACGTGAGCGCACTTAACTGTAGGCGCGCGACGAGTCTAACTCGTCTCGGTTGTGTGAATGGGAAATCACGGTGCTGGGTTAGGATTGCGAGACGAAGTACTTTGTTGACTCGTGTAGTGCTCTAGTCATTTATTCATGTCTCGCATAGAAATTGGTGTAGATTAAACTTTTCTTTATGCTTTTAGTTTTACATTTTATTCTGTCAGCGTAATTCTAGTTTATTCTACTCAAAAGCGGTGAATCCGGTGCGAATCAATCGGTAGTGTAGGGATGTGTGTAGAGGGGTGTTAAGCTCGTATTGCTCGAGTCGGGAGGAAGAATCATCTTTCTCGGTGACTAAGAACTTGCCTCAAGCGACTCTCGAAGCATGGGTATGAGTTAGTTCAGTGCGTGAGCGTGACGTGGGCCATCATGTTGGCCAGTTTGAGCTTTGTATTCCGGTCCTAACATCTTATCCTTGCTAGCCCCTTGTGCCTACCCGATCCCGTTGATTCAGCTCCACCTTCAATTCACCAAAGCCAAAATGACTATCCTAATCGCACACCAAATTCTGAGTTCAAGCAATTTGTGCATTTTAAAAAATTGGGTGTTGATGCGGTGTATATTTGTGATTGTGGTGGAAATGCGTTATTAAAGATATAGCTGTTTTGTATCTAATTGTGCAAAGTTATGAAATTTGAAAAATGAGAAAAGAAAAGAAAGTAAAAAAAAAGAAAAAAATGTATAAAGAGATATATTTGGGAATAAGTGGTGTACACATTTTTATTATTGCTGGGATAGTGTTTCTTTTGCAAGCTCATTTGGGTTATGTGTGTTAAGCCCCCGCATTTATCATTGTTTACCGCACCGTAGCCTAAGCCTAAATCATAACCTAAAGTCCTATTGATTTGCGCATCGAATCGTACGAATGCCGTGGAGAGAGTGCGAACGGGTGAGCTTATGGTCATCGACACTGATGGATTTCAGTGGAGGTTGTTCCGAACTCCGGTGTTGAGTAATGTTCGCCTCAGCAGCCTTTCTGCTTTCTTCTTACGCATGACCGAGTGATTCCCTATGATTCAACTTTTGAGTAGAAATAATATATAGTTACGTTGTTAGAATTATGTAAACTATTTTGCATAACTAAAAATTCTTTTTACTAGATTTCTATGCACATGTGTATGAGACTTCGCATATTACTCCGTCCTTGCAATTTCTAACCCAGCTATATCTTTTCTCGCTCTGCCGGATTTGTTTGCTACAGGTTGACTGCGCACGATCACAGGCATTTCTTCGCGCACGACCATTGGTCGTGCGCCACTGACCGTGCGCAGTGTTTATTCTGCTCCTTATTTAAACCGCTGCTCCGCGAAATTAGGGGATTCAGACCGATTTCCTCCGCCGTTTTCCACGTTTTTTGCAGGGTTTCGCCTCCTTCACCACCCACCTTAGGGAGGAGCTCCGGGCAAGCTTTCAACGCCAAATCTTCGTCGGAGCTTCCTCTTGGCCATCTCCTTCATCTAAGAGCTTCAAGAAGGGAGTCAACCTAGCTCTCACATTCAAGATCGGAGCAGCTTGTGTGATCATTCCACCGGTTCGTGACACGAAGAAGACGGGTCCATTGGAGAGTAGTGACAGCTCTCTCTACCCCGGACGCAGTCGAGGACCGAGCTTGGACGCGGATTGACAACCCGGCGATTCCTTCCGTGAATCCTCAACAAGACTTCGGAGCCGGTCGATTTCGCACACTCGCCTCCTCTTGCAGTTGATAGCTTAGTTAGGTTTCCTTATTTTTGATGAAGTATACTTTTATTTGTTAACATTAGTATGAAATCATGTCTATGTGATTGAGTAATCTTGTTATATTTTCATTTGAGGTGTGTCTTGTAGTGTGGATTGTTTGTTGTGTTGTGCCGCCCTAACAATTGTTAGTGGTGTGCTTTGCGAAGAGGTGCTTGCGACCCTCATTCCGCCGTTCTCTCCACTCCATCCGTTAGCCTACTCTTCCATCCGCCTAGCGAAGCATGGCATAGCGGCCCGTGTAATCCACTCGCCTAACGAAGCAGCGCGCTCAAGGCCTACATAGTTTGATTCTGATTGCCTACTCGTCCATCCGCCCTTGCGACGCAGCGCGCTCAAGGCCTGCCTAATCTCCATCCCGCCAAGCGAAGCATTGCATAGCGGCATTGCATAGGAGTAGTGATAGATTTTTCATTTATTTCCACAATCCAAAACCCCCCGTTTCCGCATCCATCCGTAAAGGACTTCGATCTCAAGTCCTTCCTCGATAGATAGCTCCACCTTACTGTGTTCCCTCGAGATTCGATACTCGGGGATTACTCCTCATTTTATATTACTTGAACGATCGGTACACTGCCGTTTCGTGCCGCAATCTTACTACCGCCTATAGCGGTGTGCTAAAATTTGTGCGTCAGGCTTCAAGGGCTGCCAATTTCCTGGTTATCTCCTGAATGAATAAGGTTTCTTGACTAATCACTTCCCCAAAAGGAAATTCCTAAGTGCGCAGGTTGTGGTTTAACCTCATACTTGTCTGCACCATTTTTAATGAAGTGTTTAGGAACAAGGTGTGGATATAGCTCCCCAAAATTCTCTCACGTGTTTTTTTGCTCCACAATGAGAGCGCATTAGTTTGGCTTTCTCCGACTCAGTCAACCGAGGTCGACCCATCCTAGATCTACTTATATAGTCATTATTACATATTTTATCAGCCACCATCGCTGACTTTTCATAGTTCCCGACACCACTGGTTTTATTTATCAAGATCTTATGAGATTCTCCCCCGAGGTAACTAACCACATTATCCTAATCAGGAACAACATCTCTTCCAAGCATTTGAACTCATTGAAATTCAAGTTTTGTGGGCAAGCCAACAAGAAATTCAAAAACTCTTTTTTGACTTAGAAACCTCTGACTATCGTCACACCGAGAACAGGTACAAGAGATTTTAACACCAGAATATTGATCCATCTCCTCCCATTTTTATGTAAGTCTCCCATAGTAATCCTCAAAGGAAGTTCCACTATCCATACATATAACCTTTGTATTCAATTGATATATCTAGTAAGGTCGCATTTTTTTGAGTAATTATTTTCAACAAAATCCAACAGAAGTTTAACTGTTTCACAAAACATGAATTGGTGAGCGATGGTAGGTTTCATATAGTGAATTAACCATGTCATAACAATTAGGATATTTGCTTGCCACTCTTCACAGGACGAATCTGTGATAGGAGGGGGCTTTTTTGTTCTAGTTATAAAACCAAGTTTTTCTTGCTTCTGATAACCATCTTCATCGATTGCGCCCAGAGTAAGTAATTTTTTCCATTCAATTTGACATTGGTAACCGCCATTATCGAGAAATCAACTCCCGGACTGGAGACATTAGAAAATTATTTTTCCTTTTTTCTGCAGAGATATCCGAACCCATTTAACCCACATCAAATGCGGAAGTCACAGGAAATATATTCCACACACAAGTGGAAGAATCAAACCAAAATACACAATGAGGGAGGAGGAATGAGCAAAATAGAAAGGGCAATTTGGCCAAGATCCCCACTGGATATAACGGCCCCTTCAATTTTTGAACTTCCAAGAATTCGAATGCAAAAATGTGTCCGTCTCTGAAATAGAACTCGCAAAGGAGTCGTTGATCGCTACCAGCCCAACACCGAAACTGCTTGCACAAGAACTGATCACCTTTGGACAACCCTCTGGCCCTCCGATCGATCCCCTCTGGAAGATCAAGAAGAAAACAGGAAACACGAAATAGGGTGAACTCTGCCCTTCTGGACGATCACGACATATCCTTTGTCGAACTCTAACACCGCCGTTGATGAGCCAACCTTCATCGCCCTTCATCAATTCCAACAGCCGACCATGAGCCAACCTTCGTCGCCCTTCGTCGATTCCAGTAGTCAACCGCGAGTAAGTCCCCGTCGATCCCAGAACAAGCCATGTCGCGGAGGCTTTATCGATCCCAGTCGATCTACAAGACCTGCTCTGATACCATAAAGAAGAACATTTGAGAGAAAATACCTAGCGAGAACTCTTGGTCGGTGACCCCGCGAAACTGCTCCCGGCTCAATAATAATAGCTCTTTTTTTCTGTTTATTTCTTTTTAATATATATCCACCTTTTAACCACAATAAGCCCCCTGAATAGATACCACACTAATGTGGGTCCCATTTAGTTTGAATATTATCTTCAACAGATTTAACATTAATGTGGGCATTAGTAGAGCGGTAAAATATAAAGAATGTACTAATTATTGAGAATATAGTCTATCAAAAAATTCATGTAATATTGTGCATTTCATATGCATCACCTACAACCAACTGGTTTTATATTGGATTTACTTATTCCAACATGATGTCAAACCCTACATGTAAGGAGACATACTAAAAATATAACCATACATCTGAAAACTTATATAGCATTGTGCAATTAATATCCTATGGATAAAGCTATGAACATTTTTGAAATAGATTTTGATGCCTTACCTCTTGTAAGATCAAGGCAAAGGAGAACACGTCAACTCCTGTACCATATTCTTCATTCCTTAAAACTTCAGGAGCTACATACCTGCCTGCTTGTGGAGAAGAATATATCACAAATGAAGTAATATCACATATGGAGAAAAACAAGATCTTTGATGGAAACATTTGCCAATAATAAGATATATCACTTGAATAATGAAAGGAAACAACAGAATATATCCATCAAGAGAATTACAAGAATACAAAAATTACTTACAACAACACTGAACCAGTATCTATCTTGATTAGAAATAGTACCTGTGTAACCTGCTTCCAAAACATTTACTACCATAACAAATGTATTGAAAACAACTTATCCTGACATGAGAAAGAAAATTCATTTTAACTGTTCAAATCAGTCATCTGTCCTTGACAGTTTATTTTCTTCATTCTAAATGAAAATCCATCTTTCAGTTTGTTTTCTTTCTAAACACACCATTGTGATAAAATATATAATATGAAATACCTTCATATATTAATTAAGATTTAGAGAAAAAGTGCAAACAGTGCAAACTAGAGAACCTGATAATTTAAAGGGAAAAGCTACAACAACAACAACAACAACAACCGAACCCATATAGTCCCCAATCATTGGGGGTATGGGCGGGGGAAGATTGGAAACAGACCTAACCTTTGGCACTATGCACAAAGTGGCTTCTCTCAGAGGAGAAAGACCTAACCTTTGACAATAAATGCACAAAGTGGCTGCTCACAGAGTACCACTGAAATAGTGGCCCCCTATACCGTCGCGTTTGCTGCGGAAGCATGCCCTCAAATCAAAGCCAAAGACATCAGAGAGGGCAGACCCAAGAATCCATTTTGATTTGTGTGCACATAACCATGCTTCCTTCATTCAGCATCCAGAGCATTGGTGAAGCACAATCCTCCAAGGGAAAAGCTAAATAAGGAAAATTCATGGCCCAAGCAGCAATCCTCCAAAGTATAAATATGTTATGGCCTCTGGCTTGAGCCCGGGTGAGATCCTCTCGGCTCTTATTGAATTAGGCTTCCCAATGGTGGAAGGAGGAGTGGAAGGATACTTCAGGTGAGGAGCCAAGCTCAACCCACACACGACAACCTTGAGGAGGTGCGACTACCGGCTAAAGGATTGAGAAGGAGAAGAGGATGCTTAGAAATAGAGTTTAGAAGTTAGTTCTTGCGTGTTCATTCATTACCCCGGTTCACTTAAGTAGTGAAAGGCAAAAGTTCAAAAATATTATAAAAACGTCCATCACCCAGCCTAAATGATATGTGAGTAAAAATGAACTAGCGTGAAAATTCTACAAAGTATTTTGTGAAGAATTAAAGATATGCATGTATGTGGCCACTCGCCATCCCCCCTATGTGGATCCTGATACGGACATGGCGGACCCGGTCGAAGGAAGGCGATTCGCGCGCGTTTACACGAGGCGCGCGCGCGGCAACAGCGGGGCATAGTTTTAATTATTTTTCATTGCTGAATTTTGTATGTTTATTTTGGTAGCTCGAACATTTGTGTGCGGCCGTATGGCCTAGTGTGCCTCTTCCTACATATAGGAGAGGTTGTATCCGGTTTGGACTCATGCTTGGTTTTATCGTGATTTTGAATAGGAGAGGAGAACCGACCCAGTGGTCTCCCCTTGCCCTAACGCTTCCTCCCCTCTCTCCTCGCGCCGCACCCCCTTCCGCCTGCGACAAGGAGCGAACGACGGAGGCCATTCGTCGGCGCCACCCCTCCGTTGATCCTCCGGCGATCTCCACCGTAACACCTGGTCCGACCTGGTCCGCTCGCGCCGCTTCCCGCGCGCACCCCGCTGTGTCGTGCACAGCCGACTTCCGCTCGGCCCGCCACATCGCAGCAACTCCTCCCGCACAGCGCACTGTCGTCTTCCGCTCCCCTGATCCTTCCGCCGGCCGTTCTCCTTTCCGCCGGCCAGCATATGCCCCATACTCGCAGCATGGCTCGCGACAACGAACCGGCAGCGGCCACTGCCGCCCTCTCGGACCGCTTGGATCACGTCGATACCACTCTCTCCGACCTCCAAGTCGCAGTCCGCGACATCCACGCCCTCCTCGCAGCCCGTCCCCCATCTCCAGCCGCCCAACCCTCCCAGCCCGCGGCCGCAACCGCCTCGGCCAGCAGCCCCGGCAATCTTCCAGTCGGCGACACCCCATTTCCGGAATTCTCCCCCAGCGCCCTCTGCCGCCTCGAACTTCCGGTCTTCGACGGGACCAATCCCTTGGGTTGGCTCGCACGGGCGGAACACTACTTCGACATCCAAGGCACGCCGGCAGCACAAATGGTCCCTCTCGCCACGATATACATGGAGGGCTCGGCCCTTCATTGGGTGCGTTGGCTTCGTCAGTCCTCCCCGGGCCTCTCATGGACTCTTCTGAAGGACGAGTTGATCCGCCGCTACGACACTCGTCACGCCGGCAATCCTTACGAGCGCTTGAGCAATGTTCGCCAAGCCGACTCCGTGGACGCCTACATCGACGACTTCGTCGAAGTGGCCACGCACGTTCCCGGCCTCTCGCCGGACCACTACTTGGGGACGTTCCTTGCCGGGCTGCGTCCCCACATCCGCAACCGTCTTCGGATCCACGACCCCACTACATTACCCCGCGCAATGGAGCAAGCGCGCTTTGTGGAGGCCGATTTCGCCACTGTTGCGGTGACCGCCCCCGCACGGGCGCCTGCTTCTCTTCCGCCCCCCCTTCCGGGCACCCGCCGCTCGAGCGCTGCCACCTGCCCGGCCACTCCCTGAGCCCCTGGTCGCCGCGGGCCGTCCTCCGCCACAGCCCCAGCCACCCCCGCCTCGTCCCCGTCTGCCGCCACCCAACCGCATTTCCCATCAAGAGTACTTGGACCTTCGCAGCAAGGGCCTCTGTTTCCGTTGCAAGGGGCCTTACTCGCCGACCCACGAGTGCCCCAACCGGGACCTGCGCCTGCTCCTCGGGGCGGAGGAGGATGAGATTGTCATGGCCGATTTTGAGGCCCTCGAACTCGAGGATGATGAGCCCGCTTCAGCCGAGCCCGGCTCTACTTTCAAGCGCCTGGAGGTGTCTTGCTGCTCGGTCCGCGGCATCACCGGGCCGTGCACCATGAAGTTGGCCGCCACCCTGCAGCAGACAGCGGTGGTTCTAATGATCGATAGCGGCGCCAGTCACAACTTCATTTCGCAGGACTTGGTGCAGGCACTCCGCCTGCGAGTGACTCCGGCGCCTGGCTTCCATGTCTCTCTCGGCGACGGTCGCCGCAGCCGCACCGCCGGACGGTGCGTCGCCCTTCCGTTCTCCATCGGCACCTACTCGGGCTCCGCCGATTTCTACGTCTTCAGCCTGGGCGGCCTCGATGCAATCCTCGGCGTTTCCTGGCTACGCACACTTGGGGATTGCAAGCACCACTGGGGCCAACTGACAATGGACTTTGAAGCAGCGGGCGAGACACATCACCTCCAGGGGGACCCCTCCCTGGCATGCTCCCCAGCCGGCCTTCGCTCCATACTACGTACTTCTGACCCGGATTTCAGTGTTCTTCTTTGGCAGGTGGAGTTGGGATCTGAGCCCTCACCGCCTCCCGTCCACCCCGACGTGCAGCGCCTCCTCGATGGCTACCCGACAGTCTTTTCAGTGCCGCAAGGGCTTCCGCCCCGCGGGCGTCCGACCACATCATCACTTTGCAGCCAGGCGTGGCGTCTGTTTCGGTACGCCCCTACCGCTACGAACATGAGCAGAAGAACGCTATGGAGGCCATGGTCGCCGAGATGCTGCGCGCTGGGATCATTCAGCCGAGTGTCAGCCCGTTCTCCAGCCCGGTGCTCCTCGTCCGGAAGAAGGATGGCAGCTGGCGCTTTTGCGTCGACTACAGGGAGCTGAACAAGCTCACAGTGCCGGACAAGTACCCCATACCCATCATCCAGGAGCTATTGGACGAACTGCGGGGTGCCCGTTTCTTTTCCAAGCTGAACTTACGCTCAGGCTATCATCAGATCCGGGTGCGAGCGGAGGACGTGCCCAAGACAGCTTTCAGGACGCACGACGGACACTACGAGTTCCTCGTGATGCCATTCGGCCTTACGAACGCTCCGGCCACCTTCCAGTCCACCATGAACGACGTGTTCCGGCCACACTTAAGAAGTTTCGTTCTGGTTTTTTTTTTATGACATCTTGGTTTACAGTGCTTCCTGGCAGCTCCACCTGGACCATCTCGACATCGTCCTCGGACTTCTGGCCGCGCATCAGCTCGTCGCCCACCGGAAGAAGTGTACTTTCGGCCAATCTCAGGTCGAGTACCTCGGTCACATCATCTCAGCCGAAGGCCTTGCCATGGACCCGCACAAGGTCGAGGCGGTCTTGAACTGGCCAACACCAACCAGCCGGCGGGTAGTGCGGGGATTCTTAGGCCTCACGGGCTACTACCGCCGCTTCATCCGCGGCTATGGGACCTTGGCTCGGCCTTTGACGGATCTCTTGAAGAAGGAGGTGCCCTTCCGTTGGGACGCATCTACCCAGGAGGCCTTCCACAGCCTGCAGCGTGCCCTTGTGGCGGCACCGGTCCTGAGCATGCCAGATTTTTCCCAGCCATTCGTCGTGGAGTGCGACGCCTCCGGGAAGGGGGTAGGGGTTGTTCTCATGCAGGAGGGCCGCCCCATTGCATATTACAGCAAAGCCTTCACCGACCGGCGGAAGGTAGCCTCCGCCTACGACAGCGAGTTACGTGCCTTGGTTCTTGCCGTCCAACATTGGCGCCCGTACTTACTTGGGCGACCCTTCACCGTCCGTACCGATCATCGCAGTTTGAAACACTTATGGAGCCAAAAGGTCTCCACGCCGGCGCAACAACTTTGGGTGGCCAAGCTTCTGGGCTATCAGTTCTCGATCGAGTACAAGACCGGGCGCACGAATTCGGCCGCAGACGCACTATCCCGCCGCGAGCAAAGTGGCACCTTGGCGGCAATCTCCCTATGTCAATGGCGGGACGCGGAGGCTGTCCAAGAGGAGGTACGGGCAGATCCCCAGTATGGCCGCATGATCGAGGAGCTTCGGAGTGCGCCGAATGCGCATCCGCCATTTCGACTAGCGGGCGGCAGACTCTACTACAATGGTCGACTGGTCCTCACGGCATCCTCCCCTTGGATACCGCACCTACTTCAGGAGTTTCATTCCACGCCATCGGCGGGGCACTCGGGAGCTTATCCGACTTATCGGAGGTTAGCGGCGACCCTTTACTGGAAGGGTATGATGAAAATGGTACAGGAATATGTGGCGGCCTGTTTGGTATGCCAACGGGCCAAATATCAGACCCTCGCACCTGCTGGATTGTTGCAGCCCCTGTCGGTGCCGGATCGGGTATGGGAGGACATCGGGATGGACTTCATCACTCGCCTGCCACGTTCTCAGGGGTACGATTGTTTGTTGGTGGTGGTAGACCGCCTCTCCAAGTACGGGCACTTCATCCCCGTCAAGCATCCCTACACGGCGAGCTCGGTGGCCCGCGTCTTCATTGGCGAGATTATCCGCTTGCACGGATTTCCCCGCTCCATCGTTAGCGACCGCGACCCGGTCTTCATGAGTACATTCTGGCAGGAGTTGTTCCGCTTGCAGGGCACGAAGCTCCGTTTCAGCACGGCATACCATCCCCAGACGGATGGGCAGACGGAGGTCCTCAACCGCTGCGCGGGAACCTACCTCCGCTGCTTTGCGACCGAGCAGCCACGGCGATGGATTCAGTGGGTGGCATGGGCGGAACTGTGGTACAACACCTCTTACCAATCGGCGGCGGGCGTTAGACCCTTCTAGGCGGTTTATGGGCGGGCGCCCCCAACTTTAACCACCGACCTTGCCGGGGAATGTCTAGTTCAAACGCTAGCAGAGGAACTTCAGGATAGGGATGAGGCCCTGAGACAGTTGAAGCATCACCTCCAGCGCGCCCAAGTGAGGATGACCCAGCAAGCCAACCGCCACCGCCGTGACGTTCTGTTCTCCCCGAGCGAACACGTGTTCGTCAAGCTAAGGCCACATCGTCAGAGCTCGCTGGCCGGCCTCCTTCACCCCAAGCTCTCGGTCCGGTACTATGGACCCTTTCAGATAGTGGAAAGGATAGGCGAGGTGGCATACCGCCTACGACTTCCTCCCGACAGCCGCATCCATCCGGTGTTTCACGTGTCACAGCTGAAGCGAGCACTGGGGAACCATCCCCTCCAGGAGGCCATGCCCGAGGATCTGAGCAGCGATACCGTTCCCCGCTACGAACCCGAGGCAGTGCTAGGCGATCGCACGGAGCAGGTGCAAGGCCAACCGGTGAGACAGGTCCTCATTCAGTGGAAGGGACAATCCAAGGATGAGGCAACTTGGACATTGGCGGAAGAAGTGAAGACCCAGTATCCAGATTTCGACCTTGAGGACAAGGTCGTTGAGAACCCCGGGGTAGTTGATACGGACATGGCGGACCCGGTCGAAGAAAGGCGATTCGCGCGCGTTTACACGAGGCGCGCGCGCGGCAACAGCGGGGCATAGTTTTAATTATTTTTCATTGCTGAATTTTGTATGTTTATTTTGGTAGCTCGAACATTTGTGTGCGGCTGTAAGGCCTAGTGTGCCTCTTCCTACATATAGGAGAGGTTGTATCCGGTTTGGACCCATGCTTGGTTTTATCGTGATTTTGAATAGGAGAGGAGAACCGACCCAGCGGTCTCCGCTTGCCCTAACGCTTCCTCCCCTCTCTCCTCGCACCGCACCCCCTTCCGCCTGCGACAAGGAGCGAACGACGGAGGCCATTCGTCGGCGCCACCCCTCCGTTGATCCTCCGGCGATCTCCACCGTAACAGATCCTTAACAAAATAATGGGACTGTAGATTTAATCATCTCTATATCAATCACTAAAGTAGTACTAGACTACTAGTAATAAACTCTTAAATCGAAAGGTTGATAACAAAGAAGGAACTAACCAGAAACTATCCATCAAAATTAATTTGATCACTGCATTGGTTGATAGTGCCTTGAGTTGGGTATGATGATGACACTTCTCTCTTTTTACACGTCACAATATAGATTCTTGGGGGTGGGTGGAAGTCAATTGCTCACACACTCTCTTGCATGCTTCCATGAGGGCTCCCAAATTGTATATTTTAAGTAGAAATCTACCCCCATGGCCTTCTTACATGTAATAAAGGACAAGATTTTCAGATTCCCTAAATTGTTTAATAAGTTTTAATGCAGCTGAATGAGTTTATGTTGGAAAATATAGAGGGAACACATGCTCGCAAGCAATAGCCAGTTGACAAACTTTTAAAAATTTAAGACAAAAGTCTGGAAGTTTCTTAGTGTTCTATCCTCAAATGGCTTATGTTTGAATAAATTTGTGCAACTAAGAATTCTCCAAACTTGGTGTCAAGCAGTAGCCAGTTGAAGGAGTTTGTTCGTGCGTGTTTCTCGTTTTTGGTCCTTTACCAATCTATTTATAGTCATTACCGCTCTACATCCTGTTGCGGGTTCCTAGCGTGAACCGATTGCGATCTCCTAGCATTCACTGTGATTTGGTCTCTGCGCTGCATCCTGCGACTCCTTCTGCAAGCTCTCTGCGCTTGACCTTTGAGCTCGCCGAGAAAGAGAAAGTGTGACCACTATTTCCTGTTGTTGCGAGTTCTGCTAGCTGTGACACCCAGTTCGCTATCCTCTTCCTGTGAAAACTCCTTTATCGCAAGTCATGTTGCTACCCGACAAGATTGTGGGTCCTGTTGCTTCCCTGAATGATCGCGAGCTTCTTCCCACAACGATCGCGAGCTTCTTCCCGCAACGATCGCCAGTCCTAATAGCATTTTCCGGCAATTCCTGATGCCTCTTCGCGTGAGTCTCGCAAGCTCTGCTTCCAGGGTCCTGTGATTTCTGCTGCTTCTTCACATTCTTGCGAGCTCTGCTTCCCGAGTCCTGCGAGCTCTGCTTTCCGAGTTCTGCCGCTTCTGCGAGTTTCACGTGCTATGCTACTCGGGCGTGCTTTGTTGGTTCCGGTTGTTGTTTTCTAAATGGCGGGCTCTTCAGATTTTTGGTGTTCAGACACCCTCTCCAATTACAGATCCTCCGGGTACAGATTATCTGCGAACTCATGGTTCCTCCGGCTCCTTTCGGATTACCATTGTGCATTTGGACAGATCCAATTATTTCGAATGATCCTGGGATGTGCAGCAAGACATTCGTAGTCATCAACTATATGGGTACACTAATGGGATCATTGTTCAACCTCCCAGTATTGATCCTACATGGGCCACATGGCGGAAGTGGGATGTTGATAATTCACACGTGGTCGTGTGGCTTCTCCACTCCATGCCCCCTTAGTCTATCGTAGTTATATGCTTATGGACCCTGCTTTTGAGATCTGAACTTGGGCTAACGAGACCTAATACTAAATTGGTAGCTCTACCCAAGTGTACGAGCTCACAAGGTATTTTTCCAACTCAAGCAAGGTCCCTCTATCATTGTCGCTTACTTCTCTGAGTTCAAACGCCTCTATCAAGAACTCAACTACTTTGACGACTTCACTCCGGCATGCGCGGTGGATCCAGTGCATTAAAAACCAAGGAAGATCGATATCGTCTCCATGACTTCCTTATGGATCTCATTAAGGAGTTGGACATAGTTCGCACACATGTCCTGAACCGCTAGCCCCTTCCCTCTCTTTGGAAAGCCTTTAGTATGGCCTTAGGTGATGAGGATCGTTGTAGTTCTCTCAATTCCTACAGGGTGCTGTTACGGGTTCGGTAGAACGTCGATAGAGTTGTCAGAGGATGACCGGAAGTGGAGATGACAGAAGCAGAGGACATTATCGAGCCGAAACAACAACTACCTAAGCAGGTTGTGCTCGGAGAAAGAAAGCTGCCTCAATCTCATACAAGATAAGAAAACAAACAAACTTTTTGAATGCCTCATTGCACACAACCCCTGCCTTTAAATAGGCTTACAAGATCCATAATGACAACCATTAACTCTTAACTAACAACATCTTAATGACTAGACATTTAATACCTACAAAACAACTGGACATAAATAAAAAATAATTGAGCACGACGTCCCAAAGGACAACTAGACTCGATACATATAAAAATATGCGGTACAATATTACCAAAATAACCCTTAGTGCGACTAGCATATGCCCATAACATACTATCCCTCCTTTTTTGATAGCTTGCCCTCAAGCTCGGAACCATGGTAAGGACTCTAGGCGTGAAGTTGTAACTGGGCTGAGGATGCCTGAAACTCTTGCCAAAACAGTGTCGCGTAGCAGTGCCTTACCGAAAGGATGTCGTCGTTGTGCTTGATGAAGGGTGGCGAAGAATTTACAGATGCTTGATGACTGTTCAAAACCATATCGATTTGTGTGTGTGCGAGAGGAGTGTCATCGGCGATCTTCGCACAAGCAATGTATGGCAGCGGGGCATTCTTCCGAATTATCATAACACTAGGTGACGGTGGCTGGGTGATTGCTGGGCTGGCCGGAATATCAATGACTTGCACCTGGTCCGAGTAGAATCGTCGGCTGTGTGATGAGTAGTTGTTTACTTTTTTGTGCAGCTATCATGTTGTTGAGTGCGGCGAGGATGGCGGCGTAGATTGTTGACCATCATGGCCTCCAAATATTTTTGCCAGACAGTCTCAGATGTCATCTAATAGGATAAAAATGTAATTAATTAATTACCAAATAAGTAGTGATCAATTAATTAGTTTTTCTAAATGAAAGAATTAATAATTAATTAAAAGCAGGCGGATAAAAGGAGGGGCGCAAGCCAGTGGGACGACTCGAGGAAGGGTGCAAGGCTCGAGGAAGCCGCGGGTTGCAGGGATTGAAAAGGGAAGACTTGGCGGATCGTGAGTTGTTGTTGGACGGTCGATGCGAGCTCGATGGCTTGCGTTTTCCAAGATCTACTGTGAGTCAATGACGAAAGGTATGGGCTCGCGGGGGCTGTGTTGTGTCGACGACGAAGGTGCAAAGCTCGCGATTCCAAGGGTCATTATCGACGACGATTGTGGTTCCAAGGGTGGTTGTGTCGACGGAACTTGTAAGTCAATGGCAGAGAGGTGATGGATTCGTCACATTTGCGGTTTCGACGGGGCGGAGCTCACGGTTTTGGGCATGTTGACCATGAGGAAGATGAGGTCATTGTGGGCCAATTATGTCTTATGTGACGTCGACGTTGAAGCAATCTGCGACGGCATCGCTGCAACTGACGTTCGACAGAAAGTCACAGTTGACGATCAAGCGCTTGCTAGACGACGACTTGATCGTCCAGAGAGGCCTAAGAAGGCGGGGGAGGGGCTTCCATATGAAGGAATAGGAGGTCGAGTGGTCGACGAATCGGTTTGCTCTGTTTGTCGAAGATTTAATCAGAATGGAACGTAACTCTCTGTTGAGCGTGTTGAAGTTGAAAGAGGATAGAAGTGCTCTGGTACCAAATTGTTACGGGCTCACCGTAAAACGTTGGTAGAGTTGTTGGAGGATAACTGGAGGTGGGGATGACGGAGGCAGATGACATTATAGAGTCAGAATCGCGGCTGCCTAAGCGGGATGTGCTAGGATATATATATATATAAAGAGAGAGAGAGAGAGAGCTACCACAATCTCATCCAAGAAGTTAGTCTATTTCTTTATCTTGTATGAGATTGTGGTAGCGCTCTCTCTCTCTCTCTCTCCGAGCACACCCCGCTTAGGCAGCTAATGTTTCGGCTTTATGGTATTATCTGCCTTTGTCATCCTCACCTACAGTCATACTCTGACAACTCTACAGATGTTATACGGCGAGCCAATAACAAGTGTCTGATCGTTCCGCCCGTGTTGGCTTTGTCCGCGGCCTTCTCCCAATCCTCCTGTTCGGATGTGCGATCAATGTGGCAAGCAAATCCATGTACGGGGCTCTCTATTTCTCTTACACCCTCACCTTACCCCCTCATGGAAAGGTAATGGTGTTCAAGGTTGTGGCAAATAGGGTCCCTCTGCTGCAAATGTTGTTGATGCCAATTCCGGTAGGCTTCTTTCCGATGGTTTTTCCTCTGACAAACCGGATGCCCGTTCCCACAAATGTATTTTCGTTGGCTACTCCTCTACTACGAAAGGGTATCGTTGTTATCACCCTTCCTCTCGGCATTTCACCAGTACTATGGACATTACTTTCCGTGAATGGGAATAGTTCTATGGCTCTCATCAAGGGGAGAGGGACATTGATATTGACACTCCCACTATTCCCCTTCCCGTCGTGGCCTCGAATATTCCTCCTTCCATTATTCCTATCACCACGTCTACTCCTGTCCACACCTCGTTCCCTGTTACCGGGAGGCTTGCTCCTCATCTTCCTCAAGTCTATCAATGAAACAACGCTAATGTTGAGATGGCAAAACCCATGCATTCCCTCATAGAAGATACACTCTTCTGAACTAGGTTCTGACGAAGACCTCCATCGACCTCTTATACATCTGAAAAGTAAGCCGACCTCTACAAAATACCCAATTGTCAATTATATTCCCCATATCACTATCTGACGCAGGCACATAAAGTCTTCATCTCCTCTCTGTCTTTTATTCGTATTTCTAGCACTTGGTAGAAAGCGATAGATATACCGGAATGGAGAAAGGCAATGGAAGAATAAATGTTTGCATTAGAAAAAAATAGACTTGGGAACTATCTTCTCTCCCAACTAGAAAAAACTTATTGGCCCCAAATGGGCGTTCTCTGTCAAACAAAATCAAGAAGGGGGCCTAGAGAGATACAAAGCATGGTTAGTCGCTCAGGGATATACTCAATCCCTGAGCGTGGACTATTATGAAGTGTTTGCATCGGTGGCCAAGATGGACTCCATCCACATTGTTTTATCTTGTGATGTATGTCTGGGATGGGACCTGCAATAACTAGATGTAAGAAATATCTTTTTTCATGGCGATCTCGAAGATGAGGTATCAATGAATTTTCCACTGGGGTTCTTAAAGACAGGATCAGGAAATTCTGTCAACTTAAGAAATTTCTCTATGGTTTGAAGCATTCTCTAAGAGCTTGGTTTGGGAGATTTCAAAAAGTCATGACTCTATTGGGATACAAATAGGGTCACTCTGATCATACCCTCTTTGTTAAGAGGAAAGTGCAGAAAGTGATTATTCTTATTGTATATGTCGACTATATCATTATCACTGTAAATGATTTGGAAGAATTCGCTTGGCTTAAAACACATCTGTCAAAGGAGTTTAAAGTCAAAAGATCTAGGAAAGTTGAAATATTTCTTAGGAATTGCGCGGTCAAATCGTGGAATCTTCATTTTTCAGAGGAAATATGTCCTAGACCTTCTAGAAAAATAAGAATGCTTGGTTGTGCACTGGCACTCTGGCAGATACCCTAATATAAGTAACCACACCCATTCTTGATGAGGGTGAGATTACGATGAGTGATCCATTCAATGGGTTCTCCTTTCACGGAGACATTCGAGACATCTTAAAGCGGTATCCTAGTGTCGATGTCTTAGACATTCTTCTGAGTGATCGTTGCCTTCACGATAATTTTTTTCAACTGACCGCTTGGTGAGTCCCTTGATGAGTCACATCCTTTGAGTGATATTTGGCATGTCATGGACTCATAATTTAGTGTTGATACCACATGTAAGTGTGTGATTGTTCGTCAAATACTCCACGGGTATTTCTACATTCCACCTAAAGAGACACCTGTTAAGTCAGCGCTCATTAGGGTTGTATCTATTGGTAGTAGGTCAGTCGAGCTTGAAAGTGCACTCAATAACCTTATTCATTATTACCAACAAGTGATTGTGATAATTAAAGCTGAGAGGTTCCTCCAGGGAACTGTGATAAAATAAAATGTCAGACGAATGGGGTCCTAGACAGTAATGCGAAAGATTGTGTTGAATACTTACGAGTTAAATATCTCAAAGAACATGAAAATTCATCTCGTGTTCAACAATAAGGACTTGACTCCATATTATGAACCTCACAAGTATTTGAGTACATTCCCTAGTTCTACCCTGAGCCTCATCCTACCACCCAATTACCTGACGGATGCACTGTCGATACTTAGCCATTTGGAAGGAGCGGCGGACTATTAATAATATGTTAATGTTATCGGAGGAGTTTGATTTACTTGCCCTTGGACTTTGTCAGGAGTATGCTCATCTTCATTCAACGGATATAACTGATTTCAAGCCGGGGATAATTGATGGAGATCAAAGTTCTCGAGCGGGCCAACCCGTATCGGAGCTCATTTGGGTTTACAATCATAGGAGTTAAAATCGTCGTACGGACGATCTGCGTCCATAGCCACGTTCGGAGAGTCGACGACACATTTCCTATGTATTTTCATACATTTTTTCGTACATTATTTACGTACCTTGTGCTTTCGTGTCGGTCAATCATAATCGTCCATTATTTTCCTCTTGGCCTATAAATATGGGAGTTGGGGCTGAATTCAGATTGATTGCAGAATTTTAACAAGATTTCCAAACTTTGTGATTCCTCAACGGTGCGATGTCATGAAACCTAAGTGTGAAGCCTAGTCCCGACCCTTCTCTTACAACCTCCGGCCACCTCCCCCCCCCCCCCCCCCCCCCCCGCCACCCCTCTCCAAGTCGTCAGAAACCACACCTACAAGGGTCGGCCAACCATCTTACATCATCCCCTCCACCGCCACACAAATAACTACCTATAACCGCTCGTCGTTGTCAGAACCCGGAAAACTATTGTCTTACAATCCATTCATCCTTGGTGGCCAGTAACCCAGGCAGTTATACCTGTCGTCTGCTATTTCCGGGTGTTCCTGCCCCAGTTCAGAGCACTGGTTGTGCCAATTGGTGCCCCAACTTCAGTTCCAGTCCAATATAGTCCTTCTCCTGCAGGATTTCAGTCTCTCTCGACCCAGATCTCAATTGCCAGTAGCAAACCAGCCCATCCAGTGGCTGTCCCAGGCGAACTACACCTTCTAACCGATTATTCCACTGCAATCCAACCTTCCAGGCCCACATTCAACAACCACTCTTGGTGTTTCTTTAACCGACATTCATCTTCCAGCATTTCCCGACCTCCAAGAACCCACAATTGGTGTCGGAACTCTGAAATCAACAACGAATTGGCCTCAAAACTGATGTTAGATGCCTGAAATTGCAATAAATCACCCAATTTGATCTTGAATGCTTGTGTAAGTTCCAAATTTGGATGTATATTTTCCTTTGTGATGAACGTTTGTTGAATTGTAAGTGATTTGGGATATTGCTTTGTAATAGTTTGTTCAATTTCCTCGCATCTACTTGAAGGATTTATATGCCAAACGTTTAGTCCAAGTAATCTTATTTTAATTGTTGCTAGAACTTGTTCATTACTTTAAAGTTTAATCTCAATCGTGCATGTTTGTGTTGTCTAGATTAATTTCATAATTTTGTTGCAATTACTTGTTGGACAATCGCATGTGCAATGCATCATTGTTTTACTACATTACTCACTACACACTTTAGTGTTCCGTAAAGATACAACTGAACATCCTACACTTGCATTCATCTGTTGAGTTCCGTTAGGGTGCACACACACTCTTTGTACACCCATCATGTGTCACTACTTGCTTGTGATAACTATGTAGAATTTATTTTTTATTATTAATTGCATTTTATTGTTGGCTCATTATCAGCATGCAAACATCATCCTAGGTTAGATGGTATTTCCCAGTAGTACACTTAGGATTGCATATTTAGAGTCCATGCACCTAGTCTACCCTACATTAGGAGGTCTTGATATCAATTTATGTTAGGGTATCTTGATGCAATACTTCTCCAATGTGAAGCATGTCCTATTCATCTAGAGTATGACTTTCTCTTGGAGAATGAAGAAACAAAGCCCACAAAATAATCCATATTCTTGGTTATTGTTCTTCGCCCATGTTAAGACTCATATTGTCTTCTTCTTTATTAGTCTCACATTGTGTATTGGGAGTGTGATTATAGTTTGCCTTCCTATATATATGGCATTATTGTACATTGAAATTAAGAAAAAATATTGGAAATATTAAATTTGTTTCTCATTTTTGTCCTTTCTCACATGGTATCAGAGAAAGACGGGTCCTAAAGGAAAATTTCTTGCGTGGCTTGAGTTCCTGAACCTCCGGACTCGCCCTTTTTTTTCCTTTTTGCGGTCAGCTCCACTCTAACCGCAGCTCTGCTCCCATCCCATGGGGTTCTTCCCCCTGCTCTCTCGGAGTTTCTCTTCCTCAATTTTATAAGCTATCATTGCAGCCAACCGGGCCCCACTTGACTGGTGTTTACCGCGGCCTGTCCCTCCTAACCGCTCAAGTCCCAGACCTCGCCTCTGCTCGGTTTGCCTTCTTGCTCCTTCTAGCCGTTGCCAAGCTCCTCCTGCCTCACCGCCTCTCCTTGGCGTTGCCGCTCTGCCCGTTTCATAGTCCCTGACCGCTCAAGTCGCCGCCTTCTCTGTCCGCCAGTCCTCTTACCGCTTGACTGCAAGCTTCCTGGAGATCTCTTGACCGCAAGCTTCCTGGAGATCTCTTGACCGCAAGCTTCCTGCCGAGCTCTCTCTCTCTGTCTGCCGGTCCTCTTGTCGAGCTCTCTCTATCTGCCAGGTCTCCTGTCGATCTCTTGCCGCTTGCTATTGTCGGCTCTCCTCTGACCGCAAGCTCTCTTGTCCGCCGAGATCTCCCTGACCGCCAGGTCTCTTGCTGGATGTAGCTTGCCTGTGCTAGCTCCCCTTTGACTGCGAGCATTCCTGCCCGCCAGCTCCTGTTGATCGCCAAGATGCCTCCCTCTGCAAGCCACTTTCGAGCTGCTCTTCTCGCTACATTGATCGCCATTACGACTCCTCTGCTTACCGCGATACCTCTGCTCGCAGAGACCGCCTCCCGCCAGCTATTCCTGATCTCAGCAATTCCTGGTCATTGTACTCCTATGGCCGAGCTCGCCAAGTTCTCCCTGCTAAGACCGTCGACCTACTCGCCTTGTGTTTGTACTCGCGAGCTCTCCGTGCGGCCTCTCCTCGCCTGATCACTGTGCGAACCCCGGCTTCTCCTTGCGTTGCATTCTTCAGGTTGTCGTGCGGACTCTCCATCGTCCTTGCCCTATCCGCCTCTTCTGTGACTTGTTTTTTTTTCTGCCTCTCCAGTCTCCTGGACGCCGAGATTGCTATTGTCGGTCTCCTAATTGTCGGTCTCCTGCTTGTCGGTCATGAGAACTTCTGAGGCTCAGTCCGACACATGTTCCCGCCCAGAAATCGCCATCCTTCAGGGTCAAATCCAGCATTTGCGGGAGCTAATTGTTCGCGCGTCTGGGCCCGTGGCATCTTCCTTCCATGCCAGCCTTGCGTCTTACTCTCTTGGCTCCTCTTGGATTATGGACTCCGGTCTCCGGCGCTACCAATCACGTTTCCCCACAGAAACCCTCCTGATACACTGATGCCTCTGGTCCCAAATTTATCACAGTTAGGAATGGCGCTACCACCCATGTTTATGGATGCGGAGATCTTGATGTGACTCTCTCCCTTTCTTTACTCGATGTTTTTCATGTCCCTGACTCTGCCTTTAACCTTCTCTCTGTAAGTCGTCTTACTCAAGAGCGCGACTATTCCATTACTTTTACTTCATCTTATTTTGTGGTGCAGGATCTACGGGCGCGGCGTGTCATTTGTACCGGTCAACTGTCAAAAGGGCTCTACAATTTGGACATTCCCGCTTCCGTATCCTCGGTTACTTCCGTTGACTGGCATCGTCGACTTGGCTATGCTCCTCTCTCTATCCTTCGCAAAGCACTTCCTGATTTTCCTTTTGCCGAGTTTTGATGGGACACTTGTATTTACGGCAAGCAACACCGCTCTACCTTCCCTCCTCGTTGTTCTCGGAGCTCCGCTCCCTTTGACTTAGTCCACTCGGATATTTGGGGTCTGTATAAAACAGTCAATTTACCTGGCTATCGGTATTTTCTGACCTTTATTGATGATCATTCTCGCGTCACCTGGTTATACTTACTGCGTGATCGCTTTGAGGTGTTGCGATGTTTCCGCTCCTTCATCGATGAAACTCACTCAATTTTCGCGCACCATTAAAATTCTTCGCACCGATAATGCTCGTGAGTATATCAGCCACGAATCCAGGACACCTGTAATCTCCTCATCATCCTTCAACAGACATCTTGTGTTTATACCCCACAACAAAATGGTATCGTCGAGCGAAAGAACCGCCACCTTCTGGAGGTTACTTGCTTCCTTATGTTCCAGATGAACGTTCCAACCCATTATTGGCACTTTGTTTTTTCTGCCGCGTGTTATTTAATTAATCGCATGCCGTCGACCGTCCTCAACTTTGCTACTCCCTTCTCCATTTTGTACCCTTTCACGCATCCCTTCTCCCTCCCTCCTTGAATTTTTGGACGTGTCTGCTTTGTCCTCCTGTCAATAAGTTGGCTCCTCGTTCTACCAAATACATTTTTGTTGGGTACTCTCGCACACAGAAAGGTTATGTGTCATTCTCCTACTACTGGGAAAATAATCACCTCTGCGGATGTTACCTTCTTTGACGATCAACTATTTTACTCAGATCCTCCTTATGTTATATCTCCCACAACTCTCCCGCGCCCGGCAGTTCCCACTCACAATGCTCCTCCCTTGCTTCCTACTCCTAATCCCATGCTACCATTTCCTCCCCTACTCCCTACACCTCCTCACGTGATCCCCTCTCCTCCCCTACAAGTGTACACTCGTCGTCGTCCTCGGTCTGATGCCCTGTGACAGTTGCCGACTACTGATGTTGCTCCCCGGCCCGATGATTCGCCTACGGCTCCCTCCCACGATGCGGTTGCTTCTACCGCCCACCCTCTCTCTAATCATGTATCCTTGCACCGCCTCTCTCCCCCCTTCGCAAGTTTGTGACATCTTTGTCAACTATTTTCACCTCGTCTTCTGTGCAGGAGGCTCTTCAGTATCCGGGGTGGAGGGCGGAAATGGATGAGGAAATGACCGCTCTCTGGGCCAATCACACATGAGACTTTGTTCCCCTTCCTCCTAGTCATTCTCCGGTTGGCTGTAAATGGGTCTTCACAGTCAAGCATCACTCTAATGGGGCAATTGAGCGTCTCAAAGCTCGTCTTGTCGCTCCTGGCTTCACTCAACAATACGGTCTTGACTATGAAGAGACGTTCTCTCATGTTGTCAAGCTCAATACTGACAGCGTTATTATCTCTCTAGCAGTCCATCGGCATTGGACATTACACCAACTCGATATTAAGAATGTCTTTCTCAATGGCGATCTTATAGAAACGGTGTACATGCAACAACCTCCTGGATATGTAACCACGAGGGAGTCTCTGGTATGTCATCTCAAGAAATTTCTTTACGGACTCAAGCAGTCCCCACGAGCATGGTTTGACAATTCAGTCGAGTAGTTCGTGATATTGGTTTTACTCGGAGTTCTGCTGACTTCTCCTTGTTTATCCGTCGCCGTCCAACAGGCACAGTGGTTCTTCTTGTCTATGTTGATGACATTCTTCTAACTGTGGATGACATTTCTGGTGTAAATTTAGTCAAGAAGTAGTTGGCAACACAGTTTCAGACTAAAGATTTGGGTTCTCTCCGGTACTTCTTGGGTATCGAGGTTGCTCAACGTCCTGATGATCTTGTCTTATCTCAACGGAAATATTGCCTCGATCTTCTCCGCGATGTAGGCTATTCGGGATGTAAGTCCGTTGACACACCTATGAATGCCAATCACAAATTATGCACTCATGCATCCGACAATGATTTACTTCTTCAAAATGCAGAATATTACCGTCGTTTGGTTGGCAAACTCATTTATCTCACTGTCACTAGGTCGGATATATCCTTTGCGGTCAGAGTTGTCAGCCGCTTTATGCATACCCCTTGGAACTCTCATCTCCAGGCCGTGGAACGTATTCTCAGGTATCTGAAGAATGCCCATGGACAAGGACTAGTGTATAAGCCTTCTTCGTCTCTTTCTCTTCTTGTCTACTCCGACGCTGATTATGTCGGCTCTCTCGATGATCGTCGCTCTACGAATGGATTCTTCACATATTTTGGTGGACATTTGGTCACCTGGCGAAGCAAAAGCAAACTGTTGTTGCACGCTCCTCTGTCGAGGCTGAGTATCGCTCAATGGCTTCTGTTGTTTTTGATTTGGGCGTCAAATTTCTGATTTGGGCGTCAAATTTCTGATTTGGGCGTCTTCTTCATGATTTGGGCGTCAAACTTCCTTCTCCAACAGTCCTTTGCGATAATCAAGTTGTTATCCACATCGCCGAGAATCATGTATCTCATGAGCGTACGAAACACATCGAAGTTGATTGTATTTTGTCTGAGAAAAGGTTCAAACTCGGAAGCTGATTTTACGGCATGTACCTGATGCATAACAAGTGTCGGACATTATGACAAAGACCTTACATCGTTCTCTATATTGCAAACTCTTTTCCAAGCTTGGTTCCTACGACTTGTACGCTCTAGCTTGCAGGGGAGTGTTGTTGAATGAAGAAACAAAGCCCACAAAATAATCTTTATTCTTGGTTATTGTTCTTGGCTCATGTTAAGGCCCATATTGTCTTCTTCTTTATTAGTCCCACATTGTGTATTGCGAGTGTGATTATAGTTTGCCTCCCTATATATAGGACATTATTGTACATTGAAATTAAGAAAAAATATTGGAAATATTAAATTTGTTTCTCATTTTTGTCTTTTCGCACACTTTCAGACCAAAGAGATTGATAAGAAGTAAAGTGAAGGCAAAAGATGAACATACAAGCAGTGTCTTGACAAGGCAAATGTCTATCCTCTCGAGCACTATTGGATACCTTCAGTAATTTGCTAACTCCAAAGTCTGCAACTTTGACATGTCCAGAATCATCCAGCAGTATGTTACTGTTATCTTAACCATAAAACACAATCCAAAAATTAAAATACAGGGTTTTAGAATATGTCGTCAAAATGTGGAGAAAATGTGTAAATAAAGAAATGAAGGCTAACACGGCTAAGAAAGAAAACTCACGTGGGCTCAAGATCCAAGTGAAGGATTGCTTCTGGTCTATGCTCATGCAAGTAATTCATTCCTCTGAAAAGTTTTTGGAAAGACAGCTTATTACATGATTTTAAGAGTTTTTTTTACTATCAACAACAAAGTAAATTCTAGGGATAATAAGAGCTATCACAAGCTCTTTAGCATGCAAATATATATATAGCAGAGAGGGAGAGAAAATTATAAAAATTAAAACCTTGCAATATCAAGAGCAAATCTGACTGCGGTTGATGGTTTTAATGCTCCCTTTCGTCTTAGATAGGCACAAAAATCGCCCTACATTTCAGAACCAATTTTATAGAAAATGAAATGCAAAAATAGAATACTTCATTAAAGTTAACACAGGATGCAGTGACATGATTATAGGATTTGTGTTAAGGCTACTGATAATAACATTAGTTCCTTAATTAGAGGAGTCTTTAAGACCATACAGGGAAGTAGAACCCTTAAGCATTGAAGTGCCTTTTGACATTGTCGTTTAGTATCATGAAGAACTTTACAATTAACCATGCCCATGTACTAACATTCCTGGTACAGCCTAAGTTATTAAAGGCGCAAGGCACATCGAGGCGCAAAGAGGTCCTCGAGCCTAGACACAGACGCGCGCCTGAGGCACGTGAAATGCAAAAATGAAAAAAAAAATATCATTTTTTATGAATAAATGTACATTTGTAAGGTTGTAATGATTCATTTATAGTTTGTGCTCTTAAGTCCATGCCCAATTTCATTTGTTTTTATTATCTTATGAGTAGCCAAATAACAATTCAGGGAATTCGGCGCCCAGTTCACTGATTTTCGGTGAACTGGGCGCTCAGTTCACTGATTTTCGGTGAATTGGGGAGTGCACTGATTTTCGGTGGATTTGGCGCCCAATTCACTGATTTTCGGTGAATTGGGCGCCCAGGTCACTGACTTTCGGTGAATTGGGCGCCCAGGTCACTGACTTTCGGTGAATTGGGCGCCCAGTTCACTGACTTTCGGTGAATTGGGCGCCCAGGTCACTGACTTACGGTGAATTGGGCACCCAGCTCACTGACTTTCGGGGAATTGGGTGCCCAGCTCACTGATTTTTGGGGAATTGGGCGCCCAACTCACTGATTTTAGGAGAATTGGGCGCCCAGCTCATTGATTTTTGGGGAATTGGGCGCCCAGCTCACTGATTTTTGGGGAATTGGATGCCCAGTTCACTGATTTTCAGGAAATTGGGCGCCCAGTTCACTGATTTTCAGTGAATTGGGCGCCCAGTTCACTGATTTTCAGGAAATTGGGCGTCCAGTTCACTGATTTTCCGTAAATTGGGAATAGGAGACCTTCTAATAGGGATCAATGAGATATTGGAGCACGAGTTTCGAGGCAGGCTTGGGGCTGATTGGTCATGTTACGGAGGCCGGCGAAGGGGACGAGGGCGAGGGGCACCTGCTGGTGTGGCGAGTGTACCTTCGTAGGGAGCGCGGCGCGCGATCCATGCCGGCCTAGCTGGCTAAATGCCGAGGAGGCGATGTATCCATTTTCTTTTCTGCACCGCTCTTGTTTTTCATTATGAGTCCGACAGGTATATAAGCCGGGGGACTATTGTATTTTGCCTAGCCTGGAAGTAATTGGTGATTTTGGTTCTCTCTCCTAAATTTTTGATTTCCCTCTCTCTCCATCTTCCCATTTCTTCTCCCCCCCCCCCCCTTAATTTCTGAAGTTGCTACCAAGTGGTCCAACCCTCCCTCTTCCAACCGCGGTCTCCGCCGCCCGAATCCGTCCAGCGCCACCCGTGTCCGCTTACGCCAGCGCCGATTCGCATCCAGAGCCACCCGCATCGATCCGTCCAGTGTCGATCCGTGCAGCGCCCGCTCTGCGTTGTTCCGTCTAGCACCGATCTGCGTCCAGCGCCGATCTGCATCGTTCCTCCCAGAACCGATCTGCGTCTTTCCATCCAGCGCCCGATCTGCGCCGATCCGCCAGCGCCCGATCTGCGTCGCCAGCGCCATTCCGCCTCGCCATCGCCCGACCTACCCCGCCAGACCGCCGCGCCTCCCTCGCTGGTTTCCCTCTCCGTCCTCCGCGTGCATGCCCCCTCGTTTGTGCTACATGGGCAACCCGGACACAACGCCCTCCCTTCCGGTCGCCGATCCAGCCATCCTTCGCCGCTCGGAGGACCACGATGCTTCGATCGCCTCCCTGCAGGCCCTCATGCTGCGCATAGACACCAAACTCGACTCCCTGTTAGCCAGCCGCCCATCCACTTCCACCGCATCCGCCGCCAAGTCGCCTTCTCTTCTTGGCGCTCCATCGGAACCTTTCCAAGGCCCGTTTTCCTCTACCGGCGTTGTCTCAGTGGGCCCCCGTTCCCTTGATGTTCCCTCTTTCAACAGCACCGACCCCTTGGGTTGGATTGCCCGTGCCGAACAATTTTTCGAGCTACAACAAACCTCGGAACCGCAAAAAGTCAGCACGTCCATGATCGGAATGGAGGGCTCCGCTCTCCACTGGGTACGCTGGCTCCGCCAAACCACCCAGACCATGCCATGGTCGGCCCTTCAGCAGGAGCTGATCCGAAGTTACGACACCCGCAACTCGGGAACCGCCGTGGAGCGGCTCTGCGGAGTTCGTCAGACGGGCTCCCTCGACGAGTACATCGACGAGTTCATCTCCCTCGCCACACATGTTCCCGGCCTCCCACCGGATCACTACTTCAGTTTCTTCATGCATGAGCTTCTACCCCACATTCGAGCCCGTATACGCACCCACCACCACCCCGTCCATGACGGAGGCAATGGACGCTCGCTTGGTCAAAGAGGAATTCTAGACTCGCCCACCGGACACGGGCAAACCGCCTCCCGCGTCGGCAGTGCGACCGGCCCATTCCCCCCTATCGGCCACCACAGCTCGAGCCGCATCCGGGACCCGGGCGGGCCGCCCCACCACCCCAACCCCCTCGGCCTCCAACTCACCCCTGGCTCTCCAATCAGAAATACCACGAATTGCGTACCAAGGGGTTGTGTTTCCGCTGCAAGCAACCCTATACCCCCACACATGAGTGCCCACTGAAAGCCCTTCGGGTCATCATCGGCGAGGAGGAACCCGAGGTGACACTCGCGGATTTCGAAGCTCTGGAGTTGGAGGCCACGACCGAGGACCCCCGGCCGCCACTTTCCATCATTTGGACCTGCCGCTATTTGCCGTCGGCGGTTTCTCGGGCCCTCAGACGATGAAGCTGCGGGGATCACTTCAGGAGACCTCCGTGGTGGTGATGATTTATAGCGGCGCCAGCCATAATTTTATTTCTCAGCACCTGGTGGATCGCTTGGCACTTTCAGTGTGAACCGCAGACCGCTTCACAGTTTGTTTGGGCGACGGGTGGCCTGTGCGCAGCGCTCACTCTTACCATCGGCCACAGCCCATTCCAGGCCAACTTCTACGCCTTCTCTCTGGGCGGAGTGGATGTGATTCTCAGCGTGGCGTGGCTTCGCACTCTTGGAGACGTCAGCGTCAACTGGGACAGCATGATTATGCGCTTCCTCCGCGGGGGAATGACTTTTTACTGGAAGGCGATGCCGCCTTACTTCACCAACCCGTCTCCCTTCGCTCACTTCAGAAGTCCACCGACATCGAGTGGGCAGCCTCCTTATGGCACGTGGCGGAGCAGGACGCCCCCTCCCCCCCCCCCCCCTTCCGACTCGGTGCAACAGGCTATCCTGGACCTCTTTCCGGACCTCTTGGCCGATAGGACCCTTTTTCCACCAGCTCGACTGACGGACCGCCACATTCCACTACGGGTGGGGGTGTCCTCCATCTCAGTTCGACCATACCGTTATGGCCACGCCCAAAAGGGCGAGATCGAGACATTGGTGAGTGACATGCTCACAGCTGGCATCATCCACCCCAGCGCTAGTCCCTTCTTGAGCCCCGTCCTACTGGTCCGCAAGAAGGATGGCAGTTAGCGCTTCTGCGTGGACTACAGAGAACTCAACAAGGCAACTATACCGGATAAGTATCCGATTCTGGTCATTCATGAGCTCTTGGACGAGCTGCGAGGCGCGGTTTTTTTCTCGAAGCTGGATCTACGAGTCGGCTACCAACAGATACGGGTACGCGAGGAGGACGTCCCAAAACAACTTTCTGCACACATGATGACCATTACGAGTTCCTAGTCATGCATTTTGGCCTGACGAACGCCCCCGCCACTTTTCAGGCCACCATGAATGATCTGTTCCGACCAGTCCTGCGCAGGTAAATTTTGGTCTTCTTCGATGATATTCTTGTTTACAGCTCATCGTGGAAGGACCATTTGGACCATATTCGGGCAACTCTTACCACCCTCCGGGAGAACTCATTTTGTGTGAATCCCAAGAAGTGCGTCTTCGGTCAGACGGAGATTAGTTACTTGGGCCACACTATCTCCGCCAACGGTGTGACGATGGATCTAGACAAGGTTCAGGTCGTGCTTCAGTGCCCACGCCTCGCTCACTCTGCGACGTCCGAGGGTTCTTGGGCCTCACTGGATACTACCGTCGGTTCATCCGGGACTATGGCAGGATTGCCAAACCTCTCTCCAGTCTGTTGAAGAAGACCGAGTCTGGCAGTTTCCAGTGGACACCTCCGGCGGCCGAGGCATTACGGGCCCTCCAGCAGGCCCTGAGCACCGACCCTGTACTCACTATGCCAGATTTCTCACAGCCGTTCGTGGTGGAGTACAACGCGTCGGGCTCCGGAGTCGTTGCAGTCTTGATGCACGCTGGACAGTCTATCGCCTATTTCAGTCGGACATTCGCGCCCACAGGGCTGTCCCGCTCTGCATACGAGTCCGAGATAATGGCCCTGGTTCTCGCCGTACAGCATTGGCGACCATACCTGACTACCTGTTAGGCCGCCATTTCACAGTCCGGACGGACCACAACAGCCTGTGTTATCTCCTCCACCAGAAGATTGAGACTCCGACACAACAACTCTGGGTAGCCAAGATCTTGGGGTACGACTTCGACATTGTGTTCCGGGCGGGTTCGTCCAACCGGGCGGCCGATGCGCTCTCCCGCCAACCACGGACGGCTAGGTTGACGACCATTCCACGACCATATTGGGAGGACGCCACCATTTTTCAGCACGAAGTGGCCGCCGACCCCGCGCTTCAGACAATAGTGGGGGCTCTCAGGGCAGTGCCACGGCCCGCCCTCCATACCACCTTGTGGGCGACCGCCTTGTCGGCGACCGCCTCTACTACCAGGATCGTCTAGTACTGCCAGCCTCTTCGCAGCTGATTCCCTGTCTGCTCATCGAGTTTCATTCGACTCCGGAAGGAGGTCACGCGGACGCCTTCAGGACGTATCATCGCCTCGCCGCTTCCCTATATTGGTCGGGGATGTTCCAGCGGGTCAAGGACTTCGTCGCAGCCTGCCTACCATGTCAGCGCGCCAAGTACGAGGCGACTTTTCCTGGGGGTCTCCTCCAGCCACTCCCTATTCCGACTCAAAACTGGGAAGATATTTCCATGGATTTCTTCTCCCGCCTTCCCCGCTCCATGACATGGGACTGCATACTGGTGGTCGTGAACCGCCTATCCAAGTATACCCACTTTATTCCGCTCCGCCACCCGTTCATGGCCCCCGGGGTGGCTATCGCCTTCATCGACGGGGTGGTCCGCCTACATAGGTTCCCTCGCTCCATCGTGAGCAATCGCGACCCCCTTTTTCTGAGTGCTTTCTGGCAGGCGTTATTCAAAATGCAGGGTACGCAGCTTCGCATGAGCACCGCATACGACCCGCAGACAGACAGCCAGTTTGAGGTCATGAATCGCTGCCTCAAGACCTACCTATGTTGCTTCGTGTGTAACCAACCGCGGGTTTGGGCCGAGTGGCTATCCTGGGCCGAATACTCTTTCAACACCTCCTTCCACTCCAGCACCGGCACCACCCCGTTCGAGGCAGTCTATGGTCGACCCCCGCCAGTTCTGGGCCGAACCATTCCCGGCGAATATGCGGTCGCCGTCGTGGACAGCCTACTCCGCGACCGAGACACCATGCTCCAGCAACTGCGTTGGCACCTCCAACGCGCCCAGGATAGGATGGTGGCCTCGGCCAACCGCCACCGGTGCGACGTCCAGTTCACCGAGGGGGACTCAGTCTTCTTCAAACTCTGGCCACACCGCCAGGTGACGGCGGCCCCGCGAAGTCACTCCAAGTTGGCGGCCAAGTTCTACGGCCCTTTTGAGATCCTCGCTCGGATGGGCACTCAGGCGTACCGTCTTCGCCTGCCTCCGGAGAGACGCATCCATACTGTATGCCATGTATCGCAGCTCAAGCGAGTGATCGGGGATCACCCAGTCGAGGAGACGCTCCCACCTTCGGCATCTGACACCCTTCCACCAGCATTCCTTCCCCATCGTATTACAGACACGCGCACGATACATCGCTCGGAGCAACCAACGGAACAGGTTTTGGTGGCGTGGCGGGGTCACCCGCTCTTGGAAGCAACATGGGTAGGTCGAGCGGACTTGCGCCGCAAGTTCTCAGACTTCTGCCTTGAGGACAAGGAAAATTTCCCATATGGCGGAATTGTTGCGGAGGCCAACGAAGGGGACGAGGGCGAGGGGCACCCGCCGGTGTGGCGAGCGTACCGTCGTAGGGAGCACGGCGTGCACGCCATGCCGGCCTAGCCGGCTTATGCCGAGGAGGCGAAGTATCCATTTTCTTTTCTGCACCACTCTTGTTTTTCATTGAGTCTGACATGTATATAAGCCGGGGGACTATTGTATTTTCCCTAGCCTGGAAGTAATTGGTGATTTTGGTTCTCTCTCCTAAATTTCTGATTTCCCTCTCTCTCCCTGTTCCCCCTTCTTCTCCCTCCCCTAATTTCTGAAGTTGTTACCAAGTCACCTATCATATTTGGCATCGCCCGATGAACAATCCGAGTCCGCAATTGCATTCAGAGCAATGTTTGCATGCTTTTATTTATTTATTTTTATGTTTTATTTAATGAGATCAGATAACCATCGTATACGGCCAATCATAGTCGTGCAAGATAATTGCTCTAGTCATGTTTTATTATAAATAAAAGAGGAGTGACTAGTTTGACGGGATTGCAGATTTTGAAGAACCTTCTTCCCGGAATTCAGTGATCTCTCATGATGTCGATTCCACAAAACCCCAAGTTGCAGACTCCTTGGTGTATGTTATCTTGTTTTCACTTATTTCCCCTCACTATCACACTGCCTACAACCCTAGACTGTAGCCGCACACTTCCATAACCCTAAAAGGGTGCAGCCACCTCATCTTCCTCCATCCATACAGCCAGCTGACCCACTCCAAGCAGCTGCCAATCGACAACCAGCAGACGCCCTACCAAAACATCCCTCCCCTCTTAGCCCCTGTTAGCCACATCCAGACCTCCGCCACCCCTCCCCCACATTTGTCCTCCGCTCCCAGCAGCAGCCGGAATCCAATACAACAGTCGTCTGGCTCTTTTCTGCCCCTTACAGCCCTTCCATCCACCGCCCACTACTTATGCACCATGGAGTTCCTCCATAACAGCCACCATCCCCCTCCTAAAGCCGCCACTGGCCACCCTAGCCTCATTCTAGCACCAAACTGCAACTCCAGCACCCTCCCTCCAACAGGCAACAGCCCTCCACACCTTCCAGTCCCCCATCCAGCCACATCCCTCCATGCTTACCCATGGATAGCCACCATATAACACTTCCCCACCTTCCAGACCGCCGTTTCCGCTTCCTAATCGCCAGATTTCTGCACCCTAGTCGACGGCGCATTCATTTGTCAATGTATCATTATTCTTCATTGTTGATGTAAGAATATGGCTATTTATACGATTATGGATGTCTTGCAGCGGTAGTTTATTTGTTTTCAGACTAATCATGATTTGCAGGATCTTTATCACTTGTGTGTTCACTTTCCCTCCAATCAGAGGAAAGCCTAATTTGCTTGCCTATAAAAATTATTTGCGATCTGTTTGTATAACTGTGTGAATTTATGCCTTATTATTATTCGTAATTTATCATCGGATCATTATTTTCATGCATACATCTTCTTAAGTTAAACATAGTTCACTTCCTCAACAATGGATATAGGGTTTGCATTGCTTAGTTTTCACTTTCACACCCATACCCTACATTAAATTTGGTATCAAAGCCCAAGGATTGGGCCTCGCTTTGTTTTTGCTTCGTGGCGATAGGGTATTTGGGACTCGTGTCTAGTTCGGTCTTCATTTGTGATACACGGTAGTATAGTCTACAAGTTATCCATGGTTAGTCATAGTGATCGTTCTACGTGATTTTATGATGATATATACGGAAGAGCATCGTATAGGCCAACGTCATTATGCTCCTCAATTTGAAGATATGGAGCTCATTTATGCTCGATCCCGTAGATCTCCTCCTAAGAGATCTCCGTACTATCATGATGATCATCCTCAGTCCTTCGTTCATACAAATCATCGTGACCCTCTGTCGGGGTTCGATTCCACTAATGACGACTACTATGATTCTCATAGACCCATAGAGAGTATTTTTACGACTATGCCATCACGCTTTAAAATAGATAAGCCATTTTTAAGGTCAGCAAGAACCAAAAGGGTTTATGGATTGTATCTTAAAAGGTTACGTAGTCGGGGGTTCTGAGAGAGAGAAGGGGGAGGGAGAGACAAGGAGATAGAGAAAAACCCATAAGGTTCCAATTTCATCATACTTCCAAAATAACTCTCATACAAGGCAAGGAGGGTTTATAACACACTCTAGGGCTAACGGTAAATACCTAAAGTGCCCTCAAAATAAAGAAAATACATATATTTCCAAATAGATGTACACACCGCCACTCTAATGGTCTTCTTCTGTCGATGTGTCCTCGACATGCCTTTCACGGCGCTGATATCCTCACCACACTAGGGGGCGCCCCTTTCCCTCATCAACGTCCATAACAAATTAACAATGTCTCCCTATGGAAAATTCGTCTTGTCCTCAAGGCAGAAGTTCGGAAACTGGGCGCGCAATGCAGACCGGTCAACCCATGTGGCCTCTAATGGGGGGTGATCTTGCAATGTCGGTAGACCCTCACAAGTGAAAACACGTGTGTCTGTGACGAGCTGTGGAAGGAAGTCCGGTAGGATGACCCTCGGAGCCAGCGGAGGAAGAGTCATTTCGACCGGATGGTCTCCAGTGACCCGTTTCAACTAAGAGACGTGAAACACCGGGTGGATGCGGCTGGCAGGGGGAGGTGAATGCAGTAAGTCGAGGTTCCAACCCGTGCAATAATCTCAAATGGCACATAAAACTTGGTTGCATGCTTCGAGTGAGTCTATTGTGTCACTGAAATTTGGCGGTGCTACCTGAGCTTGACAAACATGGTGTCCCCTTCGGTAAATTACACATCTTGGAGATGACGGTTGGCAAAAGAAACCATCCGGACCTGCGCACGCTAGGGCTGCCACGGGCTACGAAGCACTGACACTTCAAAATGCCCAGAGTGTCGGTGTCGGTGTTGGACTCTCCGACACGCGTCCGACACGGGGACACGCGCGGACACGCTTGTCGGAAGTCTGACACGCTGGTTCACGCGGGACTTGAGTGTCCCGCTCAATCGGACACGCGAGTCCCGCGTGAGCTAGTTTTCGTCCTAATTTATAAAAAAAAACACAACCCGGAGCCCGCCCATCTTCATTTCCCCAGACATTTCCGCAAGGCGCAAGCCCAAGCTTCCCCACTCGCAGGTCGCCGACTCGCCGCTCTTCCCCAGGCCGCCAATCCGACGCTCCTCACCGACACTTCCTCACCCGCAGGTCGCCGACTCGCCGCTCTGGCGCTCCTCACCGATTTTAGGTCACTTCTTCATTTTGTTTTAGTTTCTCTTCATTTCGTTTTCGATTTCTGGGGACTTTTCAGTTTTCATATATCATGATTGAGCGGGACACGATTTGTTGTGTGTTTCTGAGTGTTCACATGTTTAACTCCATTCGAACATAACTTCAAAGTGATCAAAGGTAACATATGCTTCTTAACATATCACAAGCACTAACAAAAATCCCACTGTAATGGATAAAGGCCCCAAAAGAAAGGTATGATACCAAATTAAGCATTATAACCTCACTATAGTTATAGATTGGTACGAGGATTACTATGCTCACAAGTGTTTGAAGCTGAAAATATTATCAGCCACCACAAATAGAACAGCAAGCAAGTAATTTTTTTGCAATGATAAATTTCATAATCATAAACATTTATAAAAAATATACATTTAATATACGTGTCCCAGCATGTCAGAATATGGTATTTTTGAGAATTGATGAGTCGTGTGTCGTGTCGTGACGCGTGTCGGTGTCGGTGCAACTTAGGCCCCGGGACATTCATCTTGGAGATTGTGGGTGAGGGATGGTGTGGGCCTACCATAGACAGGCTCGAATGGAGTGGTGTCGGTGCTAATGTGGAAAGAGGTGTTGTAAGAATATTTGGCCTAGGATAGTCAAACTGCCCAAGCCCGCAAGTGATTGCACACAAAACAACAGAGGCGTGTATCCAAACAACAATTCACACCTCTGACTACCAGTCCATCTGGGGATGATAAGTTATACTCATACGAAGATGGATGCCCTACATTTAGAACAACGACTGTCAAAAGGAACTTAGGAATAGTTGGTCGTGATCGCTCACAATGGTGCGAAGGAACCCATGCAAGCGAACCACACCATCATCCAGCGTCTTGGACCAATGAAGCCGAGAATTGAAGTCCACGAAAATGTAGTGGTTGGAGAAGGACCAAGGAAACGTGGTCTCGTACTTGGCACACTGACACAGCAGGCAGGCCGCCACAAATGCTTTGACCTGTTGGAACATGTCGGGCCAATACAGAGATGTTGCGAGGCAGTGGTGTGTACGGAAGGCACCCACGTGGCCTCCCTCCGGGGTTGAGTGAAACTTCGCTAACATGTGTGGAATTTGGACACCATACTTCAACCTTCATTCCTCTATATTGTGAAAATCAGGCTGCCAGTCTTTCACGGAAGAACAAATCGCATTGAAGTTGATTGTCACTTCGTGGGAGATATGGTTCTTTCCAAAAAGATCTACACTTCATTACTCAAGTCTGAAGATCAAGTTGTTTAACTCCTCACTGAAGCTCTCAATGGGAGGAGAACTCCACACTTATGAAATAAGTTGGGCATGATTGATATATATATATTATAAGTGAATATAGCATTCTACATGCTCTTACCGTGCTTTCATTTTCCACTGTTGGATCTTTCACGTCGTTGGATCTTTCACATGTTTTATCCGAAACATCTTTAATATAAAAAAATAAAAAAAAAACTTCCCGCGAGAGAGAGAGAGAGTGGGAGAGAGAGAAAGAGAGAAGAGAGGGGGAGAGAGTGCGGCAGAGAGGGAAAGAGAGAGGGAAAAATAATCTTTTTAAGTATATGCGTATTTTTTTTTACAAAATAAATATTGTAATATTGATGTATTTTTTTACGGTCATTTCGAGTACTCATATGCATATGTTGCGGGCGCAGCCCGCAGACGCATCGAGCACGGGCTTAGACGCATCGAGCACGGGCGAAGCCCGTGCTGAGGCGGGTGAAGCCCTCCTGGATGCGGCCGAAGGCCGCCCGACAGCATCGCGTCGGGGGTGGGCGAAGCCCGCCATCGCCGGCCGGGTACTGTCGCGCTTGGCCGTAGGGGCGGAGCCCCATGTCGGGCACTCGTATATGTATATATATATATCTCTCTTTAACTACTATATACAAGAAGTTGTCTTTGGTGCAACATTCAAAATTGCCAAATATAGCCTCATTCTTTTACTCCAATGACTTAATGTATATTATGAAAAAATGGAAATTTATAAAATATAATGGCTATTTGTGTAATTACACTATATCCCTATAATAAAAATAATGATGGAAATTCATAAAATCCAAAAGCTTTTCAATAGACCTCCTACACCTACTATGGTAGGTAATCATTAGACCTCATAGACCTACTTTAAAAGGATTTTTTGTTAAAATATAAATGTTTTTGAAAAAAAAATTTATTAATTATTAATTAACATTATTTTGCGATCGTTTTGAGTACTCATATGTATATGTTGTGGGTGCAACCGGCTTGATGCGGGCGCTGCCCGGAGGGTCATGGGCGTAGCCCTCCAGGGGCGGGCGAGCCCGCCGTCGCGGGCCAGGTACTATCGCGCTTGGCCGGGGGCCGGCGAAGCCCGCCGTCGCCGGTCGGGTACAGTCGCGCTTGCCAGTAGGGGCGGAGCCCCGTGCCTGTCACTCGTGTGTGTGGGGGGGGGGGGGGGGGGGGGGGGGCCATTTACCGGGACCTCCCCTCTAACTTTGCTAAATTACTGAGAGCACACCTCTTATTTTTGAAATTACAAAAAAAAAACTATAAGTTAGCATAATTACAAAAACTTCCCTTGAAGTTTTAATTTCATTACAAAAAACTCCATCGGTGTACAATTTCATTACAAAAAAATCCTTAATTTTTGTTCATGATGTTATGAAATGAAAAGTTCAGGGGAGGTTTTTGTAATTTCGAAAATAAGAGGGGTGCTCTCAATAATTATGCTAACTTACAGGGGAGGTACGGGTAATTATTTCTATATATATATATATATATATATGCTCCAACTTGAGGGGAAGTGCTAAAGCCCAAAGGGAATAACTCATATTTGGGCCCATGTCCCTCCTTTTTCTACACCTCTTGTTTAATGTCACATCTCCTATGGAGATTTGTTAGGATCTCTTACTTGTGTGTGTGTGTGTGTTGTAATACTTTACCAATTACTTGAAATAAAAAAGATTATTTGCTTTTCACAAGGATCAAATGATAAAGCTAATAAAACATAAAGGTATCGCATGAAGTCAAAATTGTTTTCGAAAACCTTAGACAAATATTCGGTAACAATCATCATTGGACTGCTTTGTGTAACTGCACCCAAAAACTGGACAACATTTGGATGGCGTATCTGCTGTAGCAATGCAAGTTCATCCCTGAATGCCTTTCTGTAAAGATCAAATTGTAAACAACATACACATAAAATACTTTAGACTACAAAAAGCTATACTAAGCATATGAAATTGTAAACCACCAACCCACACTTTTTCACCATCCTCGATGAGCTCTTCTCCAAGCAATTTCACAGCTACTCGTATTCCTCTCCATTTTGCTGTACGAAATGTCCCCTGTGAGGCATTTATAATATTGAAATTTGAGGTTGAAGTCATGCTAAAATTTGGAAGATAATTAACATAGAAGCCAACAAAATATGCTAATGCCCAATTGCCCATCATCCCAGCCTGCCTATGGTTCTTGACTTGATAACTTTAATATTTCAAAAAGAAAAGAATGACTTCTTGGAGGCACATCAACAACGGCAGTGGCCTAAATAATCTATAACTATTTAGTGTTAGACATATTGTATATCTCTTCATGGCGAACATAGCTTAGGTTTACTCCTGGTGTTGTAACCACCCTCCTTTGTATTTATACCCCTTGTATTAGTATATAGAATGATTATTCCCTTTCTCCTATCATGGTATCAGAGACTAATCCATAATTCCCCTTTCCTCTAGCCGCCATCCGAGATCTCGTCGATTCCGCCTCCTGTGCTTCTCGCCTGTCGTGATCGCTTCCGCTGCTGCGTTTTCTCGTTGTTGTGCTCCATGCGCTTTCATCGCTTTCTCATTGTTGTGATCCCTGTCGTGATCCCTGTGCTTCTCGCCTTCCGTGATCCCGTCGCTGCCGTGATCGATTCCAGGTCCCGTGATCCCGCCGCTACCGTGATCCCGTCGTTTCCGCCTCTTGCACTTTCTCGCCTATCGATCCAGATCTATTTTCTCGCCTACGATCATGTCCAGATCTGTTTCCCGTCCAGATCTGTTTCTCACCTGCCGATCCAGTTCCCGTCCAGATCTGCTTGTCGAGCCCTTCTGCCGCTCTTTCCCATCTCGTCGCGCCCGTCCTCCGCTCCTCCACGTCTCGACGAGACTTTCGTTGAGCTTCTCTGGTTACCCTGCAGCCTCTGATGGCCACGTCTCACTCCTCCGCCTTCCTTCAAAAGGCCGATGTCATTCTCGATGGGTGAAACTACAAGGCTTGGTCTGCCACTGTTGGCGTTATCCTCCGTGGCCTAGATCTGTGGGGCCACATTGACGGTTCTGAGCCTATCCCTGGGCCACCGGTTGCTTCTCCTGCGGCCATCTCTTCCACTGTCAGCACAGCCGATTCTGCCCCTGTGGACACCTCTTTCACTGTCCAGCGCTCTGAAGGGGCGAAGCGGCGCTCGGACAACTCTCGCATGGCCGTTTATGAGATACCTACGACCAAAGCGATATGGGATCACCTGCGTCAGCTCTACTATCCATCTAGCCAGGCTCTGCGATACTCTTTGTTTCAGACCCTTGGCGCCTGCTACCAGCGTGATCGGTCTGTCCAGGCATTCTTTGTTGAGCTCCTGGATCTTTGGCGTCAGTGTGATGAGATGGCTCCTTCCCCCAGTGCTACTTGTCCTCAGTGTGTTGCTACCTCTCGGGATCGTGACTGTCAGTGCATGTATGAGTTTCTTATGCGCCTCCTCCCAGAGTTTGAGCTTGTTCGTGCCCAGCTTCTGCACCGGGATCCTCCTCCGTCTCTCAGCGATACCTTGGCCTTGGTGATCGCTGAGGAGACTCGTCTCCACTCCTTGGACGTTGCTGCTCCCTCTAGTGTGTTGTCTCATGATGTGCTTGCTGCTCCCGAGCTTCCTCCACAGTCTTCTCTTGTGAACCCTCCACTGCTGCCTTCGTCGGACTATAGCGCTCTGATGCGCCCTATTTCTCGTCCTTCGGCACATTCTACTGCTTTGTTCGGTGCTCCTCGCCGCCAGTCTGTCCGATGTCACTATTGTCAGTGTCTTGGTCGCGTCAAATCTGAGTGTCGCAAGCTTCAACGGGCTCTGCAGTTTGGACAGCAGTGTGCTCCTGGTTCTCCTTCAACTCCATTCTCGGTTGCGGTGCAGTCACTCACAGTTTCTGAGCTTGCCCAGCAGATTGCCCCGGCAGCTCTCTTATGGTTCTTTCCCTCGCTCCTCTGCCTCAGTACTCCCACTGGATGCCTCTGCCGCCCAGCCAACTGCCTCCGCCCCTACAGGTATCTCTCCCTCTGACAGGTTGCTCAACTCTAGAGCCTCGTTTCATATGACGTATGATGTCACCCACCTCTTAGCATGCCAACCTATCTCCTCTGAACTTAGTAACATAGTCACCAACGGCACCATTCTTCCCATCACTAGTCATGGTCTCCTTCATACCCATCACTTTCATATTCCTGATGTTGCTTACATTCTCAAGCTATCCATGAACCTTATATCCGTCAGCCAACTTACATCTCATGGTTGTCTTGTCATTTTTGATGAGTTTGCGAGTCGTGTGCAGGATCGTCTGATATGGACACTCCTTGGAGTTGGCCGTCGTCGTAGCGGGGTGTACGTTCATGAACGGCTTCATCTTCCATCCTCTCCAGTGTCATCGGCGGCATCTACTGTTTGTCTTCGCTCTGTGGACTTCTCTCAGTAGCATCACCGTCTTGGTCATCCTAGTGGTTTGTGTCTTGCATCTCTCATCAGTCATGGTTTTCTCGGTTGTGTTAATGTCGATCGTTCCCACACTTATACGGGTTGTAAGCTTGGAAAATAGCTACAACTCCCTTATCCGTCTAGTGAGTCTCGGTCTCAGCGTCATTTTGATTTAGTTCATTCTGATGTATGGGGTCCTGCACCTTTTGTATCCAAGGGTGGACACCGATATTATGTTCTCTTTATTGATGATTATTCACGCTATTGTTGGATTTACTTTATGCATTCTCATTCTGGATTTCTTCAGACTTATGTTACTTTTTCTGTTATGGTGCGCACCCAGTTTTTCGCTTCCATTTGTATTTTTCATTTCGAGTCGGGGGGGGAATACCTCTCTCATGCTTTTCAAGATTTGCTCGCTACCTACGGTACTCTCCCTCAGCTTGCTTGCCCTGGTGCCCATGCTCAAAATGGCACCGCTGAAAGGAAGCATCGTCACATTATTGAGACAGCCCGCACCATTCTCATCACCTCCCACGTTCCTCCTCATTTCTGGGCTGAGGCTATTTCTGATGTTGTCTATCTCATCAACTTGCAGCCCTCCACCTTCCTTCAGGGCAAAAGTCATTGTGAGTGTTTGTACTCTCGACCCCAAAGTTACACCCACCTTCGTGTTTTTGGTTGTAGTGTTTTGTTCTTCTACCTCCACGTGAGCGCACCAAGCTCTTTGCTCAGTCTGTACCATGTGTCTTTCTTGGTTATAATACCGAGCACAAGGGCTATCGATGTTATGATCCTGTTGCACGACGAATTCGTATCTCACGTGATGTCACCTTTGATAAGTCTCACACTTTCTTTGTGCCATTTGTCCCCTCAACCACGTCCTCCTCTGTGACTCCTTCTAATGTGCAGTTTCTCACTCTTCCCATCTCACCGTCTCATGTCTCATTCTCTCCACCGGTATGTCCACCTCCTCTCTCCATGCCACCGGTCATAACATCTCCGCCCTCTCCAGTCTCGCCTCCTCCCTCTGATGCGTTCGTCGTCCCTCTTCCATATCACTACACTCGTCGTCCCCATCTTATTCTCTCGTCTCCAGAGCCCCTCGACTCAGTGTATGTCTCCTCCAGCGAGGCCCTTGTGGATGATCCTCCAGTGCGTCGCAGCCCACCTTGTGAGCGACGTCCTCCCGACCGCCTTAATGTTGATACGCTACCTCTGGACCTGCCTGCCCTTCCTGCTACCGGTTGTAGTACTCCAGAGCCGACTTCCTTTCGTGAAGCTGCCCAGATACCTGAGTGTCAGGCTGCTATGTCTGCTGATTTGGAGGCGCTTAAGCACACTCGTACCTGGGAGTTTGTTCCTCTACCACCTGGTGTTGTTCCTATCACTTGCAAATGGGTCTTCAAGGTCATTTCTCGCTCAGATGGTTCTGTAGAGAGGTACAAGGTCCGCCTTGTGGCTCGTGGTTTTCAGCAGGAGCAGGGACGCGACTATGACGAGACTTTCGCTCCAGTTGCTCACATGACTACGATCCGAACTCTTATTGCAGTTGCAGCTGTTCACCAAAGGTCTCTGTTCCAACTCGATGTGAAGAACGCCTTCTTCACGACGACCTTCAGCAGGAGGTGTGCATGCTCCCTCCTCTCGGTCTCTCCTCTCCTCCAGGACTTGTCTGCCACTTGAGACGAGCTCTTTACGGGCTCAAGCAGGCGCCCCGAGCGTGGTTTGCTCGTTTCAGCTCAGCCATTACTGCCGCCGATTTTCAGTCTAGCACGCATGATCAAGCCCTATTTGTGCACTCCTCCTCTCGCGGTCGGACACTTCCGTTACTTTATGTTGATGATATGATCATTACTGGTGATGATCCTTCTCATGTGGACTTCGTCAAACATCATCTTCAGCAGCGGTTTCAGATGACTGACCTTTGGACAGCTGAGCTATTTCTTGGGTCTTGAGGTCATCTCTACAGATCGTGGGCTTCAGCTCTCACAGCGGAGTTACACACTTACACATCAGATCTTTTAGCTCGGGTTGCTCTCTCTGACTCTCGCATTGTGGACACCCCTATGGAGCTTCACCTTCAGCTACAACCGGATGATGTGGTTCCACTTGTTGATCCTACTCATTATCGTCACCTCGTTGGGATTCTCGTCTATCTTACTATTACTCGGCCTGACATTGCACATGATGTTCATGTGTTGAGCCAGTTTGTTAGCGCACCCAATTTTGTGCATTATGGCCACCTACTGCGGCTCCTGTGCTATCTTCGGGGGACGACTTCACGTGGTCTCTTCTTTTCCAGTAGTAGTTCTTTGTAGCTCGGTGCTTACTCGGATGCTACTTGGGCTAGTGATCCTGTTGACCGCCGATCCGTCACTGGTTTTTGTCTGTACTTGGGTTCTTCACTCATTGCTTAGAAGTCCAAGAAACAGCCCAGAGTTTCTCGTTCCAGCACTGAGGCTGAACTTTGTGTCATGGCTACCACCGCTGAGGATATTATTTGGCTCCGTTGGCTTCTTGAGGATCTTGGTGTCTCTTCTCCGGATCCCGCATCTCTCCACTGTGACAACATTGGTGGTATTCAGATTACTCTGAATTCGGGTGAAGCACTCTCTTTCCAAGCATATCGGAGTGGATGCCTTCTTTCTACGTGAGCAGTATGGTTGTGGCACTATTGCTCCTTCGTTTGTTCCTTCTGAGCAACAACTTGCAGACTTGATGACCAAGCCACAGACACGTACTCAGCACGCGTATCTATTATCCAAACTCTCGTGTATGTGTTGGAACCTTAGTTTTGATTTGAGTTAGGATCCATCTTTATGGTCATAACACATCTTGTGTAACTTAGATCAAATCTCATTAAGACAGGAGACAGGAGAAAATAATATATATATATATATAAATAATATAAGTTCTCTGCGTTCGACGAACGGCTTTCTGCGTTCGACGAACGGCGCTCTGCGGTCGACGAACGGCGCTCTGCGGTCGACGAACGGTGCTCTGCGGTCGACGAATTATATTCATTCTGCGCTCGACGAAGAACAGCTATCTCAGCGGTCGACGAAATTATCCAAGCTCAGCGCTCGACGAAAAGCTGTGCCGACGAAATCCCAGCAGCGCTCGACGAAAGTTCATACAGCAATGATTGACGAACTAAATGATCAAATCAACAAACATCGAGCTCAGCCCGATGAACTTCAAGCTGAGATCGACGAAATATGCTCAGCTCTTTAAAATATCATTTCTCAGATCGGCTAACATTATTATATCTGATTAAGCAATACTTTGATTAAATTATATATTGCTGCCCTTCTGTATCAATTAATAATATAGCCGTTGCAGGCAATAAATATTATAGCCGTTGCAGAAAAGCTAAAGACGGCAATTTATCTTCTCGAGGAATCTAGAAAATTAAAGAGACATTATTTCTTTCCTCTCTTGTCGGGCAAGAATTCAAATCAGCACAAAAGCCTTCTCCAGATCATATATACAAAGAGAAGAGCAGAGAAGAAGAAGGAGAGAACATATACAAGAGAAGGATTATACAGATACAGAAAGAGAGAAGGAAATATACAGAAATACAGAGAAGCAAAAAGAAGCAGCACATATACAGAGTTCTTGATAAGAACAACATATTTTATTTATCTTCTTTTTGCTAACTCTTCTTTGCAGAACATCTTCATCCTGAGACACCAATCAAGATCATTTGCTCAGGATCAAAACTGCAGAAGAAGAAAAAGAGTTATTACAATCAAGTGAAGAAGCTTCCTCAACACTAATCAAATCAGGGGGAGCTCTTCTTCAACATCATCAAGATTCATTCTCAACAACCCATCAGGATCTCTAGAGTCTTCTCAGAAAGAGAAGAACAATATATTTTCCATTTTCTTTTTACCTGTATAAAGGGTTATAACTCCCTTCAAAAGTTACTGCCATTGGTGGCAGGGCACCTGATCAAAAACATGTAGTTGGGTTAGAGCACCTGATCAAAAGCTCACTTGGTGTGTGGACACCTGATCAAAACTCTCTTGGTGGCAGGGCACCTGATCAACAACCTGTAGTGGATTCCTACCAAGTGTGGTAGAAGAGTAGATGTACCCAGGTTAATTGGGGAACTACTATATATATTTGTGTCGTCTGTGATGTGATTCTTTTGCTGTGATTTGTTGCTGATTTCTTTATTTGCTTTTATAACTCACTCAGCATTACACATATTTATATATCACTATTTTGAAATAACCCAAAAAGTTTTAATATTAAGATCTAACCTCCACTTTCAATTGGTATCAAAGCAAGGTTGATTATATTAATCACCTTCAACTGATACTCAATTGCACTTTCAACTGGTATCAAAGCAAGGTTGATTATATTAATCACCTTCAATTGATACTCAATTGCACTTTCAGTATAATCCCCCGTGAGTTTGAGGGGGTGTTAGACATATTGTATATCTCTTCATGGTGAACATAGCTTAGGTTTACTCTGGGTGTTGTGATCACCCTCCTTTGTATTTATACCCCTTGTATTAGTGTATAGAATGATTATTCTCTTTCTCCTATCATATAGAATTATAGTTGTCACTTAAAACCGAAAACCGTAAACCGAACCGGAATCGAACCGGAACCGCAAAGAACCGGACCGAACCGTTCACAAATTATTTGGGTTCCGGTTTGAATTTTGGAACCGTGAACAACATTGGTCCGGTGTGGTTCTTTCATTTTATTATCCGGACCAGAACCGAAACCGCAATATACAAGTCTCAAGCGGTTTCAAGATTTTTAGAACCGATCCGAACCGGACCGAAGCAGAACCGAACCGCAATCCGTTTATTATTATTATTAATATTATTATAATATTATTATTCTTTATAATATATCTATAATATCTATACTTATTATTATGGGCGAAACTGGTGCGGTTTGAACCCAAACCGCAATCGCAACAAAGAGGGGCGGTTTTGAACTGAACAAAATCGCACCGCACCAAAACCGTGTAGTGTGGTTTGACATTGGTGCGATTTGAAGTCGGTTTTTGCGGTGTACTTTCAGTTTTTATACAGTCATATAATATATTTTTAATTTTTCTCACATATTTTTTTGAAATATTTTGTTTTAAACTATAGAGGATATACAACTACTATTTAATAGTAATCACGAAGACAAATCTAATTGTAGTTAATAAATTAGTCAAATTGAATTAACTAATATATTTTTCAAACAAATTTTTAATTGTAAAATAAGATTTCAAGAACAACAATTCAAAGTTCTTTACCCTATGTTGAGTCGTGGTCTTCAACAACATGAACATTATTGCATCAGCATTACACGATTGGAACCGATTGGAACCGGACCGAACCGCATAGAACCGGACCGAACCGTTAGTGACCGGTTTGGTTTTGGTTATTGTTGAACCGGAACCGTTAAAACCACGGTTCCAAAAATTATGCTGAAACCAGAACCAAAACCAGAACCGGTCAAACCAAATACGATTTTGGTTCTAATTTGAAAAACCGTAACCTTTGTGGTTCGGTTCACGATTTTAGTAGAACCGGAACCGAACCGTTAGTGACCGGTTTGGTTTTGGTTATTGTTGAACCGGAACCGTTAAAACCACGGTTCCAAAAATTATGCTGAAACCAGAACCAAAACCAGAACCGGTCAAACCAAATACGATTTTGGTTCTAATTTGAAAAACCGTAACCTTTGTGGTTCGGTTCACGATTTTAGTAGAACCGGAACCGAACCGGAACCGTGACAGTTATGTATAGAATATATAACAAAGTAAGGCGAATGAGAAAGAAACAAAAAGGTAAGAGTGAATAGACTAGATAGCATGAGAATGCTAAAGTTCAAGATGAACTTCTATCTTTTTGTATTTTCTTCTTCTATTAGTAAGAATTTTTTATTTAAATCGCAAATCATGCTTACCTAATGTAAAATCTAATTTAAACAGATTTTTTTCTCATTGCATTTTCACCGTAAATAATACAAAGAAACAAACTTCGAAATTAATTTCTTTTTTCTAATTATGAAATTGTTTAAACTAAATTTAATTTTAATTAAAATCTTGAAAGCTCAGTCTTAAACTGATGTCTTTTTTCAATTCTCTAATTGATAAGGGAATAGATTATCAATTTCATCATTCTCAAGTACCAACATACAATTGATCAAGAATTAAAAATTTATTTCTTGCTTGGCATTGTTATAATAAAATCTACAAAATATAATAATAATTTATATTCTCCCATGTATTTGATGGGATAACATTCTTGCAAAACAACTATTTCACAGTATACAACAAGTAGAAATAAACCAGCGATAGAAGGATTTATTCTCTACTATCTTGTTCATTTTATGAGAATCTGTAATGATTTGTTACAGACTAGTTATATTAAATAGACTAAGTGTTACCCACGAGGTAACGGACGGCCGATAACAGCGGCGAGGGGAGGCGGATAACTGACGCCGGGCGGTAGCGGCAAGGGAGGCGGGCGATGATCTGAGCGATAGCGAGCGGGAACGAGAGAGAGAGGGGGTCGGGAAATAGAGAGAGAGGGTTAGAGAGAGAGAGAGAGGAATAGGGAGAAGACTAAGGGGAGCAGTCCCCAAATTTGATAATTGATCCAAGGATAACCTAATACAATGTAGAGAGTCCCTTATATAGAGTTCGGGATTAACATAAGGCAACATATAAAATAAAGCAAATAAGATAGTGCATGGGGGCCGGTCGGCTATGCTGAACCGGGTTCCGCCTGCCCGGTTTCCTCCTCCGGTTCACGTCCCTCTTTTCCCGTGCGCGCCCTCCTCGAGTAAACTTGCCAAGCCGGTTCCTCTGCATGCGCATCGGTAACAATACCTCCGTCGGGGAAATTTGCCTTGTCCTCAAGGCAATAATCTGGAAACTGTCGGCGGAAGTCGTCGCGCAGCATCCAAGTGGCGGCGGTGAGAGGTCGGTCGCGCCAGGCGACGCGGATCTCCTCTGGGGTGGTACCTCCTGAAGTATGGTGGCGGCTATCCACAATGGATGCCGGGTACAGTGGAGTCGAGTCGGAGTGGGCCACGTCGGCTGGAATGTGGTCGGTGACTGGATGGTCTCCGATCACCCTTCGGAGCTGAGAAACATGGAACACTGGGTGGATGCGGCTAGTCTCCGGGAGTCGAAGGCGGTAGGCGACGGCGCCGATGCGGCTGATAATCTCAAAAGGCCCGTAGAAACGAGGGGCCAACTTGGGGCAGGTGCGGCGTGCCACCGTGAGCTGACGGTAAGGGTGGAGCTTGATGAATACGCGCTCGCCCACCTGAAACGAGAGGTCTCGGCGCTTCCGGTTGGCGAAGGAAGTCATCTTGGCTTGAGCGCGCCGAAGATGGTGTTTCAAGCTATCCAAGATAACGTCTCTGTCGTGGAGGTGGTCGGCCAAACTGGCCACGGGGCACTCACCCGGAAGGTGTCGTAGAATGGATGGGGGAGGCCGCCCATAGACGGTCTCAAAGGGGGAGGTGTTGGCGGCATGATGGTACGCGGTGTTGTAGGAGTACTCGGCCCAGCATAGCCACTTTGCCCAGGAGCCGGGTCGCTCGCCAATGAAGCACCTCAAATACGTCTCGAGACAGCGGTTCAACACCTCTGACTGCCCGTCCGACTGGGGATGGTAAGTTGTACTCATCCGGAGGCGTGTGCCCTGGAGGCGAAACAAAGAAGTCCAGAAACTGCTAAGAAACAGCGGGTCCCGGTCACTCACAATCGAACGGGGGAACCCATGGAGACGCACAATCTCCGAGATGAAGCTGTCTGCCACGGTCGCGGCTGTATAAGGGTGTCGGAGTGGAACGAAGTGGGCGTACTTCGTCAGGCGGTCGACGACCACCAGAATACAGTCAAATTCGTTGGAGCGCGGAAGACGGGTGATGAAGTCCATGGCGATGTCCTCCCAAATGCGCTCGGGGATCGGGAGAGGCTGGAGCAGGCCGCTAGGAAACATGGCCTCGTACTTCGCCTTCTGACAAGGCAGGCAGGCCGCCACATAGGCCTTCACCTGTCGTAGCATGTGCGGCCAGTAAAGGGAAGCAGCTATCCGCCTGTACGTACGGAAAGCCCCCGCGTGGCCCCCGGAAGGTGTGGCATGAAACTCCGCAAGAAGCTGTGGAATGCGGGAAGACGAGGCGGACAGGACGAGGCGGCCGCGATGAAAGAGTCGACCTCCAATGAGGGAGTATGGTGGGCGGGCTGTGGGATCAGCGAGCAAGGCAGTGCGAATGGCGAGCAAATGGGGGTCGGCCTCCGCCTCCTGTTGGAGAATGGTAGCATCCTCCCACACCGGCCGCGAGATGGCGGCTAACTCCGGGGCGTGGGGATGGCGGGAGAGAGCATCGGCCGCCCGATTGGTCTTGCCAGACCGAAACTCGATGGTGAAGTCGTATCCGAGAAGTTTGGCGACCCAAAGCTGCTGCGTGGGGGTGGCGATCTTTTGTTGCAGCAGGTAACGGAGGCTGTGGTGGTCGGTGCGGATCACGAATGGCCGACCAAGTAAATACGGCCGCCAGTGCTGGACCGCCAACACCAAGGCCATGAGCTCCGTCTCGTAGGCCGATCGACTGCGCACCGCCGGAGAAAATGCCCGGCTGAAATAGGCTACGGGTCGTCCGGCCTGCATCAAGACTGCACCCACACCGGAGCCGGACGCATCGCACTCCACGATGAATGTCTGCTGAAAATCGGGCATGGCCAGAACTGGCCCCTGAATAAGGGCGGACTAAAGCGCGGCAAAAGCCGCCATGGCGGCCGGCGGCCAGGAGAACGGTCCATCCTCGGACGCCTTCAACAGCTGGGTGAGAGGGCGGGCCAACCCACCGTAATCTCGGATGAAGCGTCGGTAGTATCCTGTCAAGCCGAGGAAGGCTCGGACGTCACGGACCGAAGTCGGAGTGGGCCAGCGCGTCACTGCTTCGATCTTGTCCTGGTCCATAGCCACGCCGTGAGCGGAGATGGTGTGCCCCAAATAGCTCACAGTGGTCGCACCAAACGTGCACTTCTTCCGGTTGGCGGTGAGGTGGTGGCGCCCGAGAGTAGCACACGTGTCCCGCACGTGACGGAGGTGTTCCTGCCAAGAGGGACTAAAGACAAGAATGTCATCAAAGAAAACAAGCACATGCTTACGGAGGACTGGGCGGAAGATATCGTTCATTGTCGCCTGAAAGGTGGCCGGGGCGTTGGTGAGCCCAAACGGCATCACCAGGAACTCAAAGTGGCCGTCATGCGTGCGGAAAGCTGTTTTCGACACATCCTCCGGCCGTACCCGGATCTGGTGGTAACCGGCCCGAAGGTCGATTTTCGTAAAGAAAGCAGCTCCATGCAACTCATCCAACAACTCCTGAATGACCGGAATGGGGTATTTGTCGGGAACCGTTACCTTGTTCAGCTCCCGGTAATCCACGCAAAACCGCCAACTGCCGTCCTTCTTACGCACCAAAAGGACCGGACTGGAAAAGGGGCTAGCGCTCAGCCGAATCAGGCCGCCCAAAAGCATCTCGCGCACGAGCTTCTCGATCTCGTCCTTCTGAGTATGGCCATAACGGTAGGGCCGTACGGAAACTGCTGCTGAGCCCGGCTGTAGAAGGATAGCGTGGTCGATCGGCCGCGGCGGTGGAAGGCCGGGAGGGGTGGTGAAGATCTCTGGAAAATCGGCAAGCACTGCGTGCATATCGGCCTGCAGCGGGGATACCGGCGAAGTGTGGGTGGACTGGAGTGTCCACAACCAGGAGGAGAAGTCGATGTCGGTGATGCGAGTCATCGCCCGGAAGGAGACCGGCGAGCGGAGGAGCGCTGAATCCCCCACTAAACGGCAAGGGTGGCCCTCATGCATGAAGGAAATGGTCATGGAGGCCCAGTTAACTCGAACGTCGCCCAGCGTCTGCAGCCAAGCGACCCCCAAAATGGCGTTGAGACCGCCCAACTCGAACAGATAGAAGTCGGTCGTCACCTTGCAAGGCCCTAAGGACAAGGTGACGCTGGCGCACTGCCCCAGAGTCGGCCGGCGGCGGCCATCCCCCAAGCAGACGGAGAAGTCAGGGGAGGGATCGGAAGACAGGTCGAGGTCCCGCGCCAGGTGGGCCGACATGAAGTTGTGGCTGGCACCACTGTCAATCATCACCACCACGGATCGGCCCTGTAGTGTGCCGGCCAACTTCATTGTGCGGGGGCCCGTAAGGCCGCCCACCGAATAGAAGGGTAACTCCAAGAGATTGAGTGGAGCCGGCTCCGCGTCCGCAAGCGGAGAATCGGATGGGGGGTCGGACAGAGATGGATCCTCGGGCGTGTCGTCGCCATCACTATCCACGAAAATGGCATGAAATTCCTTCACCGCGCAAATGTGTTGGGGCGAGTAGAGTTGGCGGCAACGGAAGCATAAACTGCGGCGGCGGAGTTCGTTGTAGTCGACGCGTGGCGGAGCATCCGTGCGGGGCGGCCGGCCGTGTCCCGGAGGGGCCCCCCTAGGGCCTGTGGTATGCGTCGAAAATGGCCGATAGGCGGGGGCGGGGGTCGGCCCCCGGCCCAAATCCGCCTCAACGGCCCTCGCAAGCTCGAGAGCCTCGGAAACCGTGTGGGGGTGGTGCATGCGGAGGCGAGAACGGATGTTCGGGCGGAGACCTTGCAGAAAGAAACCCAAATAATGGTCGGGTGGGAGGCCCGGCACCTGCGTGACGAGCGCGACGAAGTCGTCGATGTACGCATCCACGGTCGTCGACTGACGGGCAGAGCAGAGCCGCTCGATGGCGGAGCCGGTGTAGCGGGAATCATAGCGAGTAATCATTTCTTGCTTGAACTCGTTCCACGGGATGAGAGGTTGGATCTGCTGGAGCCACCGTGCCCAATGGAGGGCCGAGCCCTCCAAGCCGACCATGGCGGTGCCGACCCGATCCGCCGGGAGAGTACTGTTGAGGTCGAAGTATTGTTCCGCGCGGGCAATCCACCCCATCGGATCTGTCCCGGAGAAGGAGGGAACGTCTTGCGCGAGCGGTTGTCGGACTGCGGCGGCCTGCGGTAGCGCTGGAGGTTGCGGGTATGGGGCTGGCGCAGGGAAGAGCGGCGCTAGCGGGGATGGGGGCAGCCCGAGCACCGAAGAGGTGTCCAGCGGGGACGCAGCCGTGAGCGGTGGCGGCGGCGTGCTTGGCGAGGGCAGAAGCTTGTCCAGGCGAAGGACCAGCGCGTCGAAGGAGGACTGGAGGGACGCGATTTGGCCGGTCTGGGTGGCCAACTGGCTGCTGTGCTGGGCGAGGATGTCGGCGACAGGAGCGGCGTCGTCGGAGGGATCGTTCGGATGCAGGCGAGTGTTCGGCGCGATTGCGGATGCAGGCGAGAGTTCGGCGGCTTGACCTAAGCGGGCGAACGGGCAGGTCGGACCAGTTGTTACCCACGAGGTAACGGACGGCCGATAACAGCGGCGATAGCGGCGAGGGGAGGCGGATAACTGACGCCGGGCGGTAGCGGCAAGGGAGGCGGGCGATGATCTGAGCGATAGCGAGCGGGAACGAGAGAGAGAGGGGGTCGGGAAATAGAGAGAGAGGGTTAGAGAGAGAGAGAGAGGAATAGGGAGAAGACTAAGGGGAGCAGCCCCCAAATTTGATAATTGATCCAAGGATAACCTAATACAATGTAGAGAGTCACTTATATAGAGTTCGGGATTAACATAAGGCAACATATAAAATAAAGCAAATAAGATAGTGCATGGGGGCCGGTCGGCTATGCTGAACCGGGTTCCGCCCGCCCGGTTTCCTCCTCTGGTTCACGTCCCTCTTTTCCCGTGCGCGCCCTCCTCGAGTAAACTTGCCAAGCCGGTTCCTCTGCATGCGCATCTGTACAACCCTCATATTTCCCGAGTTGGTGTGACCCGACCCGGATGAGACCAAGACAGTGAAGATGGTCGAGACAGGCAAAATGACCGCGCATAAGCGGTCGAGAACAATCAAGGCAAAGAGAGGCCGCAGGGGAGGCAGGGGGGAGCATCCACTCCCCCGGCTCCTTTCGGGCGAGTGGGAGAAGCCTCCCACTCGCCACTCACCTGGGCGAGTGGGAGGGACCTTCTCACTCGCCGGGCGAGTGGGAGGGACCCTCTCACTCGCCGGGCGAGTGGGAGGGGCACTCCCACTCGTTGGCCACCTAGGGGGCGAGTGGGAGGGGCCCTCCCACTCGCCAATCCCTTTGGGCGAGTGGGAGGGGCACTCCCACTCGCCGGCCACCTAGGGGGCGAGTGGGAGGGGCCCTCCCACTCGCCAATGGGAGTGCCCCTCCCACTCGCCAATCCCTTTGGGCGAGTGGGAGGGAGTCTCCCACTCGCCCGGCACCTTGGGGGAGGCCGGTATGGCCTCCCGTGAGGGGGGAAGTGGGCATCTCGAGTCCCACTCGCCCCCCTCATGCGTTGACTGTTCATGGTCATGGTCGGACTGCAGATAGCAGAATTTTGGCTATTCGCAGTCCAATTTTGGCTATTCGCAGTCCATTTTTGGGAAAGTCTATAAATAGACCCCCATGGGCACCTTGGGAAGGGTTGGTCTCTACCCCCTCCCTTGCGTGTGAGCAAGCACTACCCCTCCCCTCCCCTGTCATTGAAGGTGGACGGTGAGGTGATCCTTAGTGCCCTCCAAGGTGCCCAGGCTCAGCATTGGCTTGGGGGGGAAGTTCCGAGTGAGCTTCCGGGTATGTGGTGGGACCTCCGCGCTGCAGCTTAAGGGGTCCATTTGTGAATTCAAGTGTTCAACAAGTCCAAGTCTCTCAGTTCCTAGCGACCGGTCAAGGGTCTAGGCTTAGGTCAAGTAAGGGTTAGTCGCAACCCCCTTTCGAACGCTGAAACCGGGAAACTGGTTTCAACAGCATCGGTAACACTAAGGATAATAGGGAAAAAGTATAAATGAATTCCTAAAATGGACGTTGACTTTCAAAATCAAAACATCAACCAAGAAAGAAATTTGTCAAACCAAAGCATCACTTCAACAACATTGATTTCATTCTACTTGCATGCAACATGCTGCTGCACATCAAATAGGGAGCCAGGCACAAATGGCTTTGGTTGCTAGAGATGAGGTATGTTGGGTTTGATGGAATCAGGAAATGAATATGCAATTAACTTCAAATTTTCACATTGGGTGTTTGAACCCAATGTAAGTTATAAGTAACTGGATTTTCCAAGGAAATGCAAATAACACTTTAGTCTTCTTGATCAGGGTATCATGATGTTTTGTGCCCCTTACAATAAACAATAAACTCATTTTAATTCAAACAAGCAAGAAAAATTAACCAAACATGCAAGTAAAAACAATTTTTTTGCATTTTTCTTTCCTTTCTTTCTCCTCTTTCAAACCATAGAAACAAAGTTCAACAGCTAAGATGAAGTAAACAAGTACCTTGGTTATGTCAACACTCTTGCTGAAATCAAATTCTCTGGGATTGATCTCATATTCCGGGATTTGAAGGACACTTCTTACATGCATAGGTGCCATCTAGAAAAAACAACAAAACAGTAGCAAGAGGGCAGTCTGATAACCCGCAAACTGAAAACACAAAGGTTAATTAAAAAAGATATACAAACATGCCACTAAAATCTCTTGCATTTATATGTTTGACATCTAAATTTTATTTTTAATAATATACCACGCCTAAATTTTTTTAGTACAACAGAATAACAACCTTAATTCTAATATAAACTTCAACTACAACAGACACAATGCTGAAAGTAATGGTAGAGAATCAAAAAACAGGAATAAGCAATTGAAATGGCCCCCCGTTTAGGTGTTAGTTTATAGTGTTTAAAAAAGCTATTAGTTTTGCTGCATTAAAAAGATTTAGATATTAAATTAATAAATAGTATAATGTATGAATTAAATGTGTAAATACAAGATATTTTAGTGGCATTTATGTAATCTCCAAAAAGAAGGCTCAGACTACCTGAAGCTTAGCTCCAGATTTCTCCAAAAGTTTGATCACGTCATGGTTGTGGTAGTGTATCGCATCCGCAAGTGGCTATTCACAAGAAACCATAGAAAAAAGGAATTTTTACTAAGCTTCGTCATCCAAATCAGATTTTGTATTTCATTTTAGAAAGTGGTAAGGAGAAAATCCTCTACATAGGCATATGTAGGGCTAGATTTAGTTTGGCTCCAAAGTGATCATGGTTTAGAACCGAACTAAACATTTACTGTGAAGAACAAAGTAGTCTATAAATTCTGGATTTAGCACTTATGTGTGATTAGATTGTTCAAGAAAATCATGTATTACTATAATTTTATTTCGCAAAACCCAAAAACATGAATCAAAATAAATTAATGAGCTCATGAAAATAAAAACCAAATTGAACTCAAACCAAGCCGATCGTTTTTTTTGGGGGGTCAAGAAATATCTTTGGCCACTCCTACCTCTAGAGCTAACAAGGTTAAGATTAAAATATATCCTGACAAATTATGGCGACTTAGGCATCTATTGTGTGCTCGCCGGAGTAGTGGCCGGAGGCAGAGAGAATACTGTGATGCCAGAACCACGGCTCCCTAGGCAGGGATTGCCGGGAGGAGAGAGCTACCAAAATCTCACACAAGGCAAAGGAAAAGACTAGAATATTTCTTGGATACCGATACAAGACCCAAGGGGTCCCTTAAATAGGCATACAAGTGACATAATAGTAAATAAGTCCTAACAATTGGAACTACTTAAAAACTAAGTGATAACAAGACCGAAAAGTAACACCGGATGATAAGATTAAAACCCGAAGATAATAATCGGGCACGAAGCCCATAACATCTCTCTCGTCGTGCAAAAACAGCTTGACTTCAAACTCAAGGGAGATTGACGACAGTGCCCCATTCATTTGTCATCAGAGTCCTCCACGTGCAGATAAAAAAGTCTTTTGCACTGATGGTCGTGAGTAAACTGCTCGTCACAGTTAACACAGCCCCCGCGTGCTCCAGTCAGACATTTTTGTACGAGACAGACGGCGAATTTGCGGGATTTGGGTGCCCTCGGCACGTCCCTCTGGAGTCCCTGTGTTGGTGGGGTTGTAAGCCCACCAACACCAAATCCCAGAGGGTCTCACAATCTTGCTAAGCTCATACCAGTCACCAAATCCCAGAGGGCCTCAAATTCTACGTCCAAACGTAGTCGATCGCATAGCCTGACAGTAAAAATGGCGACCTGCATCTCAGAGGGGATCGTGACATGCGCCAGAAGTATCTGAAATTGTTCTAGATAGCCATCAATCGGCCCTTTCTGACGTAACGTCGTGAGGCCCCCAGGGGGTTGCTGCAAATCGGGGGGGCCAAAGCGCCTGTTGCAGGCCCGCTTGAAGTCGCGCCAGATCAGTTCAGGATTGTCAACTTGCAGGAGGCCGAACCATAACTGAGCGATATCAAGCATGTGGAAGGATGCCAGACTGATCCATTCCGTCACCGGTATCTGTTGATGGCGAAAAAATTGTTCGCATCAGGTGAGCCACCATAAAGGATCGTCCCTCCCATCATAAGTTGGGAATGCCAACTTGGTGTAGTGAGGCACGAGGTTGACTTCAGGTGGTAGCACGGCCAAGGAAGTCGGTCGAAGAAGAAGCGGCGACAGGGCCTAACTGCTGCCAGCTTGCTCATGTGTGGGAATGGTGGTGGCTAGCATAGCGGCTGTGAGATCATCGAGCGCTTGGAGAAGGTAGCAATGATCTCGTGATTACGTGCCTCCGCGGCAATTTGATGTGTCATGAGAGCTTGCATCATGGTCATAAGCTGGCTGAACGGATCCGATGAGTCACCCATGTTGCGTTAGGAAGGGATGAAGGAGTTATGGGTCGACTGGATTCAGTCCGAGCGAGCGTTTTTCCTGTTTGCTGCGCAGGCGGAATTGTCTCTTGAGGCTATGTTGGACGCGTGCAGGCAGCAGTCGGGATGCCGAGATCATCGGGCAGGTGCTTTCTCTGGAAGGAGACAACGCGGAAACGTCGTAATCCCGTCGACTTGCAGGGACCCGACACAGCTTCTATGGCTACGATATATATAAGCAGAAAGAATCCACGGCAGTGATCAAGCGTGTTTTATATATCATCTCCAGGTGTAAAACCTTATATCCAGATGCAGGACATGTTTCCCACTCTGTTCAATTACCGATAGATGGTAGGAAATCATTGATGTATAACGATCATATGACCAAACTCTTGTATATAAGTGAACCAGTAGTACTGTATAGATACTATGAATGAATTGTAATAATACTTTTAGTTTAATCTTTCGTGTCTTTCCTACCTTTCGTCTCTCCTACCCTCTGGCCCGCCCTCCCCTTGTCGTCCTTCTTCTCCGACGTAGTTTATCACATTACATGGAATCGGAAGTAGTGGGCGTTGGAGCTTTCGTTGGTTGCAGAGGAGGGAAGCAACAGCGTGCTTCTGTTTTTTCCACACACAAAAATGAAGGATTGACAGATGATGTGGGGGGAGGACCGAAAAAGCTCTGATACCAAGTTGTTGTGTGCTCGCAGGAGTAGTTGCCGAAGGCGAAGAGGATACTGTAGAGCCGGAAGCGCAGTTGTCTAGGCAGACTTGCAAAATCTTACACAAGGCAAAGGAAGAGACTAGAATATTTCATGGATACCAATACATGACCCAAGAGGTCCCTTAAATGGACATACAAGTGGCATAATAATAAATAAGTCATAACACTTGAACTTACTTAAGAACTAAGCAATAACAAGACCGAACAATTTCACGAGACGATACAAATAAAACCCAAAGATAATAACCGGGCACAAAGCCAATAACAACATCACATTTAGCATTATCATATTCTTTTCTCCCAATGGGAACAACTATTGTTTAACAGAAGATTACATCAGATATGTGGAGTAAATGTGCAACATTATTTGTCTAACCATTGTTGGTTCTTATAGCCCATATATGAGAGCTTAAGGGTTGATATTAGGTCGACGGTTAATCTTAAGACTCTTGTCAATAATATTATTAATAAGAATCCAACTTTGAATTTTATTAGCGTCACAGTGTTTCTTAGAAACGATGTGCAGCCCAACAAACAACAACAACACTCAAGCCTTTATCCCACCATAGTGGGGTCGGCTATATGGATCATTTGTCGTTGTTGCGTCTTATCTTTAGTCATAATCTCACTAATGCCTAAGTACATCGTGTCTTTCCTTATAGTTTCATTCCAAGTCTTTTTTGGTCTACCCCTCCCCGGTTTAACATGTCTAGTAGCTAAACTCTCATAACGCCTGACAGGTGCCTCTAATGGTCTCCTTTGTACGTGTCCGAGACATCTTAATCGAGCTTCTCGCATCTTCTTTACAATTGGTGTCACTCATGTCTTATCCCTGATACATTCATTCCTAATTTTATTTAGTCTCATGTGTCCACACATCCACCTAAGCATTCTTATCCCCGCAACTCCCATTTTTTGCTCATGTACATAATTCACTACCCAACACTCAGAACAGTAGAGCAATGTTGGTCAAGCCATTATCCCACCATAGTTAATGGTACTTTACGATCACATAAGATCCCAGGCGCGCCTCTCCACTTCAACCAACCCGCTTGAATTCTATGTATCACATCTTTATCTACACCTCCATCTTTTTGAACTATTGATCTCAGATATTTAAAGCACTCTCTGCGGGAAATATCTTGGTCAGTCAACTTAATGACAGAGTCATCCATCCTTCTTGCATTACTAAATTTAAGCCTCATATACTCCGTTTTTGTCCTGCTCAACCTAAAACCCTTTTTTTCTAAAGTGTCTTACCATGATTCACGTTTCGTGTTTGCACCCTTGCGCGTCTCATCGACCAAAACAATATCATCTGCAAAAAATAAACACCAAGGTATTGCTTATTGGATATGTCTGGTGAGCTCATCTTAAAACCCTAAACCCGTCATGATCTAACCCAACTTTGGCAAAAAGTAAACTAAAGTTGCCTAGGTCCAATATTAGGATTAGATTTGCTAATTGAAATTTGGGAAATTTAAATGGAAAGACTAAGGAATTGGCGGACAATGTTGATTATAAAAGAATAATCATTACTTGTTTGAAAGAAACTAAGTGGAAGGAAGAAAAATCCAAAAATATTGGGATGGATAAAGATTAACCTTTGTTGGAAAGGTTAACAAAAGAAATGAGGTTAGGATAATGGAGGATAAAAAGTTAAAAGATAAATTTATTAATGTGATTCACATGAATAGTGATCAAATAGGCTTAGTGAAAAGGTGATCCCTATTAAAGTATTTATCGGTGATGATATTACTAATGTGGTAAGTACTTATGCTCCTAAACTTAGATAATAATATGATAACAAAAATCAATATTAGAGGAAGATGCATGTCATAATACAATATAGACTTGAAGAAGAAAAAATAATTATTCGTAATCACTAACGACTTAAATTGGCATACCGATAATAGATTTTAGTACGGGGAGCGATGTGAGGATTCACGGTGGGTATGGAATAAAAATATAAAAATAGAATGTGAGAAGCTAGACTTAATTTTGTTGTTGCATATAATAAAGCAATAAGGAACAACCATCTTAACAAGAGAGAAAAATAGTTAATTAATGACAAAGCAGAGCCACCATAAAATAAATACATTTTTTCTTAGGACTAATGTTTTAAATATCGGATGTCGATGTCATGTCAGATAGGATTTTAAAATGTCAAATTTCGGAGATTTTATAATATCAAACTTTCATATATTAGAACTAATTAATATTATATTAAATAAAATAGTATATGCCCTATCCTTACACAAACTTAGTTTTTTAAAATAATTATCATTACAAGTAGAAAAAGAAAGAGTCATCATCCTTTCTTCCCCAAGCATGTTAATTCATACAGTGGTGCACTACGACTACTACTAACAAGTTTACAAAATAAGTACATATAGATATTCCTAATCAATCATCCTTGCTTCCCAAGCATGTTGATTCATAATCATCTTTATCGGTCTAGTAATCCTCCTTCCAAAACATCATCCCCATGATCTTCCTCAAATTTTTCAAGCTTTGGAAAACAGTTGTATTGTTCTTTTGACATTCCAACTTTCTTTAATGCAGAAAGTTGTCGGGAACTTTTCGTTAGATCTAGATCAGCATCATGTACTCCAAATCGATCTCTCATTTACTATCAATTAACTTTCATATTGGAAGATATCTACTCTCGTTCTAATTGAGGGCAATAACAATTTCCTCCTTAGCCTTTGTTATATCTACAAGTAACAAACACACGGAAGGCATGTCACTGTCAACTTTTCATAATACCTTCATTAATGGAAAAATATACAAATATGTTAACAATCATCTTCATAGATGCATACCATTGCCGACTATGCAAAGTAGTGAAGTTGTGTTAGTATGCAAAAGTGCGAACAAAGATGTCAGATAAGTTATTGCTAGAACTAAAAGGTGGTAGAAGATTTAGACTTTTTTACTTTATCTCTCAACAAGTTTTATCACAAAAGCCTTGCTTTTGCAAGTTTTAACATAAAACCCCTGACAATTTTAACAAAAATATATGAGTGATATTTTGTTATAACATATCACCCAATAGGGGGACAGCCCGGTGCACAAAGTATCCCCACGCAGCGAGGGTCCGGGAAGGGTCCCACCACAAGGGTGAAATGTAGGCATACCTTTAGTAGCATCGGCACCTTGGTCATCCACAAATTATCATCCTTACGCCGTATGTTACTTAATATTTTTTTATCTAATTTCAATTTGCACATTACAAAAACATCTTTGATGTTGTTCATAGAGAGGGGGCTTTAAATTTTCAAGTGTAAATGGTATAACTATTTTGCTATTTTTATTAAAAAACACTTTGGCGTGATGTTATTATACATATTATGCTCTCGCACGGATCTACTTTTTGTATTCCAAATGCTCTATATTGAAACACTTAATCAATTCTACACCTTGATAAAAATCTTGCGGTCTGATCACTTTTGAAATATCTTAGCAAACTCCTTCAAGAGTTTTTTCGGTCTCATGGTCTTCTTCGTTAAACTACTTGTTTATGTACACCTTAACAAAATGGCATTGCCGAGCGTAAAAATAGACATCCATTAGATGTTGCACGAATCCTCATTCTCCATATGCACATTCATAAATGATTTTGGAACTTGCTATCTTCAATGCATGTCTTCACATCAACTGCGTGCTTTTTGGGATCCTCAGCAATCAGACTCAATTCTCTGTTAGTATCTTAAGACTAATCCATGTCCTCTCCCTCCTAAAATCTTTGGGTGTATATGTTATCCTTATAATTCAGTCCCAACACATGATAAACTTGATCCAAATGCTCAAAAGATGCTCTTCGTCGGATATCTGCAATCCCAAAAAGGTTATGTATATTATAATCCTCCTACTTCTAGAACTGTTGTATCTTGCGATGTGGTATTTCTTGAAGATAAAGCTTAGTTTCCTCCTCCCACGCCTCCCCCACGCCTCCCCCACTACTCCTACAATACCTCTCCTTATTTTATCAAACACTGGCTCTGACAATAATGACATTCCTGCTCCCAATGGAACCTAGCCTACTTCTCTATATCATCATTACGTTCCACGTCGACATCCTCTCGCCACACCTACTGCCCCATCCCCAGACCTTACTGATCATTTACTTGCAAAGTTTTAGTACAACCATCCTCTATGCATGCACCACCAATTGGTCCTTTAGATGAAGATCTGCATATTGCATTGTGAAAAGGTGAAAATTTTTGCATCACTCACACAGTTTCTAATTTTATATCTTATCGTCTTACAATCTCTCCAAAGGACTTTGTTACATTTGTGACTAAATACTCCACTCCATCATCTACTGAGCACAGTCTCTCTCACGACGGGTGGAGCACTGCTATGTTAGAGGAACTGACTGCACTGAACTTAGTCTTTGGTTTTCTTGCCTCCGGGTAAAAAAGTTGTTGGTTGTAAGTGGGTGTTCGCCATTAAGCAGAATCTGAATTGAACAGTAGAACGTCTCAAAGCTCGTCTTGTCGCAATACGGTTTAATCAACAATTTGGATTAACTATGCTGACACGTTTCTCATGTAGTCAAACTATCTAGTGTGTGAGTTCTATTGTTCATTATTGTTTTTTAGGGGATCATCTCTTCATCAATTCAATGCCAAGAGCAATTTACTCAACATGATCCATCTGAGACTATCCATGCAACAACTTCTCAGCTTTGAGGGACCAGGCGAATCTCTAGTTTGTATGTTACATAAGTCTCCCTACGGCTTGAAGCAATCGTTGTGTTTTTGGCTTGACGAATTCAACATTGTATTGACTTCATCAATTCAAGAGTAGCACTGACACGTCTCTCATCATCCATCTGAGAACTCAGGTGTAGCCATCCTACTAATGTATGTAGAAGATGATATAGCTGGAATCGCCAAGGTCAAAACACATTTGGTTTTACACTTTCAAACAAAGGACATTGGACATGTTCAATTTTCCTAGGTATTGACGTACTACAAAATCCCTCGCAAATACTATTATCTCAAAGAAAGTCACCATCATTATTGATCCTATAAATTGAAGCATTACTTGCACTTCTGCTTCAATTCTCCTCAGTCTTTGACAAGATGATTCGTGTTTTTTTAAATAATTTTGGATTCCAACATCATTTGCCTTAATAATATCATATTTGAAATCGTGGTCAAAATTTTCAACATATCCTAGGTCACCAAATAGTGGGATAAAGGCTTGAGTGTTGTTGTTGTTGTATCCTAGGTCACCAAAATTGATAGGTATTATCAGAAATTTTAGATTTATAATGACTTTTGAGTTTTGTGAAACTTTGATCATCTAAACTGTGAGGATCTGCAGACCGCCACAATTTAAAGTCGACATCATAAATTAATGCATGCTTCCTAAATCTCCATTAGACACTACAACATAGCAGCAATTAAGGAAAGAGACGGCTTAACAGAAATCCACATCACAAAGCATGTTTTTCATTGCCACCACAACAACATTTTTCATTACTACCACAACAGCAAATAATAGAAGGAGAGGGGGAAGGAGAAAGAAGCTTATAGCAAGATAGAAAGAAGAAGGAATGAGCTCTATCAGACAAAACTGCACGGGGCCAGCACGGCGACTCAAACTAGCGCCGGAACACAAGGCAGAGACGTCGTCGAGAGAAGTAAGGGTTGGCGCATGCGTTGTCGAGGAAGAAGGATCCCGTTGAGAGAGAGAAGAGACAGACAAACAGACAGCTGCTCCCATCGAAATCCTAAACGAGAGCGAGAGAGAAGAATTAGAAGAAAGCGCGGGAAGCTTCTCGTTTAATTGTGCATATGCCGGTCCATAACTGACTTTTGATTAACCCAATTCAAAAAATCTCGTAAATTTCGCGATGGCACTGACTGTTATTTATCATCATAGAGGATTTAATTTTCTTATTTATCTATGCCACATGATTTGGGGTGTTACATAAAACCCCTAAAATTAGGATGCAAACAGCAAAAATGGTGGAACATAAATTGTCAAAATTCAACCAAAACATCATATCTCGGCTAAAAGTTTAAAAAAAACTTCAGCTTTGTTTGAGGGGGCGGTTTTCCCCGTGTGGTGGAAATCCGCGGGAAATTGGGGGTGGGTCCGCACTGCCCGGACGCTGCCCCGCCAAACGCCGGGTGGTGGCAGTCGAGCGGTGGTGGCCACGCGACTGGAGCGGATCCGCACCACCAAACAGGGCCTTCATGTATTTATGGTTTCAAGTTCATTAACCTTGCTCAGTTGCTCTACATTACACAATTTCCCAGAAGTTCATTCTCTTTTTCAGAATATCAAGGCGAGTCCAAATCATCTCCTATTTACCATTTATCCCTTGATCCTTACATTTCTTCATCTGCCTAAGGACAATGCAATTTCAATTCCTTCTAACAAAACGCGCAATAATCAAACCTATGTTTGGAATCATAATATCTCTAGTAAATGTGAGTTTTAAAAATTAAAGCAGTAGAAGCAATCAAAGGATAAAATAGGTTATAGAAAACCAAATGAAAGGATAATGTCTACCGACCGTACTGCCCCACCGATCCTTAGCATCAAGTTCGGCTCCGCTCCTGATAAGCAGCTCAGCGACGGCGCGACACCCCTGGCAAGCCGCCACGTGGAGTGCCGTCCGATCGTCAATGTCCCGGAAGTTGACGTCCACCCCACACTCGATGAGATTCTTGATCCGGCCAACATCGCCCTCATTAGCCAAATACATCAGCAGGAAATTCTTATCGATTTCCTCCGACAAGCCATCGCCGGAGGCTGAAGGTGACGGAGGGTCGACAGCGAGTCCCGGCGCGAGAGACGAGTGCTTGCCGAGGGTAAAACGGCCGGCGGAAGAGAAGGAGTCCGGCCCCAGGCGCGACGATTCCATTGGAGGACGACGACGCCTTAGGAGCAGGATGGAATTAGGGGCGGGAGCGGGGGACGCACTATGATTTGGCTTGGAGTTGGAGGGAACGAGATTGCCGCGATGATTTAGGTGGACCGAGCATTTGGACGGTTGTGATGGACTGGCTGCGTGAACGGACACGATTTGTTTCGTGCTTGCCGCGGGAAAATGGAGAGCAACGTTTGGTGCTGCGTTTTTGACCGCCATCAAGATAAGAAAACTAGTTTTAAACATAAAAGAAAATGAAGTTCTTTAGGCGAGTTCTAGTGTAAACAGATTTCAGAATCTCGGATATGTATTTTCAAGAGATTATATATATATATATATATATGTTAGGGTGATTTAAAAGTGAGTCTCATTGATGGGTGCGGCCAATTATAGGTCTAGATGTAACTCACTTATAGGTCTAGATGTAACTCACTTATGTATTGTCATGGCGAGCTCTGGATGTTGCTGTGACTGTGAGGGGCTAAACGTGGCGGACTGGAGGCTCCGACGCCGGCGGCTCCGACGCCGGCGGCAGCTAATCAAGCATTGCGGGCAATCCAGCGCTGGGCACGGGAATCCTTCTTTTAAACGCCGCGAACTGGAGGGGCATAGCAGGGTTTCGACCCGCGGGATTTTACAGTAGCGATGAAACGCCGGCGTTTCGAATAATAGGCGGGTATCCAAATGGAATATTAAGCAGCGGCAGCGTTTTGTCCAAACGAAACGGAGCAATAAGCCTAACCAAATGAAGCCTAGATGTAACTCGCTTATAGGTCTAGATGGAACTCACCTGAAATGAAAGAGTTTTTTTTACGTGCAGTTGATATTGATGGCAACCATGATTTGTATCTTATAACATATGCAATGATTTTGACAGAAAATAGAAAATCTTCAGAATGGCTTATTGGTCTTTGATACGATGTTTGAACATTGTAAACAATTATGTATTGACCATTATTTATGATAAATAAAAGCGACTTATACAAGTAGTTGAGGAATTATTATCAAATGCGGACCATAAGTTTTGTTTAAGACATGTACAAGAATTTCACATACAACTTAAATCTTTATCATGGAAGGTTGCATCTTCTATTAGGATTGTTGATTTTAATAGTGAAATAGAAAAATTGAAAGTAATCAATATCGAGGCTTATGATTGTATTAGAGTAAGACATCATAAAAATTGGGCATGGTCGCATTTTAGTATGTGGTCGAAGTGTTAAATGTTAGTAACAATTTATGTGAAAGTTTCAATAGTGAGATGCTAAAAGTTAGATTTAAACCTATAGTTACGATGCTTGAGTTTATAAGAACAATTATGATGAAGAGGATACATACACAGAGAGATAAATTGCTTAAATCTAGTGGTGGCATTTGTCCTAACATCAAAAAGACTACATTTGGAATGGAATGGTAATGATAAAATTGAAGTTAAAGAGTGCACGGATGATAAATGAACATATAAATTACCATCCATAAGTTGTAGTTGTAGAAAGTGGATCATTAGTGGAATTTTGTGTGTGCATGCCATGGTGTGCATCTTCTACAGAAGATAAAAGGTTGGAGATTACGTTGATTATTGGTATAAGAAAAGAACTTTTTGAAACCTATGAATATTTGTTGAATTCTATAAAAGTACAAAGAGAGTGACCTCATTATAACTTAAATCTTGCGGTGTCGTGGAACGTAAAACAAAAACAACCTGAAAGATTATTAAAGCATGTCATAAAAAAGAGTTGGATAACCAAAATATAGTTCAAATAGCTATGGTGCAAAGTTTGTATGCTCTAACTATAGGTAATGAGGCATAACAAAAAAGTAGTGGTCAGACATTCAAGAAAACCAAAACACCGTTGTCGACTATAATAACTTTCAGATCAAAGCTACAGGTTAGTATGATTGCACGGCTCCTGGGTGAAACACGCGATTGCGAAGGCTCTGTGATTCTGGATTCGTGAAAAGATTTCATCTGGATTCGTGAAAAGATTTCATGCATGACTCCAGGCCGTGCAATTTGGACGTCTAGCCAACAGTAGATTTTCGCACCGCTTCAACCATTACACCTATTTGACACAAAAACGCTGAGCCAAAGAGAGCCTTATTCTTCCTATTTTTGTACTATTTATGGAGGTTGGTTCTAAGGTTTGTGCAAGGTCATCACCTACAAATCCTACTTGATTATTTATTTATTTTTTGTTGAATTAAAAAAAAAAATAACTTTTTTGGTAACATTAACATAATTGTTGTTGGCTTGTTTTTTTATGCTTAACATCTTTACTATTTTTTTTTGAAGGATTTTAGATGTCAAGGCTGCTTCAACATGGAAGTCATTCATGTTGTTTGATAATTATCTTTGTTCTTAGGTTACTGTTTTCAAACACTCACAAAACATTTTTTTATGACACGAGCTTAGAGGAGTCGTAACCACTTGACCGGTGAGTAAAGCTTAAGAGCTCCAGCTCTTAGATTAGGAGTGTAAGTAAAAAACACGAACAATCGAGCCAAAGAACCGAACACAACCTCCCAGCTTGGTTCGGTTTTCGTAGACGACATTTCTATTATGTTTCAAATTTTAAAAAACCGCACAATTAAGTTCGGTTCACGTTTTTTAATGTTAAGCTAAACCGAATATAAATATAAATAAATATATATATATATAACTTTTCAAATGTACCTCATCTCAGAGGTGCCGCATGCTTATGTTTGCACTTTGGTGGAGAGTCATCGATGTTGATTGGGTACTTTGATTCTGATATGTCGGGTGATGTTGATTCCCGGAGGTCCACATCTAGATATGTTGTTACTTATGCAGGGGGGCTATGTCGTGGTAGTCAAGGTTGAAGAAGTGCGTGACACTATCGACGACAGAGACAGAATATATTGCTCTGACGGAGGCGTCAAAGGAGATCTTGTGGATGAAGAAGTTCATGTTTGAACTTGGACTCCAGCAAGAAGTGTTCACTGTTTACAGTGATAGTCAGAGTGCAATTTTTCTTGCCAAGAACTCCACCTATCACTCCAAGATGAAACATATTGATGTGAGGTATCATTAGATACAAGATGTTGTCGAGGAGAAGCTGTTGAATATGGAGAAAGTCCACACAAATGAAAATCCTTCGGACATGATGACGAAGGTCGTGCCAAGGGAGAAGCACGAGTTGTGTCGGTTTGCTGATCGACATGAAGTCCACCTGAGGATGTCAGGTATGAGAACTCCTCTTTATCGTCTGGAGGGGGAGTTTGTTGGAGTACATCCCCTATAGAGTCGGAGGACTTGTAATCAGATCAGGTTTGGGGTCTGCTATTTGTGAACAGAGGCTGTTGCAATTTTGTTGTTACTAGCGCTACCGTCGGACGGTAAGAAGTTACCGTTGGCGGTAGCATATCGTCTGGATGATGGATATCGGCCAGGCAGTCAGGGCGATCGACTAAACGCCCAGCAGCAGCGGGCTAACGCCCAGCGGTAGGAGGTTGTCGTTGGTGGTAACATATCAGCTAGAGAGTGTATATCGTCCAAACCAAATGTCGCTAAAGGACTTTATCGTCTTGATGGCTGACACCTAGCGGATAGCTACCGACAGGCTGTAGCGGACGAGAATAGTTTCATAAATCTGCGATCGGGAGTCGTTGGATCGCATTATAACTTGTTTCAATGGCGAAGATGAGTTCGCCCTTTTGCCCTAAATAGGCAAAGATGTTTTGGCAGAAGAAGAATTTCAAATTTTCATCCGTCACTTGCAAAAAAGGGAAAAGTCTCAGTTTTGGGATGAAATGTTGTTGTCACTGTTGCCATTGTTGCCAGAGGAGTTTTTTAGGAGGAAGAACAGTTTCTCGCCTCCAGTGTTCTTCGTCTTCGCTGTAAGGAGTTTTTGCTCAGTCTTGTCTTCGTTTGTCTTTGGTGTTTGGGGAGAGATCTTGAGTTTTGTTTTCTTTATTTGAAGAGAAGTTATTTTTGTTGAATATTCACGTATATGCCCGCACGTGTCGAGATTGACCCGATTGAGACTCGTGGGTTCCGTGTCTTCCTAGGGCACCGCTCTACACTGGAGATACTATAAATACATATTTCATACTTGATAGAGTATTCGTAGAATATCTTGAGCGGAGCCACCCTAACATTCTCAAGGTAGACGCGTGTTCCGCTAGGGATTTTTGTCCGCTCGTTTTTCTCTCATGTGGAGCCGTCGGAGTGCAAAAATCAAATATCGCCGCTCTTGTGAAACTCTTATTGCTGCCGCTATTTTTTTCTCCCACACACGTGTATTCGTGCGCCGATCGAGAAGAGAAGTCACTGATCGTAGAAGCCGGTCGTGTTTCTCTGTCAGATCTGTCTAGCCCTCCCCTCGTTTTGTTATTGTTCATTTTGTGCGAAAATCTCTGCTGCAAGAGGACATCTGTGTTTTCTGCCGCCGCTCGGTTGAGCCCGTTACCGGCGATCGTCTGGGAGTACCTGTCGCTGCTTACAGGAAGAAATCCCGTCCTCTTGTTGTCTGCCGTTTTTTTTTCTGTCGATCCACTTGTTGTGCTCTGTCGCTGAGCACTTCACTTGTGTTCTGTCGTTCCTGTGCTTCTGTCACCAATCAGAAACAGGAAGGGAAGAAGTTGACTGTAGCAAACAGAGATCTTCACTCGTGCATGAAGAAAACGGTTGTCGCTCATTTGGATCAGGCAAAACCAGCGACCATTCTTCTTATGGTTTAGAGTGTCCTCATTGTTGAGGACTGCGACAAATCCACAAAGATCCTTTTTTTATTGGAAAAGCTGATTTGGTAGCCATTGATCTCCATATTCAGATCACCACAAATTCCATATCTCTTCATTCTTTTATCTGGAAGGAAGACTTCATTGGTCAACAATCAACCAACCATTAGAGTGTTTTTTTGGAGCAAGTAGGCTTAGGCCAAATCAATTCATTTCTTTTCCTTCATAAAGTTGGGTTCAAGAGCGGGAAGGAAGAGCAAAGGAATTCCTGGATTGTATCTGAAGTGGACTGGATCATCTCCGCACGGATCAAGTGATATTTTTCTGGTTTACATTTTTCTGTTCAAATACCGAAACGTAGCACGTACGACATAGTGAAACTGCAGTCGTTCGATCACACTGAGTTCCATGGTTAGAAACTCCATGTTCAACTTGGCATGAAATAATGCGAGATTTTCTACACGGTGCTCAGTGACTTCGCTACGACCACTAAAGATGTAGACGAACTGCAGTGGAAGAAGGACGAGGATAATTGCAGGGATTACCTTCTGAATTCCCTGAATCCCCGCCTCACAATGACGTATAGTGGATTCAAAACTGCAAAGGAGATTTTGTACTGCTTGGACGCACATTTCTAGAAGCAGGAAGGATTGTCAAAAAAACTCTCATCGCCGAGAAGTTTTTTTAATTTAAAATTGAATGCAAATTCGACAAACACTTCATAGTTGATCGAACTGGAGAATATGCGGAACAAGTTGTATGAAGAAAAGTCGGAAATCTCCGATAATCTCTTTGTCATTCCGATCATTAGCAAACTGCCTCCTGAGTGGGCAACCTTCAAGACTGAGATGCACAGACTGAAGGAGCAGATTGGACTTGATGAACTCATGAGATTCATCTACATTGAAGATCAGAATGTTGTCAGGAAAAACGCGGAACAAGTTAGTCAATCTACTCAGATTGCTAACTTAGTTTCACATCCTGACAAACCTTACAAGAAGTCGTCTGCACCTAAAGGTGAATCCTCTTCACAACTACAGGACAAAAAGCCTTCTCTCAAAAAGAATAAGGGCAAGTGCCACAATTGTGGAAAGTGGGGTCACTGGTCCGCAGACTGCAAGGCTCCGAAGAATAAGACAAACATGCTGGTGGACACTTCTGGTCCCAAATCATTCAAAGCTATGATGGGGAGAGGTCGCAAAGATAGTGACTCGTTTGAGTGGGTGCTGGACTCCGGTGCTACCGGTCATGCAACCAATGATAAAGGTCTGCTTACTGAGGTGGCCATGGTCAAGGACACTATGCAGAATTGCAATGGAGGAGAGACGCAAGTGTCTCATGTTGGGACTGTAAATTTGGTACTCTCTTTAGGTAAAATTCTAACTCTAAAGCATATTAAAGTAGTTTCTTCTTTAACTAAGAAATTAATTTCTATGAGTTTGCTAGATAAGACTAAAATGTGCTTTACAACCCTAAATGGTAGAATAACATTAACTGTTAATTCTCACTACTTTGGTTGTGTATCTGATAAATGGAATGTATAAACTTAGCTTAAATAATGATAGCATTAACCAAGTTAGTTCAAACCTAATTGATCTTAAGTTATTACATAATAGACTTAAACATGTAAACAATAGGAAAATGCGTGATCTAGCTAAGAGTCATAACGTCCCTTTAGATTTGTCTATTCGATTTGATAGATGTGAGGTGTGTGCACAAACCAAGATCACCAGAAAACTTTTTAAGTCAATTTCTAGGAGCACATAACTTCTTGAGTTGATACATTCTGACCTCCGTGATTTCAGAAGTCATGTCACTAGAGGAGGTAAGAAGTATCTGATTACCTTCATAGACGATTGTTCTAGATATTGTCAGTATACCTATTGAAATCTAAAGATGAAATATTCGAGACCTTTGGGATCTTCAAATCTAGAGTAGAAAATCAGTTGAATCTGAAGATTAAAAGATTTAGAAGTGATAGAGGAGGAGAATACACTGCAACTGGGTTCAGAGAATTTTGTGCCTCCGATTGCATAATTCTTGAAACTACTGCTCCTTACTCACCCCAGTCAAATGGTATTGTTGAGCGTAAGAATAAGACTTTAACAGAGATGCTGAACTCTATGTTACTTACAGTTGATTTGCCTACCTCTTTTTGGGGAGAAGCAGTTTAACTTCAAATCACATTCTGAATAGAGTGCCTCACTCTAAGCTCACTTCTATGCCTTATGAGTTGTGACATAGTGACTCTTATAGATTTGATACCCTTAGGACTTGAGGTTGTATCACTTATGTGAGAATACACGACCTAAAGAGACCTAAGGTGTGACCTAAGACTACAGCCTGTGTATATCTAGGTAGTGCAGAGGACAATGCAACTGATAGGTTTCTGGATCTATCCACTACCATAGTGATAGAGTCTAGAGATGCTGTTTTCTTTGAAATAAGTTTACCAAAGATCAAGGCTTCAATGTATCTGGGTCTACTGATTTGGTTTCGGAATCTACTGTAAAACCTGAAGTTTGGTCCTCTGACACTGCTCCCAAACCGTCAATGGTTGAACATTTTTCTGTTAGAGTATCTCCAAGAGAGAGAATCCTTAAGGACTTTGGTTCAGAACTTTGTTACTTACCACTTAGAGGATAATCCATTCTCCCACCATGAAGCAATGAGATCGAGAGATTCGTTGATGTGGGCAGAAGCCAAAGATGATGAAACTGACTCGATGCTGTAAAACAACACTTGACATCTAGTTGACCTACCTAAAGGTGTTAAAGTCCTTGGATGCAAGTGGGTATTGAAGAAAAAAATGAATAGTGACGGGTCAATAGCTAGATTCAAAGCACGTCTAGTATGTTGACGCCAGGAAAATCCTGACCTCAAGATTCGGACCGATGCTATCGGAGGCTACTCGCCCAGCAGTCCAATGAGATGACTTGGCTGGCAACTACGAAGAAGCTAAAAGAGCAACAAACTGGACCCCAGGTGCTGCAACAGGGAGGTCCCACCACGTACCCAGAAGCTCAAGAGAGTCTTCCCCTCCGAAACCAAAGTGGCCGAGCTTGGTACAGGGAAGGCACCGACTTGGCTAAAAGCAAGAGTGACGGGCTCGAGAATTTGGAAATCGGGGTCCAAAAGCTCAAGTCCAGGTGCCAATCCAAGTACCCCTGGGGTCCTATTTATAGGAAAACCAAAGGGTAGGGTGGTTTTTTATAGCCCAGCCCCAAACCCGACGACTATGGGATACTCGACGAGTACTATGACATAGTCGCCCATCTGGCGAGTATTGGGTGCTGTTCGCACACGCCAGGCCAATACTCGCCTAGGTCTTCTGCTGCTTTCCTGGGCGCGACGAACTCCTCTGGTCGATACTCGCCTATCTGGCGAGTATTACCTACATACTCACCAGGGTCTTTTCTGCTCCTGCCTTGGACTGCTGGTCTCTGTGTTAACCCTTTGACCTTTGACTTCTGTCTACGTGGCTTTGGGTGGGTCCATCCTCGGAGAATGAGGATTGTACACAATCCCCGCTCTTTGCGAGTAACGTAGTTGCTCGAAAAGAATCATCCAACCTTCATTCGACGAGATTCCCTACTGGTGACTATTGGCTTATACTCGCCGTGTCGCTGGCCGACGCTCGAACTCTATAAATAGAGGGGCAGGGGTCTCTTGTGGCACGATTTTTCTGAACTCGCTCAAGATGGCGCGCGACTATGTTGCAGAAGCTAAGGCGGCCATGGCTGGTCTTGTGGGCATGTTTGATGCTCCCTCGATCCCTCCACGCCTAGGTCCCGAGGTTGAGGACTTCCTCGCTACCAAGAAGAGGAAGAGGCTTGCGAAGAAGAAGAAGAAGAAGCAGGGGAAGAAGAAAGCCGCTGAAGAGGATGTCGTCGCCCCTTTGGGCGACCAACACCAGCGGATGCTGGACGAGATGGGGCTGTCTAACGAGGGTGACTCGCCGGCCGCGGATCCTCCTGCTCCAAATGTCGCCGAGGGGGCGAGCATGCCTGGGACCTCGGCCCAGAATCAACCGAAGAATCTCGCTCCTGCACGAGGTGGGAGCTACCTACTCGCCACCTCCTTGATTAGTCTCAATTTGGTCTGTAGTGCTAAATTGCCTCTTCTATGCTCGCAGATTCGTCTACCATCGGTGCTCAGGAGGAGCCTCTGGTCGTACCTCCTCTGAGATCGTCGCACATGATCTCGCCTAGGGGTGGTGGGCGCTCGACGCGAGTTCTCCACAGCTCATTGATGGAGAAGAGGCCGATGAGCGAGCAACGGGCTCCTCTGGCGGGCAGTGTGCTTCCGCCACCACCGCCTCTTCAATCCTTGGGGTTGGCGAGCAGCTCGCAGCTGCCCGCGGGTGGGCTTCCGCCACCTCCTCCCTTTCCTCCTTCTGCCAATATTCAGGGCGAGCAGCGCCCTTCGACTTCTACTGCTCCCTCAACCCACCAGGGCGAATCCTCGCGCCGTGGCGGGACTGAGGGCCCTTCGGGCTTCTTTCCCCCGAGGGGGGGAGGGCGACCATCTGATAGTCGCGGTCGAGGGAACGCGCCTCCTAGCCGGGGTCAGGCCGCTGGGTCCCATCCTGCTCGGCGAGGCTATCACCATCACAACGCGTCTCCTCAACGAGGAAGGGGCTCTCCTCGTCGTCACTCTCGCAGTCCTCGGCCAGGTACTTGGTCGCTGTCTTTGATAGTCGCCACTGTCTTCACTCCGTTCCTTTTGTTTTGTCAAAGCTCTGATACTCTTACCTTTTTTGCAGCTCGCGCTCGTACTCCTATAGGAGCCTTGATCGACGCCGTCGGGCTTCCTTCTCGCGAGTACCAGGAGAGGGCTACTCGCGCGATCCTGGATTTGGAGGCGAAGCTAGAGCGCCTGGCGGTCAGTGAGCCTCATCGCCGCCTGACTGATATGGAGTCGCGGGTTGAGCGCCTGGCGAGCAGCGACGCTCATCGTCGCTTGACTGAGTTGGAGGTGCGAGTATCACGGCTGGAAGAGTTTGATACTCGCCTGGCGGGTGCAGAATCTCGCCTTCATACTGTCAGAGATTTGGAGCGTCGAGTTGCGAGGCTCGAACATCGCCAGCAGCTGCACCATGACGAGATGGTAGGGATGCGCGCGAGCATGGGCTCGGTTGGTCGGCTGGCGAGGATTGAAGACCAGCTGCGGCAGGGCGAGGACGCGATGACCGTAGCTTTCGAGCATTTCAAGCGAGCTCGCAGCTTGGGCTGGGTCGGGCGACATCATCAGCCTCCGGATCCTCAGGCGAATCTCCAGGGGCCCTCTTAGATGCTGTCTCTTTTCTTCTTTTTTCTTTGTAGTCGCTTGATCGCCTTTGGGCGGGCATCCCTGTAATTCTGAACACTTGAATTTTATCTGATGTAATATTATTCGGCGAGTATTGGAAACTCGCCCTTTATTACTTGCTTTGCTTTCTTTTTCTGTGATGGTTTTTTGTCAGATTTTTTCTATCTTCTTTAATTTTGGCGAGTAGCGTCTGAATGTCGCCTGTACCTGACGAGCTTCTTTCATGCTTCTTTTTGTAGGTCTTCGTGCTTTGGAAGTCGGCACTTTTCTGACGCGCGCTGCTGAGTTGGCGACCTTGTCTTAATACTCGTCACCCCTTTATTCTTAATCGCGCCGTCGTGCTCGATAAGCCAAGCTACCCGACTACTATAAATAGGGGGTGAGTATTTATTACGCTTTTGGCGATCTTCTAGCTCACACACGAGTATCCTCCATCCTCTTCTCTTCTTCTCGCATTCTCCGATACTCGCCTTTCTTTCCTTCTTTTCTCTAAGATATCTGACGAGGCGACCATCCGGCGTGCCAATCACGCCAAGAACTTTGCGGCGACCACCTTCAAGAAGTCCATCACAACCGAGAAGGACTTGGAGATATACTCTTACCTTTTTTGCAGCTCGCGCTCGTACTCCTATAGGAGCCTTGATCGACGCCGTCGGGCTTCCTTCTCGCGAGTACCAGGAGAGGGCTACTCGCGCGATCCTGGATTTGGAGGCGAAGCTAGAGCGCCTGGCGGTCAGTGAGCCTCATCGCCGCCTGACTGATATGGAGTCGCGGGTTGAGCGCCTGGCGAGCAGCGACGCTCATCGTCGCTTGACTGAGTTGGAGGTGCGAGTATCACGGCTGGAAGAGTTTGATACTCGCCTGGCGGGTGCAGAATCTCGCCTTCATACTGTCAGAGATTTGGAGCGTCGAGTTGCGAGGCTCGAACATCGCCAGCAGCTGCACCATGACGAGATGGTAGGGATGCGCGCGAGCATGGGCTCGGTTGGTCGGCTGGCGAGGATTGAAGACCAGCTGCGGCAGGGCGAGGACGCGATGACCGTAGCTTTCGAGCATTTCAAGCGAGCTCGCAGCTTGGGCTGGGTCGGGCGACATCATCAGCCTCCGGATCCTCAGGCGAATCTCCAGGGGCCCTCTTAGATGCTGTCTCTTTTCTTCTTTTTTCTTTGTAGTCGCTTGATCGCCTTTGGGCGGGCATCCCTGTAATTCTGAACACTTGAATTTTATCTGATGTAATATATTCGGCGAGTATTGGAAACTCGCCCTTTATTACTTGCTTTGCTTTCTTTTTCTGTGATGGTTTTTTGTCAGATTTTTTCTATCTTCTTTAATTTTGGCGAGTAGCGTCTGAATGTCGCCTGTACCTGACGAGCTTCTTTCATGCTTCTTTTTGTAGGTCTTCGTGCTTTGGAAGTCGGCACTTTTCTGACGCGCGCTGCTGAGTTGGCGACCTTGTCTTAATACTCGTCACCCCTTTATTCTTAATCGCGCCGTCGTGCTCGATAAGCCAAGCTACCCGACTACTATAAATAGGGGGTGAGTATTTATTACGCTTTTGGCGATCTTCTAGCTCACACACGAGTATCCTCCATCCTCTTCTCTTCTTCTCGCATTCTCCGATACTCGCCTTTCTTTCCTTCTTTTCTCTAAGATATCTGACGAGGCGACCATCCGGCGTGCCAATCACGCCAAGAACTTTGCGGCGACCACCTTCAAGAAGTCCATCACAACCGAGAAGGACTTGGAGATATTCTCGGCGAAGTACATCCCGCCAGGGTTTGTCGCTCGACTTCCTCGCCAGGGCGAGCGACTAAACACTGTCTTGACCACCGAGAGGGTGTTCCCTACTCGCCACTTTGAGGTGAGCTTGCGACTACCACTGTGGACGGAGTTCAGCCAAATACTCCGCTACTTTGGGATAGTCCATGCCCAGATCAATCCCAATGGAGTGGCGATGATCGTGGGGTTCCTCTGTTATTTGCGCGACCAGGGGATCGCCTTCGACCTTTCAGTCTTCAGCCGGGTATTCCACTTCATGGCGACAGGCGAGGGCATCATTTTCCTGTGCAGCCATGTCTGCACGCTGGTCGGCACGGCGAAGAAGAATCATCGCTGGGGAGAGTGACTAGTCGTCATCAATGGCGACTTCCAAGCCATTCCCGACAGGTCCTTCCAACCGCCGGAGAGCGTCTTCGGGGCTTCTCTCCTGAGTGAGGGTGGCGAGAAACTGCTCGAATCCTTCAAGAATCGCCGCCTTGACGTGGTGTTCTGGAGGAGGCGAGTAGACGAACTCGCTGAGGTGTTCCCGGGCGAAGGTAACCTACTGCGCGAGTATTCGTTATACTCGTTCTTCATCTTCAATATGGCGACTAACTGGAGATGTCTTTCTTTTTGTTGCAGCAGTCCACGTTCTGCCACGCGAGCTTCTCCCCGTGGCGTTGAAGGCGGCGGCTTCCACACAAGGAGGTGCGGGCACCTCCGCACGCGGGGATGGGGTCTACTCGCCCATCGACTTGTCGCCAGGAGGCGATGAGCCCTTGATCGTTGGCGAAGGTTCTGGGCCTTCGAAGAAGCGGAAGAAGAAGGAGGTCGCTCATAGGGACCTCGGCAAGAAGGCGGACGCTTCTGAGGCTGGCGAGCCTTACACCCACCCGAACTTCAACCTCGGCGGGCGTGGCGAGGATGCCTATGGTCGCTCCTTGGTGGCCTGGCCGGAGAGCGCCCACGTAGTGTCTCTAAGCTCCAACCTCCCGCCATGGTCGGAGGACTGGGAGGACAAGGGCGAGGGCTTCGACGTGCTCCACGCCATCTACGGTCGCGAGGATGCGGAGAGACTGCAGGAGGAGTCTTCCGAGTATCTGGCTCACCAGACCTCGCGATCTCTGCTGCGATCTGCCGAGCTGGCCCATTCGACAGTAAGGCGATTGCTCGAATATGAGGGGGTGATCAAAACCCAATGTAAGAAGATGATCGCCATGGGGCTCAAAAGAAGGAGCATGAGGTACTCGCCTCGCTTCTTTACTCGCTTCTGGGATACTCGCCACTTTGCCGAATAGTTTGCTTACTTTCCGCATCTTCTCGTTTTTGCAGGCCGCCGAGGTGGAGATGGCGAAGAAGACATCCCAGCTGGAGAAGGAGCTGGACGACACCCGGCTGGCCTTGAAGGCTGCCCAAGTTCGCATCGCCGAGCTGGAAACTCGGCCTGCCGAGCAACAGCCAGCGGCGGCGGGCCCCTCCAGGGTCGGCAAGCAGATCAGGATGTTCGGCGACGATATGCCTCACATTCGTCGGGAGATCGCGCGAGCCACGGGTACTGTCATCCTAAGCCAACTGAAGGCAGACGACCTTCTGAAGCCGGCGGCAATGGAGCTGACAGTGGTGGACCTTTTCCCGGCGCTGCTCGCCGAGGAGTCCACCTCCCCCTTACGAGTATCTCCTCAGCTGTCCGGTGACTCCGAGGACGATGATTCTGAGGACGAGGATGATGATGATGGTGGCGATGACCCAGATGCAGATATTGATGGCGAGGATGACGCCTAATCGCCTGGGCACCCTTTTTGCTCGCCCGACGACCTTTTGTAAACCTTTTTGGCCATTTTTTGTAATTTATACTAAACATATAAATGAAAAGGACAAGGTTTTTTGCTCGCCTGTTTCTTCTGTAGTTGCTTCCTTTCTTGAATGTCGCTTAGGCTCCTAGGCTCGAGGCGAGATTGAGTGGTCGCTAGGCTCTTAGGATCGAGGCGAGATTGAGTGCTCGCTAGGAATACTCGCACCTGCATACTCGTACTTGCATGCTCGTACGTGTATACTCGCCTATCTGGCGAGTATTACCTGCATACTCGCCTTCTCAAAGGTACCTTTTGATAGAGTCGAGCTGTGAGGGGCACTTGGAGGGTCCCGAGGGACACATGCTCTCAAGGCCTCGCCTTGCACCTGATGAAGAGTTCATTAGGATCACTTTAATAATAATGGGATTTTTAAGGGAAAAGAGATAGGGAATGGCAGTCGGGGAGGTCTGGAGGGACACCTCATCCCGAGGCCTCCATTCTACTTGGATGCCGGATGTTGACGAAGAATGACGTCGAGTAGGGAATGGCGGTCGGGGAGGTCCAAGGGGACACACCGTCCCGAGGTCTCCATCCTACTTGGATGCCAGAATGTCTCCATTCTTTGGTCGGTCGAATCGGTCTTGCCCTTTCCCAAGTTGGAATGTCGGCTTCCAGACTTCCCCCTGGTAATCTCTTTAGTCGGACGAGAAGTGTGGTCGGTGGGAACCGCGGCCAACGTGCAAGGGGGGAGCTGATCTCGGCCGTCATTGCAGAGGTTTGGACTTAAGGGAACGCACACCCGAGGCACTGTCCCATCATCCGTTCTGAGCTTTTACGAGGGTTAAGTCGGAGGCTCGTTTTCCAACTTGCGGCGTCGAATGTTGATGCAGGACGACGTCAAGCAGGGAGTGGCAGTCGGGGAGGTCCAAGGGGACACACCATCCCGAGGCCTCCATCCTACTTGGATGCTGGATGTGGATCAAACCTGCTTCCTGTTGCTCAATAAATTAGCGGGGAGTTAAGCACACTTATGCACACCAACTCACATGATCTGACACAATAATTTAGGAAACGGATTGCTTGCTGCGACACCTTTATTCAAGGGTCCCCTGAGCTAGTTAAATCGATCATCTCTTCGCCGGATCGGGAGGTCGGCGTCCAGACTTTCTCTTGGTAATCTCTCCAGTCGGACGAGAAGTGCGGTCGGTGGGAACCGCGGCCAACGTGCAAGGGGGGAGCTGATCTCGGCCGTCGTTGCAGAGGCTTGGACTTAAGGGAACGCACACCCGAGGCACTGTCCCATCATCCGTTCTGAGTTTTTACGAGGGTTAAGTCGGGGGCTCATTTCCCAACCTAGCGTGGAGATCGACTTCACTGGCCTCCTTTCTTTAAAGACTTCTCTGGGATAGGAAGGGCTGCCTCATCCCATGTTTCAGGGAGATGTAAACTTTTATTTATACGTAAATGAATTTACAAGGGGGGCGGGGCATGTACATTCCCTTTAGGGATAAAACCTTTTCAGGTCATCGCCGCTTCAGGTGTTCCCCAATAGCTCGTCTTCAGGTGTTCCCCAATAGCTGCCTCATCCCATGTTTCAGGGAGATGTAAACTTTTATTTATACGTAAATGAATTTACAAGGGGGGCGGGGCATGTACATTCCCTTTAGGGATAAAACCTTTTCAGGTCATCGCCGCTTCAGGTGTTCCCCAATAGCTCGTCTTCCTGGTTGTCACGACCCGTCTCGACAAGAGTCAGAGCGCACTTCGGGCGGGCCGTGATGCCACATGCATGAGCGAACAGGAGCTCATGCCTGCTAAGGCGGAAACAGAAATACTACAATAGTTTTGAATTTATTACTTTGAAAAGAATTTAGTATATCTTATAAGTATGCGAAAGCCACAATGAAAGGTTAAAACTATGCATTTTCATTAAAATCAGATGTCATACATTATACTGAAATGATGAACATGCAATGAGTTACAATAGCAAAATGCTATGAGTAAAATGATCTGATACAAGCAAGAACACCCTAAGAGTTGTCCACCATACCAGAGAAAATGGCTGACAATAACTAATACAAGAAAAATAGATCCAACAGTACTGAAACAAAATACATAGAACCTGCTGACACAGTAATCAAAATAGAACCTCCAAGCAAAACTGCAGCTGAACGAAGAAAACTCAGGGAGCAGACAGCGCGGTCACGAACCCTAAGGCAAATCCAAACAGAAGGAAAATGCCTCAGAACAAGAAAATAATAGAAAACAAGCTGTAATTTTAAGTACATGCAGAAATAAATCTAAAGTACCAATTAACTCTTGAAACAGGCTAGTGAAACAGGCAGGTAACTGAAACAAGCTGAAACTATCTAGAAATATTAGCTTACTCCAGAGTATAGCCTAAACAAGTGTTTTGTAACGACATAAGCTGTAATCTATGAAATGCGTAGATGTTTATAGTGGGCACACATGGTTCACACTCAAGTCCAAGTGTAAGGCTTACCAGAATAAGGGTATTCCATGCTCACCGTGACCATGCAATCAAGAAGTTGCACCACCTAAACCCTAGTTTCCACGATTTGCTTATGACACTCAAGACCTAAGTGATTCATGTCTTTTCCGAGGAGATTCCTATCACAACGCGACATACTCACGAGCGATAATTCTTGTATTATCGGAAACTGGTAATAAATTAAATACATGAAAGAAGAACTTAAATTCTTGTTTGCAAGCGAGAGGGAATTTCTCCACTTGCCTTAAGGTGAAGCAGGAACTACTAGCGGCAGCTAGGCGGCACAAGCAAAGACAAGGCTCTATTGAACCTGTTCAGGGATAATCGCAGACGATATTTGATATTTGACAAGCAACAAACCATATGCTAACACAGACAGTTTAATTCGTGAAAACACAATCAGAAGCGGATTAGCAATTTACCTCCCTCAAGGTGAGGGGAGAAGAAGTTACCACAAGGATCCGGAGTTTGGCGGCTTTGAGGCGACGGAAACCCTAAATTGGGGAGGGTTCAAAGCGATTCCACCACCTGATTTGATGTGCGACACCGGAAACACAAACAAACGTTGGGATTAGGTGGATATACGACCAACGCAAGGCGGACCGACGAAATTACGTCGATCGGAGAGCAAAAATCACCACAAAATAATTAGGCAAATCTGAAACAATGAGGTTGGAGGAGTTTCTCACCCAAGGAGACCAGATCTGGGCTCAAAAACCACGAGGAGGGGTTTCGAGCGAAACCCTAGGAGTCCCCTTGAAATCCGCCGGCCGAAGCGACGAGGAAGAGGCGCTGACGACTCTAGCAGAGGAGGGAGAAGCGGAAGGGGTTTCTGTTGCCGGCCCCTTGAAGGAAGAAGAAGGATTTAGGGCAGCCTGTTGCCGATCCTTGGAGGAGAAGGGGAAGCTGTCGTCGGCCAGGAGAAGGGAAGAAGGAGGCGCAGAAGTCGGTTGGGGGCGGAGGAGTCGTCGACGAGTCGAGCGGAAGGAGGAGCAGGCGACGGCGGCGTCACTGGGCGCAGGAGACGGGAGGGGCACGGGAGCGGGAGCGGCACTGGAGCGGGATTCGAGCGAGCGTTTGCGGGATTTTGTGATACGAGAGACCTAGCTGGCGCGGTTTTAAGTCGGGGGGGGGGGGGGTGCGGTTAGAAGGGAAATACATGAGAGGAGAGGGTTTATTGTTATTATTATTATTATTATTATAAGTTTTGAATTAAAGGTTGTTACACTGGTTCTGCAAGCGGTACCCTCCTGTCAGGAGTGCTTCCTGGATGATGAAGGGCCCTTCCCAGTTTGGGTTAAGCTTCCCTACGGCTGCTGATCTTCCTGCCGCGTCCACCTTTTTTTAGGACCAGGTCACCTGCTTGGAAGTGCTTGAGGCGGACATTTTTGTTGAAATGTCTTGCCATTCGGCGCTTGATCTCTTCTTGCCTAGCTGAGGCCATGTCCCGCAGCTCTTCTATGTAGTCGAGGGATAGCTTCTGCGCTTCTTCATTTCTAATCGCCATTCTTCGTTTCCATCTTCCGCGGCTACCACCCTTGGGCTTCTGACTTCAAACTCTACTGGAATGAGAGCTTCCGACCCGTGAGAGAGCTTGAACGGTGTCTCCCCGGTGGCTGAGCTAGGAGTGGTCCTCAAAGCCCAAAGGACCGAGGGGAGCTGGTCCGCCCAACTACCTCTCAGGTTCTCCACTTTCTTCTTCAGCAGATTGATGATCAGCTTGTTGGCGGCCTCCACTTGACCATTGCTCCTGGAATGGTGCACGGAGGCAAATCGAAGATCAGTTCCCAGCTGCCTGCAAAAGTCATCCAATTCTAAGCTGGCAAACTGGGGACCGTTGTCGGTGACGATGGCGAGAGGGATTCCAAATCTGCAGACGATCTCCCCTCAGATGAAGTTCTTCACGACTTGAGAGGTGGTCTTGGCCAAAGCTTTGACCTCGATCCACTTGGAGAAGTAGTCGATCATGACGAGAACGAACTTCCTCTGGCCACTTGCTTGAGGGAAAGGGCTGATCAAGTCCATCCCCCAGATGGCAAACGGCCATGGAGCGGTGATTGATCGGAGCTGCTGGGCTGGCTGCAACTGAAGGGGGGCGAAGAGCTGGCACTTCTGACACTTCTTCGAGAAGGTCTCAGCATCCTTCTGGATAGTAGGCCAGAAGTAACCTTGCCTTGGGATCCTTTGCTCTAAAGTGCGAGTCCCAGAATGGCTTCAACACTCTCCCGAGTGGATCTCTTCCAACACTCGGGGTACTTCGTCTTCAGAGACACATCTGGCCAGGGGGCCTGAGATGGTTTTGCGTTACAGCTCTCCACTTTGCAGTAAATAGTACGCCGCCTTGTACCGAAATCTTCTTTGATCCCCTTCGCCCGCTGGGAGCTGGCCGCTGACCAGGAAGGCCACAAAGGGATCCATCCATGAAGGGCGCTGCTCGATCTCCATCATCTCTCCTTCTTCAATGGATGGGCGAAATAGTTCGGTAATAGTTCCTCCAGCCCTCGGCCCATACTTGGCTAAGCGATCTGCTGCCGAGTTCTCCTCTCTTGGCACATGCTCGACGAAGAAGGACTGGAAGCCTCCAATCAACCCTTTCACCTTTACTAAGTACTTCTGCAGGATGGTGTCGCGCACCTCAAACTCTCCTCGAATCTGCGACGCGACCACCATCGAATCCGTGAAAGCCCGGACATCACGGATCCCTAACTCCTTGGCAAGGCGCAAGCCTTCCACTATGGCCTCGTACTCTGCTTGGTTGTTTGTGACGGGGAAGAGGATCTCGACGGCTTGCTCGATCCTTGTTCCCTGTGGGCTGACGAGCACGATGCCCACTCTCACAGAACTTCTGCCCGAAGCTCCGTCCACAAACATCTTCCATGGAATTGGATTGAGAGCTTCTTCCCCTGGCTCTGTTTCCACCGAGAAGTCAGCCAAGAAGTCTGCTACCGCCTGGGCCTTGATCGCCACTCGGGGTGAGAAGGAAATGTCGAACTCGCTGAGTTCTACCGACCATTTCGCTAACCTCCTCGAATGCTCCACTCACTCTAGGACATTTCGGAGAGGATGATCAGTCACAACCCGGATGGAGTGAGCTTGAAAGTAAGGCCGGAGCTTCTGCGCCGACACCACTAGGGCGAAAGCAAGCTTCTCCAGGATCGGATATTTCAACTCCGCCTTCTTCAACACCCGACTTACATAGTAGATGGGCAGCTGCTTCCTTCCTTCTTCTTGGACCAATACGGAACTTACTGCCTCTGCTCCTACTCCTAGGTAGATGAGCAGGTCTTCGCCTTCCTTCGGGCTCTGAAGGAGAGGTGTCTGAGTCAACTGCTCCTTCAGTCTTTCAAACGCATTCTCATATCCTTCGGACCACTCGAAACTCTCAGTTTTGCGGAGTGTCTTGAAGAATGGAGAGCACTTCTCCCCGGCCTTCGATAGGAAGCGGCTAAGACCCGCCAACCTCCCTGTCAACCTTTGAACTTCCTTCATTGTCTTTGGGGACGGCATCTCCAGGATCGCCCTAACCTTGTCGGGATTAGGCTCTACTCCCTCCGGGGTAAGGAGATGCCCCAGGAACTTTCCTCTTCCAGCTCCAAAGACGCACTTCGCCGGATTGAATCTCATCTTGAATTTTCTCAGCGTCGCGAAGGTCTCCACCAGATCAGCTACGTGTTCCTGGGCGCTCTTGCTTTTGATCAAGAGGTCGTCCACGTACACTTCCAGGTTCCTCCCCTTCTGTTCCTTGAAGATGTGGTCCATCATCCGCTGGTAGGTAGATCCCGCATTCTTCAACCCGAAGGGCATCATCTTGTAGTTGTAGCAGCCATCATCGGTGATGAAGGAGACATCACGGCAATCAGGGGGATGCATCCGGATCTGGTGATATCCTGAAAACGCATCAAGGAAACTCATCACAGAAAAACCGACGGCTGAATCAACCATCGCGTCGATTCGAGGCAGGGGATAACAATCCTTAGGGCAGCTTTTATTCATCAAAGAGAAATCAACACACATCCTCCAGCTACCCCCCGCTTTCTTCACCATTACAACATTGGAGACCCAGCCTGGGTACTGAATCTCCGATACAAAGCCTGCATCGAGCAGTTTTTTCACCTCCTCCCGGATCAGTTTGGCTAAGATGGTGGCGTTCCTCCTCTTCTTCTGGCGGACGGGCTGGACCGCGGGATCCAAGTTGAGGCGATGGCATGCAACCTCAGGATCGATTCCTGGCATCTCGGCGGCACTCCAAGCAAATATGTCGACGTTCTTTTGCAGACACGCCGCCATCTCGATATTTTCCTCCGTCTTCAGTGACCCGCCGATCTTCAGCAACCCAGGTACTCCCGCTGCGGAGAGTACCTCGATTTCTTCAACTTCTTCGGCCACCTCCAGCCTGGCCGGGCTCTCCAACACCCTTCCGAACTCTTCCGCGTCAGCCATCCAGCTGATGGTACTGACGGCGCTGAGATAGCACTCCCGAGCGGCTCTTGGATCGCTCCTGATCCTCACCTGGACATCTCCCTTACAGTACTTCAAGCACTGATGGTAGGAGGATGCGACGGCCTTGAAGGCGTTGAGAAGTGGCCTCCCGAAGATAGCCCTGTAACAGCTCGGGGCGTCGACGATGACAAATCGACAGCTGATGGAGGTGCCACCGAGCGTTACAAGGAGATCTGCTCCTCCTTCCACTTCCTTCTTCTCTCCGGAGAAGCCGAAGAGGGGACCATCAGCTGCCCGAACCCTCGCTGCTCCGACTCCCAGTCCGTCAAACGTTCCCTTGAAAATGACGTTTATGGAGCTACCGTTATCGATCAGGATCCGATCAACGGTGAAGGCCTCCACTGCGGCTTGAATCACGAGGGCGTCATGGAAGGGATTCTCATTCCCTAACATGTCCTCCTCGGAAAAGGTGATCTCCTCTATCGGGGGTGGTGCTTGCGAGGTCGAGGCGACACTCCTGCGATAGATCTGATGGAGGCTCCCCTTGCGGGAAGCTTCCAGCCCTGCTCCCCCATGGATCACTCCGACTCTGCCTCCCTGAACCAGGTCTCCCCGCCCTCCTTGGTCGACCCGGTCTTTATTCCTCCTTCGAGCGACGGCTTGCACTGTCGGCGGCTCGATAGGGGCTTCGTTTCTTCGCTGCTCCCCTCCACCTTCTCCTGCTGCTAGCCTCCTCCTGGCTTCCCAAAAATCTGGGCAAGCCATCATCGCATGCCCTTCTGCCTGGTGGAAGTCACAGTAGAGGGGAACCTCTTCTGCCTGCTGCCTTCTCTGTCGCTGCTTCTTCCTTCCTTGACGGCGGCCACGCCCGGCTACCACCATCGCTTTGTCTCTCCTCCTCTCCTGACGCCTCTCCGGCTGGCGAAAGGGTCTTCTCTCCGGGGATCTTCCCCTTTGATCCCGACGCTGGTGCCGTCCAGCCGGCCTCCAAGGTGGCCGGTTGACGGGGACCTGATAGCGTCTTTTCTCCTCCTGACGCTCCGGGGTCACGATGGGCCTCCTCTCATCGCTCCTCCTAGCTTCCTCCCTCCTGGGCTCCTCCCTCCTGGGTTCCTCCATTTTCTTCTCTTCTCTTCTCCTTTCTTCGCGCCGCTCCGGCCTCTTCCTTTCCGCCCTCCGGGGCTCTTCTCTCTTCCTCTTCTCAGGGATCCCATCCCTCTCTTCTTCCTCACCTCCGGTCACCTTAGCAAGCCTGGCCAAGAAGTCAGGGTTGGAAGCCTCTCCTCGGACAAACTTGTTGGCCCTCTGAATGAGGTTGTCATAGGAATAGGGAGGATTCCTACTGAGCTCCAACTTGAAGAGGCATTGACTTATACCGAACGTCAAGGCCAGCAACAGGATGTTGCTATCCACCTCCTGGATCTGCAGCACCTCTTCTTGAAAGCGCTCGATGTAGGCTCCCAACGCCTCATCCGGCCTTTGTACCAGATAGAACAGGGCTGTTGCCTCTTTCTTCAGCTTCCGGGCCGTGTCGAACAGGGTCGTCACTCCACGGCACAGGTCTTCAAAGCAGTAGATCGAGCCGGCGGGCAACTGGTGGAACCAGTCCCAGGCCTTTGCCCGGAAGGTGATGGCAAACAGTCTGCACTTAAAGGCATCCGACATGGTTCGGATAGAGACTATATCCTCGAACCATTGGATGTGCCGGACAGGGTCATCCCTCCCTGAATAATAATTCAAGACGGGGTCCCTGAACCCTTCTGGCACGGGCGCGGCAAGGATCTCTTCGCAGAAGGGGCTCCTCCCTCCTGCCCGCCGACGATCCTCTACTTGGCGATTATCACCTCCATACTCGCCATAGGGGCGAGTATCCTGATACCTCGCCTGCTCGTCCGTCTCGCGGAAGTGAATCCCTTGCGAGGTCGACTGGTAGAACTGCGACCTCCTTGGTCGCTCGATCTCATCCTCTACATGTTCCTTTCCTGCTCGCCGAGGGGGACTCCTTCCCTCGGTCAGAACCAGGCGATGCGGCGAGGTCGTCGTGACCTCGGCGCGCGGCTGAAGCGCTGCTCGCATGGTCCCCTCCATGCGCTGCGCGAAGGCTTCGAAAACTGCTAACGTCACGAACTCGCCGCTCGCGGACGAGTTGCCGACTACCTCCTCATGGTCGCCAACTATGACCATCTCGCCTTCTTACTGAATTTTCCTTCTCTGACTGCGGTCCACGCTCACCGCACCAAAGTGTTGACGCCAGGAAAATCCTGACCTCAAGATTCGGACCGATGCAGCCGGAGGCTATTCGCTCAGCAGTCCAATGAGATGACTTGGCTGGCAACTACGAAGAAGCTAGAAGAGCAACAAACTGGACCCCAGGTGCTGCGGCAGGGAGGTCCCACCACGTACCCAGAAGCTCAAGAGAGTCTTCCCCTCCGAAACCAAAGTGGCCGAGCTTGGTACAGGGAAGGCACCGACTTGGCTAAAAGCAAGGGTGACGGGCTCGAGAATTCGGAAATCGGGGTCCAAAAGCTCAAGTCCAGGTGCCAATCCAAGTACCCCTGGGTCCTATTTATAGGAAAACCAAAGGGTAGGGGGGCTTTTTATAGCCCAGCCCTCAACCCGACGACTATGGGATACTCGGCGAGTATTATGACATAGTCGCCCATCTGGCGAGTATTGGGTGCTGCTCGCACACGCCGGGCCAATACTCGCCTAGGTCTTCTGCTGCTTTCCTGGGCGCGACGAACTCCTCTGGTCGATACTCGCCTATCTGGCCAGTATTACCTGCATACTCGCCAGGGTCTTTTCTGCTCCTGCCTTGGACTGTTGGTCTCTGTGTTGACCCTTTGACCTTTGACTTCTGTCTACGTGGCTTTGGGTGGGTCCATCCTCGGAGAATGAGGGTTGTACATAGTAGCTAAGAGTTATAATCAACATGGGGGAATAGACTACTTTGATGTTTATCCACCTGTGTGTCACCTGTCAACTATAAAAAAAATTTTAGCACTAGCGTCTATTGAGAACTTCATAGTCCATCAGATGGATGTAAAGACAACCTTTTTGAATGAAGAGCTAAATGGAGAAATCTATATGACACAACTTGAAGGTTATGTCCAGAAAGATTTAAAAAATAAAGTGTGCAAACTGAATAAATCAATCTATGGGTTTAAGCAGGCGCCTAAAATGTGACACCTTAAATTTGACGAAGTGGTAAAAAGCTATGAATTTCATTCTAGTTATTCTGATAAATGTCTTTATCACCGTTCCGTATCAAATAAGACTGTCATCATATGCCTTTATGGGAATGATATGTTGATTCTGGGGTCGGATATTTTTCTGCAATGAGTGATATAAAATCCACTATGACAAAAGACTTTGATATGCAGGACCTTGGTCCTATGGATACTCTTCTAGGTATGAAAGTCAGTAATGATAAGCGTGGTTTTACTCTTAGTACTCAAGTTCATTACATTGAGCAACTACTTTCTACCTTGGGATATAAAGATTGTAGGCTTGTAGAGACACCTTTTGATCATAATGTCAAATTGATGCAGACCCGCCTCCTACGCATCATGTTCGTGGTGCCTCCTACTGCTCGTGCTGATGTGACGGCGCCCCCACCTATTGAAGATGTTACCGAGGAAGTCGTCACCGCCGTAAAAGACTTGAGACGCAACAACAAGGGGGATCGTACTCGCAACGCTCGCTGCCGCTACGACTTGCGGCCTCGCACTTAACTAATATTTAATATGATTATAAAACATATTAAATATTATTTTCTTATTCTCCGTTACTGTTATTTTTAGTTCTAAAGTTTTAAATTCAGCATGTATGTTAATGTGGACTGCGTTTAGCCTGATCTGGACTGCGTTTAGCCTGATCTGGACTGCGCTTAGCATAACTAGTGGCTAGGATTTAATTTCTTTCATGCATGGTTATGATGTAATGAGGCTCCACTGTATATAGGTGGGCCTCCTCTTTTAATTCAGCTTTGATTATTATTGAGAAGAACAAAAGAAACCGTGAGTTATTACTCTCGTTCCTCCTAGGGTTCGCCCCTCCTCCCCGCTTGGTGTGTCGCGCGACGCAGCCGCCGCCCACTCGCCCGGCGTGAGACTCGTCGTCGGCCTCTTCCGCCTCCCTGCCGTGTGACGCAGCAGGGCGCCGCCCCCTCCCTGCTCCTCGTGAAGTTCGGCCAAGCCAAGGCGTGGCCTCTCTTCCCTCGGCGGGACATCTTCATCGGTGCGACTCCGTTGAAGGCAAGCGGTGTATCTCCTCCGGTGTGACTCCGGCGGATCCTTGGCGTGATACTCGCCTAATTATCTTCTCGGTTGGGTAACGAATCTCCTTCACTTGGTGTGTTCTCCGCCGTTTATTTGGTGTCTAGTTTGAGTGTGGCTTTGGAAACATTGAATGATTTTCTTGCTGCGTTTTGCTTGAATCAATCGTAACGATTTCCGATCTCTTGAGACCTTGAAAGATTGGCAAGATCTAATTCAAATCCGCAAGGTGATGCGATATCCCCTTCCGATTTGGTGGATTGCGGCAATCTGGAGACCAACCCTTTTGGGAGTTCTTCCTACTACTTTTCGATCGTTGTTTTAGTCGGATCCTCTTGGTACCGACGTTAGGTTTGTGGTTGCTTGACATCGGATTAGGTGGTTAGATTTCTACCCAAATACGTTGGAGAACGGGGTATTGTGAGAGAACGCCATTTAGCCGTGCACTAGTCTTTCGGAGACTAGTCCGCCACCAATTTTGGTATCAAAGCTAGGTTGGCCAATTTCCTAACTTTGCCACGGTCCGCTCGCGTCTAGGTCTCACGTGTGTACCAAATTTTATTTTCTACAAAATATAATTTTCTCTTCAAGTGCACGTCGTATGCCTACTAGATCCGGTCACGAATACCACGCTTCGTCCTCGTCAAGTATGGCCGACGAACGGCAAACGCCTCCAAACCCCACTGCTGTTGATGTCCTTCGGGATGATATGAATCAACAATTGGGAGAGCTGAAAGTATCTAGTTGCGGCCTAAATCACCTAGAGGGGGGTGAATAGGTGGATTCTATGTCTTTACGCGGAATTAAAAATTATAACACAGAAAAGCACACAAAAAAAAACACAGCACAGACACAAGGATTTTATAGAGGTTCCCCGATGTGGGTACTCCTCTTTCCCGCCTCGCCTATCTAGCTCTTCGAGGCTAGATTCGGCTACTTCACCAAACTCAGATTAAGATAATCTTACACCTCGGAGTAAGAACTCCTACAACTCGGAGTGCACCACTCCTACAACTCGGAGTAAAAAAAAACAACTCCTACAACTCAATCCTTAAACAAGGATCTACACAACACTCGGAAGCAAGCTTCCTACAAAGTTTATAAAATTGTTTATTACAACACAACGTAGATTTGAAACAATCTTCTTAAACTTCAGATGAAGTTTTTCTTCAGATCTTGAGAAATAGATTTCTTCTTCTTGACAAAGAATCTCAATACGTTTAGAGGAAGAACGAAGAAATCTTGAGCGATTCTTTACTGGATCTGAGATGCTTGAATCTGTAGAAGACGAATCACAAATCACAGCTTTGTCGGAGACGAAACTTGAGCGCGAGAGAGATCGGTCGAAACTTGCGATTCTTTCTGTTTGATTCGCGATTTTTGATTCGATTCAGATTGATTGGATTAGATTAGGGCTAAACGGAAATACATCAGGAGTATTTATACGGTCTTCTACAACGGTCATATGCGCGAAATACGGATCTAATTCCACGTGTACTGAACATAGGAGAAGCCCTAAGAAACGCGCATTCAAAAACGAACCGGAAGAATTACTGCAGACCGATTCGGTTAAATGGTATAACCGAATGGCAATAACCGAATCGAATTCGGTTAAATGATATAACCGAATTGCAATAACCGAATTCGGTTATTCTAATTCTTCAAGGAAATTCGAACTATGATTCACCGAATTCGATTATATCCATCCCAACTATATAGTCGAATTCGACTATATGTTTCTGAATGATATAACCGAATTTTACTTGAAAAAAAATCCCTTTCTATAAAAAGTCCACCATCAGCTCCAGTCCTCCTTCTCTGCACTTAGGAAATGAGGTACATCCCAATAGAGAGATCTCACATGAGCCAACACTTTGGTCTATACAATGAGGGATTACATTGCACAAGCCTGTGTTTGACGACTCATTGAAAACTGACATTGGTTTGTACCTAGAGTGGAATGACCTGTCACAACACAGCTAAAGTGCATAATCAAATACAATTACAATTCATCCTAGTTTGAAGGGGACTTCTTCAAATCAGGGCTATTGTGGATACAATACCCAACAATCTCCCCCTATTTGAAGAAGTCAGAACCCTATCTACTGAGGTGAATTGCTAGGAGAAAAATAAATATAAGCAAGTAAAGAACTGAACTATGAAGCTATATATAGTCATCATAAACAAAAGACTGAAGTTCATAACACTATATAAATGTTCTTAAAAGAGATCAGTTATCAAGCTTCTTTCCCTTTTGATACTTCTTGAGCTGTCTCTCAAAATAAGCCTTCGGCTTCGGAAAATACTTCGGAGGAGGTAGAGGAGGCTTTTCATCTTCTTTATGATTTCTGATATGAATCTTTCTCTTCAGCATTGATGCTTGCCATTTGTTAATTTCTTCCCGGTCATAAAAAGTTGATGGAAGTTCATTTGAACAGCTGATAAGTCTGAAATGATCCAGGATGATATTTCTTGATTCAGGGCTCCAGACTTCGCCATCAATCCTTCTTTGGTGAGGAGCTCCTGTACTAACAACTTTTGAGCCTTCAGCTCTCTGAGTATCCTGCCTTGGATTTGCTGCTCTGAAAGCATCTCTCATGAATCCAGATCCAGCAGCTTCAGATCTTTCAGATCTCACCCTTTTTCTAGATATTTTATTTTCATCATCAGACCAGATATAGCCTTCGGGAGGATCATATTCACCCTGAGGAGCAGCAAACTGACTGTCTGGATTAAATTCTTCAGAAGGAAAGGCTGGCTGCTCAGAAGATTGACCTGTCCCTTGGAAACCATGGGCATAGCCTCTTGATAGCTCATTATGCAACCAAACCTGATTTTGATGCAGATAACCATATAAGTCTTGAAATTTGCTATCAATACTCCTTGAGACTTCAGCAATCTGAGATTGAACATTTAACTGTGATTCCTGAATCCTTCCTTCTAACTCTCTATTTAAATCAAAGATTTGAGTTTGAATTCGTTCATGCAGTCTTTCCTCCCCCTTTCTGACTTCTTCAGTTAGGGTTTGGATGATCTCTGTCTTGATAGCTTGGAGAGAGTTCTGAACTGAAGATCTTCCCTGTTGATCATGCTGAAACATGTACTCTTGATTTTCAGAAAGCTTTGTAGTATTCTCACAAACGGCTTGTAATCCTTCCCGAACATGCTTAAGGGTGGATGCACCCAGAGAAAAGTACTCATCCTGTTTTTCTTTTACCTTGTCCATGCTGTGAGCTATAGATTGCAAGTGATTGCCCATTCCTTTGTCTATATCTCTGGTCTTGTCAAAGATTTGATGAATAGCAAATTCAAAGTACTTTTTCTGTTTGATAAGCATTTCTTCCATACTGAGTAGCATTGAGTCGACGACAGAGGGAGGTTGATCTTGCAAGCGAGAAGAGATTCCAAAATCATCTTCTGCTACGAGGAAATCTGCTGAATCCACATCCTTCATATAGTGATAAAACTGTTGAACATCAAGAGTTTCTTCATTTTGAGCTGGAGGAGGGGAGGGTTCTTCATTTCTCCTGTCTTCGACTGTTATTTGGATTTTGTGCACCTTGGGAGCTTGCACAGATTTTCCCTTAACTTTTGAAGTTGAGGCAGAGGGCCCTGCAACACTGTCATCTTCTATGAGGATAGTAACATGTTCAGGGGTTGTAGGAAGGTCTGCCTGCTCTTGCTTATCTTCTTCAGGAGCAGAGAGATCAGAATGAACATTCTCCCCCTCAATTTGAGCGGGGATAGCAGCCTCAGGAGGAGCAGCTTGACCTTTCTCTGATTGACCTGTCTTCACAGCATCAATATTAGGATCATCTCCCCCTTCATCATCTCCATCACTGTCAATGTGGCTATCAGCATTTTCTTCTTTAGAAGGAGAGCTGTGAGGAGATGGAATCTTGGGAGATACGACTGTAGAACCCACTGGAGAGAGGGGAGGATTTGGTTCAGGCAGCTTGGAACACTCCCCCTTGGAGGGTTCACCTTCTTTCTCATTCAGGTCTTCACCCTGCTTCTCATTTTCTTTCTCACCATCTTGGTTCTCATGGTGTTGCTCAGCTTCCTGTTCACTCTCCTTCTTACTGGAAGGATCACTTTCTGTTTCACTGTCAGATTCAATGCGGGGAATTTTCTTAACTTTTGGAGCCCTGGGAGATATCACTCTTGACTCACCAACTTTCCTGGACCACCTCTCAATCATAGAGGAGTCAATTCTTTTGAAATGATGGAGGGGAGTTCCATTCTTCATGTTGAATCTTGTTTTATCCAGACGGTAGAGATATAGAGAGAGAATTCTCCCAAAATTTGGGGTATTTAAACTAGCGGAGATTCTGTCAAACAACACACTTCCCCAGTCAACCCTTTTTCTGCAAATAACTGAACCCAGTAGCTTGAACATATCATTAGAGAGATAGTCGTGAGAGCCGACTTTACAGAGGAGAACCTTTCCCATAATATCAGACAGTAATTTTCCTTCCTCATTCATCTGCTTTCGATAAATGGATTTTGTTCCTTTGGGCAAACCACAAAACCGGAGAGCTTGTTTGAAATCCTTTGGAGATAGAGTATCTGTTTATGAAACTTCTGGTAGCTTGAGAAGCTTGGTCAGACTTGAAGAAGAAATTTTGATTTGGACATCACCAATCCTGCTTTTTATCACAGACCCTTGCTTTCTCAGTTCTGCATGCTTGAAGAATTTTAGAACCTCTGCTTCCAACACCTTGCAAGGATGTTCTAGAACATAGCCCAGACCGGCCACCTCAAGAATGAGAACGACGTTTCTGAATTCATCTACTGAGGTGTCGAAACCAGTTCTGACTAGCTCACTTCCGAAGAGCAGCTTCTCTGAGGCTTTCTTAGGCATTGCGTAGGTATGGTGAGGAGGAATCGGTTGAAGGAGGTGAGGATGCGAGCGAACCAGACGAGCGGCGGTTGGAGAAGAGAACCACGAACGGACGCACGAATCGGGAGATGAAGAGTCGCACGATTCGGAATCAAGGGTTTCGAATTTCTCTCTTAAGTAACATTTATATAGTGTTATGAAGATTTAGAGAGAGTGCGTACCTGAGATTTGAACCGTGACCCTTCGAATTCCATTTAGGAAAGAATTGAATTCCAGAAAATTCGTCATTCGGCTAAAGGAATTAGTCGAATTCGGTTAATCGATATCGCCGGATTCGGTTAAATAGAATCGCCGAATTCGGTTAAATGAAGGTTCGACAAAACATCTTTTTGACTTCTGAGATTCTGAGAGTCTCTAAGAGTCTTTGTTTAACATACCAAGCTCCATTTTGAAATAATTGAACTTTGATTCGTCGAGCGGCTTAGTGAAAATATCTGCAATTTGCCGATCCGTCGGGACATAGCTAAGATCAATGTCCTTGTGCTCCACATGCTCTCGGATGAAGTGATAACGAATCTCTATGTGCTTTGTCCTGCTGTGAGACACGGGATTGTTGGCAATTGCTATGGCGCTTGATGAATCACAGTACATAGGAATTTCTTTGAGCTTTAGGTTGTAATCCTCAAGTTGGTTCCTTATCCAGAGCAATTGTGCACAACAGCTGCCTGCAGAGATATACTCCGATTCAGCAGTTGAGATAGCAACACAATTTTGCTTCTTACTACTCCAGGAGATGAGCCGTTTTCCTAAGAATTGGCACGTTCCTGAAGTACTTTTCCTGTCATCTTTGCTTCCTGCAAAATCAGCATCTGAAAAACCAGTGAGCTCGAAATCATTACTTCTTGGGTACCATAAGCCAAGATTTGGTGTGCCTTTAAGGTATCTCAAAATCCGCTTTGCAGCTGAGTAGTGAGATTCCTTAGTGTTCACCTGAAATCTAGCACAAACACATGTTGAAAACATTATATCCGGTCTACTTGCGGTAAGGTAGAGCAAGGATCCAATTATGCTTCTAAACTTGGTTTCATCAAAAGGTTTCCCTTTCTCATCCTTGTCTAGAGACATAGCTGAACCCATTGGAGTCCTCATAGAGGTTGCATTCTCCATTCCGAATTTCTTAATTAACTCTTTGGTAAACTTCGTCTGAGAGATGAAAATTCCATCTTCAGATTGCTTTACCTGAAGTCCTAAGAAATACTTCAGCTCTCCCATACTACTCATTTCAAATTTCCCTTGCATCAAGTTGGAAAACTTTTTGCAGAGGATATCATCGGTAGATCCGAAAATAATGTCATCGACATAGATTTGCACTAGCAAAATCTTGCCTTTTACTTCCCTAAGAAATAATGTCTTGTCTATCTTGCCTCTTGTGAATTTGTTTTCAAGGAGGAAGCTAGACAACGTCTCATACCAAGCACGGGGAGCTTGCTTGAGACCATATAAAGCTTTTCGAAGAAAATAAACATGATCAGGAAATGAGGAGTCCACGAAACCTGGGGGTTGTTCTACGTATACTTCTTCCTTTATATCACCATTAAGGAAGGCTGACTTCACGTCCATTTGATAGACTTTAAATCCTTTGTGAGCAGCATACGCTAGAAACAACCTGATCGCTTCAAGCCTTGCTACGGGAGCAAAAGTTTGATCGAAGTCGATCCCTTCTTCTTGTCTATACCCTTGAGCAACAAGTCGGGCCTTGTTCTTGATGATCACACCATCCTCGTCCAACTTGTTTCTGAATACCCATTTTGTTCCAATGACATTCTGTCCTTTGGGTCTGGGTACAAGCGTCCACACTTTGCATCTCTTAAATTGATTGAGTTCTTCTTGCATTGCTATGATCCATGAAGCATCGTTCTTTGCTTCATCGAATTTCTTTGGCTCAACCTGTGAAAGAAAACTTAAGTGTAAAACTTCATTAGCTGTACCTCTTCTTGTTCTAACACCAACATGGGTATCTCCAATAATTTGCTCTGCAGGATGGTCCCTTAAGTGTCGGATCATTCCAGCATTTGGATGTCCACGGGGTTCCTGCACTTCCGGTACATCTTCATCTTCTTGAGGTTCATCTTCCTCATGTGCGGATGGAATGTTGACTTCAATAGACTTTGGAGCATCTTCCTTTACAGCTTCTTCCAAGTTTATGTCCTTGAACCTTGCATCTGCATCTTCAACAAAAACACTAGAAGAACTGCTTTGAAGCATACTAGTTTCATCAAATATAACATTATAAGTTTCTTCTACAACCAGGGTTTTCTTGTTGAAAATCCTATATGCCCTACTATGGCTACTATATCCTACGAAAATACCTTCAAAACATTTTTCACTAAACTTAGTTTTGTAGTATTTCCCGTTATTAAGCACGAAGCATTTACTGCCAAAGATTCTAAAATAAGACAGGGTTGGCTTCTTGCCCTTCAGGAGTTCATAAGGAGTCTTATGATGGTTCTTGTTGATTAGTGCTCTGTTTTGCACGTGGCAGGCAGTGTTGATGCCTTCAGCCCAGAAGTATTCTGGGAGAGAAGAGTCACTCAACATTGTTCTGCAAGCCTCTATGAGTGTTCTATTCTTTCTCTCAGCTACTCCATTTTGTTGTGGAGTACGAGGAGAGGAAAACTCATGAAAGATACCTAGGCTTTCACAAAATTCGGTCATAGCCCCAGACTTGAATTCTGTACCGTGGTCACTTCTGATTTTGACCACAGAACATTCCAGTTCATTCTGAATTTGCTTGACGAATGTGGTGAACGAGTCAAAGGTGTCTGACTTGTGTTTCAGAAAGAATACCCAAGCAAAGCGTGAGTAATCATCAACAATAACCAGCGTATAAGACTTGCCTCCTAAACTTCGGATTGGTATGGGACCAAACAAGTCCATATGGAGCAGATATAAGCATCTGGTAGAATCTTTGCCAATAATGCTTTTAAAGGTAGCCCGAGTCTGCTTACCCATTTGGCAGGCGTGACAAGGTCTCTCTTTAATGCACTTAACATCTGGAGCATCACGAACTAAGTTGTGAGAGAATAACATACTTATTGTTTTGAAATTAATATGTGCTAGTCTCTTGTGCCACTGGTCACAAAGAGATGCACTGTCTTTTGCTAAAAGACACACTGGTGTAGAAGAGTCTAAACAAAGAAAATTTAAGCAGAAAATATTCCTACTCCGAGTGCCTGTTAAAATAGTTTCTGACGTATCAGACGACTTTATCAAGCACTTGTCCTTGTAGAACTCAACCATATAGCCTTTATCACATAGTTGACTTATGCTAATTAGATTATGTTGTAATCCTTTGACATAAGCTACATCTGTGAAAGAGACTATACCGTTGGTTATCATACCGTAGCCTTTCGTGATTCCCCGATCAGATCCGCCAAAAATAACTTTTGGTCCATCCTTCACGGGTGTATACTCTTGTAACAAACTTCTTGTTCCGGTCATGTGCCGAGAACATCCACTGTCCAAGTACCATATTGGATTTGAATTGGCCTTTGGACATACCTGCAATCAATAATCAATTGCCCTTAGGAACCCAAACAGATTTGGGTCCTTGGCTTCTTGTCAGATGACCACCAATTTGAGTGTTAACAGTGCGAGGAGTCACTCTTGCATTGTTACCTCGTGGGGTCTTAACATAACTGTAATTAAACCAGCAATCTATGGCGAAGTGACCAACTTTGCCACAGCACCAACAATCAAACCGGTTGTACCTTCTCTTGTTCTCCTGCTTTACCTTTTGAACGGGAGGTCTAGTAGGAGCAACCTTCTTAGAGGTGGATGCCTCGTGTTTGCAGCAAACACAGGGTTCCATCTTCTCATTAGGCTTAGCATTAACAGATTTAACTTTTGGTGCTTTCTTTGCAACTGATCCATGAACAAATGGACCATGGTCTTTGAGAATTACTTCTTCATAAGGCGCCTTGAAAGGAGTCGAGTCAAAGTTTCGAGGTCGGCTCCATCCCTGATATCTATTGCTAGATTTAACAGGTATTGGTCTAGTGAGATGACCATAGGATGTTTCAAAGTCAAGCGGGTTTGTCGGAAAAACAACCTTCTTGAACGAAGGTTGACTTTGATCAGCCTTCCCTTTACCTCTTTTGGCTCTTATCTCGGCAGCCTTACTATTTTCAGCCTCATGACCAATGCCACTAACCTTCCCAGGAGTGGAGAACTTATAAATAAGAGGAAGAACATTTTTTGGCTTGTTGAAGCTTTCTGATATTTTCTTCTCTGCCACCAGCTTTTCTTCCAGTTCAGTTATAAGTTTCTCTTTCAGAATTGATGATTCAGTAGAGCTTCTTAATTCCTCCTTCAAGGATTGGACTTCATTTCCGAGGGGAGTTAATCTTTCGATTTCCTCTCTCAGAGCCGATTCCACGTTCTTGAGAGAGACAATTTCTTTTGCTTGAGATCTGACAACCTTGCGGCATTTGTCAAAACTTTGCAAAAGAGCTTTGTACTGAGTCATTAATTCTGACTCATCCTGTGAATAATAGTCTTCATTTGCTCTGGATGCAGTTTCACACTCAGAGGCAGAAAGAGGAGTATGAAGATTTACCTTTGCCTTATATGAGGTGTCGCTTGCTTCATCATCCGTTTGTGCCATAAGCCCAAAGTAGGCTTCTTCATCAGTGCTTGACACCTCTGAGTCGCTGTCACTCAGAGTCTTTGGCTTCTTTGCAATGAGGCTCTTTTCTTTCCTTTTACCTTTGTAGGATTTCTTATCCTCTTTCTTTGAGCCTTCCTTTTTCTTGTATGGACACTCCGCAATCATGTGTCCTGGCTTATTACAGCAATAGCAAATGATATCGTTAGAAGAATGTTTACTAGGTTTAGATTTATACCTGTCATCTTCATGCTTCTTTTTGTGATGATCCTCATTACGGTTTGATCTTCTATGACGAGAAGACGAGGTTTGACCTCTCATGTTCCTTTGTTTGTTAAAGAACTTTTTGAACTGCTTGGAGAGTAAAGAGAACTCTTCATCTGACATTTCTGAGCCTGAGGGGCTAGCATCAGATTTATCTTCATCAGAGGAGGATCTCCTGACAGGTGGGAGAGCCTTGCCTTTTCTTGAACTTACAGCTTTAAGTGCAGTGGACTTCTCCCTTCCAGAGGCTCTGGTTCCTTCTTCTTCAGCTTTACGGGTGTTCAACTTTAATTCATGGGACAGGAGCTTCCCAAACAACATTTGTGGCTCCGTTGATCCGAGTTTTCCGAATTCTCTAATGGCTATAACTTTAGTGTCCCATTCTTTGGTCAGGGATCTTAGGAATTTATCATTAAGTTCGCCAGTAGTGAATTCACGATCATAGTTCCTAAGACCATTTACGATCTTAAAGAACTTCTCATAAGTATCAGAAATGGATTCACCAGAGCGTTGCTTGAAGGCTTCGTATTCTTGGTTCAGCAATGATCTTCGATCATCCCTTACTTCATCTGTTCCTTCCATCAGAACAACCAGAGAGTCCCACATTTCCTTGGCGGACTTGCAGTGAAGAAGATTCTGCAACATGGAATCATCAACTGCACCTGCAATGATATTCTTTGCCTTCTTGTCCAGAGAGACCAGTGCAATCTCATCCTTTGTAAGTTCCAGCATCTTCTTGGCGACCATAATTGTAGAGTTTATGGAAGATGGTTTCATAGGAACATGAGGACCTTCTTCCACAATCTGAAATATTCTTGGATCAGCAGCCTCCATGAAGAATCTGACTCTCTCCTTCCACATAGGAAAATTCTCTTTTGTGCAGACTGGAAGCTTGACGGAATCCTTGGTCTTATCCATGCCAGACATACTTGTTCAGGCAACTAGATGAGGAGGCCTTGTTCAAGGTGTTAACCTATAGCGAACAACCTGCCTCTGATACCAATTGAAAGTATCTAGTTGCGGCCTAAATCACCTAGAGGGGGGTGAATAGGTGGATTCTATGTCTTTACGCGGAATTAAAAATTATAACACAGAAAAGCACACAAAAAAAAACACAGCACAGACACAAGGATTTTATAGAGGTTCCCCGATGTGGGTACTCCTCTTTCCCGCCTCGCCTATCTAGCTCTTCGAGGCTAGATTCGGCTACTTCACCAAACTCAGATTAAGATAATCTTACACCTCGGAGTAAGAACTCCTACAACTCGGAGTGCACCACTCCTACAACTCGGAGTAAAAAAAAACAACTCCTACAACTCAATCCTTAAACAAGGATCTACACAACACTCGGAAGCAAGCTTCCTACAAAGTTTATAAAATTGTTTATTACAACACAACGTAGATTTGAAACAATCTTCTTAAACTTCAGATGAAGTTTTTCTTCAGATCTTGAGAAATAGATTTCTTCTTCTTGACAAAGAATCTCAATACGTTTAGAGGAAGAACGAAGAAATCTTGAGCGATTCTTTACTGGATCTGAGATGCTTGAATCTGTAGAAGACGAATCACAAATCACAGCTTTGTCGGAGACGAAACTTGAGCGCGAGAGAGATCGGTCGAAACTTGCGATTCTTTCTGTTTGATTCGCGATTTTTGATTCGATTCAGATTGATTGGATTAGATTAGGGCTAAACGGAAATACATCAGGAGTATTTATACGGTCTTCTACAACGGTCATATGCGCGAAATACGGATCTAATTCCACGTGTACTGAACATAGGAGAAGCCCTAAGAAACGCGCATTCAAAAACGAACCGGAAGAATTACTGCAGACCGATTCGGTTAAATGGTATAACCGAATGGCAATAACCGAATCGAATTCGGTTAAATGATATAACCGAATTGCAATAACCGAATTCGGTTATTCTAATTCTTCAAGGAAATTCGAACTATGATTCACCGAATTCGATTATATCCATCCCAACTATATAGTCGAATTCGACTATATGTTTCTGAATGATATAACCGAATTTTACTTGAAAAAAAAATCCCTTTCTATAAAAAGTCCACCATCAGCTCCAGTCCTCCTTCTCTTGCACTTAGGAAATGAGGTACATCCCAATAGAGAGATCTCACATGAGCCAACACTTTGGTCTATACAATGAGGGATTACATTGCACAAGCCTGTGTTTGACGACTCATTGAAAACTGACATTGGTTTGTACCTAGAGTGGAATGACCTGTCACAACACAGCTAAAGTGCATAATCAAATACAATTACAATTCATCCTAGTTTGAAGGGGACTTCTTCAAATCAGGGCTATTGTGGATACAATACCCAACAAGAGCTGCGGGACATGTTGACCCAGCTGTTGGCCCATCGAACCCCTTCACCTCCTAGGGGTAATCGTCCGCCGAACCGCGCTCCCACTCCACCTAAAGGTCATAGGGCACGACACCACGAGGAAGACGTACACGAGGAGCTACCTCAGCGTGATCGACCACCACCTCGTCGCCAGTAACGAGAAGTCGATCTCACCAGCGCCATAAAAATTAATGCCCCCACCTATGATGGTTTAGGAGAACCCCAAGTCTTCCTGAATTGGGTGTTAGACATGGAGTGCTACTACGAGTGGCATCACTTGATGGACAAGCAAAAGGTCCAAGTCGCTCGGATGAAGCTTACGGGTAGGGCCAAAGTATTTTGGCTAAATGAGGAGCGTCGCTTAGGAGCCGTAGACGGTGTCCCTCCGATTGGTTGGGCTGTCATGAAAAACCTCTTGAAAAACCAATATGTCCCCGCTTATCATCGCACCCAGATGTTTGATGATCTAGCCTCCCTTTGCCAAGGCGAGCGGTCTGTCGCCGATTACATGGGCGATCTGAATGACAAGATGGTCCGTTGTGAGGTCCAGGAGATGCCCGAGGTCACGTTATATAGGTTTCGTAAGGGTCTTAGTTACGATATCCAAAGGAAACTTTTGCGTTACGGTCACACAGACCTAAACACTACATTCAACGCCGCCCTTGATATCGAGAAACACCTCGCCTCCAAGTCCAAGGCCAAGCACAACTCCTATAAGAGCAAGGCCGCGACCACTACCTCCACCTCCACCTATAAGGATAAGGGTAAATTCAAGACCAAGGACTCGTCCAACATTTCCATCACCGCTAGGGACGCTAGAAACCCGTCCGGGGAGCGCATTCCCGTTGGAAAAATTAGTAAAGAAAGGGTCACGTGTTATCAGTGCGGAGTAACCGGCCACTACGCTATGGAGTGCCCAACCAAAACTCGGACTTTAGCACTAGTTGAGCATACGGATGATGGGCCTGATTATATCTATGAGGCCACGAATGAGTCGGATTTAGAAGGCGTACCAAGTGATTTAGAAGACGACCCTCACCTCATGGTTATGCGGTGCATCCTTACCACCCCTCGCTCTTTGGATGATTGGAATAGGACGAATTTATTCTCTTTGATTTTTAAGAGCGGGGATAAATTATGTAAGCTGATCATTAACAGCGGGAGTTGTATGAACGTTATCTCAGAGGGCGCGGTTACCCGCATGTCCCTTGATGTGGAGCCCCACCCACAACCATACAAGGTTGCTTGGGTGAATAAGGCCTCACTTCTAGTTAGTAAGCGTTGTTTAGTTCCCCTCCGCATCAAATCATATTCGGATCAGGTTTGGTGTGACGTGATACCCATGGACGCTTGCCATGTTCTTCTTGGCCGTCCATGGTTATTCGACCACGACGTTACTCATTATGGACGATCCAACACTTATGAGTTTTTATTCAATGGTAAGAAGGTGGTCTTGAGGCCCACCCTCCCTAAGGACACGGGTAGTTCATCCAGGGACACCACATTGCCTGTAGAAAGGAAGAGCCTAAGTCTGATTGGGAGGCGAGAGTTTGAGCGTGATTCATTTGTGGACGGCGTGATGTATGCGTTAGTTTGTTTAGCCGGGAGGGAAGATTTACCTTTGATGGATGGTTTGCCTACGAAGTTGAGGGACCTTTTGGACGAATATAAAGATGTTTACCCAGAGGAATTGCCATCGGAGTTACCTCCTATGCGTGATATCCAACACGCGATAGATTTTATCCCGGGTTCCTCTTTACCGAATCTCCCTCATTATCGCTTAAACCCCTCCGCACATCTAGAATTACAACGACAAATTTCAGATTTGTTATCCAAAGGGTTCATACGCCATAGCATGAGTCCGTGCGCAGTTCCGGCCCTCTTAGCTCCCAAGAAGGATGGGTATTGGTGGATGTGTGTTGATAGCCGCGCTATCAACAAAATCACCGTCAAATATCGATTTCAAATTCCGCGGTTAGATGATCTACTTGACATGTTGGCGGGTTCATCCATCTTCTCTAAGTTAGATCTGCGTAGCGGATACCACCAAATCCGCATACGAGAGGGCGACGAATGGAAAACTGCCTTTAAGTCAAAGGAGAGTTTGTATGAATGGCTAGTGATGCCATTTGGGCTCTTTAATGCCCCGAGCACTTTCTCTCGCATGATGACCCATACTTTCCAGACCTACCTGGGGAAGTTTGTGGTGGTCTACTTCGATGACATTCTAGTCTATAGCACCTCCACTCACGACCACCTTGGCCATCTACGTCTAGTTTTTTCTACGCTACAATCGGAGCACCTCTACTTAAATTTTAAAAAGTGTAGTTTCTATGCGCGAGAGGTGGAGTTTTTGGGATACATCGTTGGCGAAGAGGGCATTAAAGTTGACCAGAGTAAGGTCCAAGCTATTAGGGATTGGCCCGAGCCAAATACCATTCGTGACGTCCGTTCTTTTCATGGCTTAGCCACGTTTTATCGTTGGTTTATTCGCAACTTTAGTAGTGTGATGGCGCCTATTACGGAGTGTTTGAAGAAGGGCGAGTTCACATGGACTAAATCCACCGCGCGTGCATTCGAACAAATCAAAACACTAATGACTGAAGCCCCTATACTTCGGTTGCCCGATTTTTCTAAGGTTTTCGAACTATCTTGCCACGCCTCCGGAGTTGGGATTGGAGGAGTGCTAAGCCAAGACGGTCACCCCATAGGATATTTTAGCGAAAAACTTTCCGGGTCTAAACTAAATTATTCCAACTCTGACCGAGAATTCTATGCGGTAGTACGTAGTCTTGCACATTGGCGACATTACCTACTCTCCAAAGAATTTGCCCTCTTATCCGATCATGAAGCGCTGCGTTTTATCAATTCTCAAGCAATAATCAGCCTCAGACACGCCAAATGGGTCTCATTTTTGCAAGAGTACACGTTCACACTGAAGCACCTAAAATGGGCTGATAATAGGGTCGCGGATGCGCTTAGTCGTGTGACTCTTTTATTATCCACTATGCAAGTTAAGGTCGTTGGGTTTGAGCGTATAAAAGACGAATATGTTACTTGTCCCGACTTTAAGGACATTTACCTTGAGGCACAACAGGAATGCCCACCACCATTTCGGCCTACTTCCTTAGGGATGACTACCTGTTTAGGCACTCCCGTTTATGCATCCCGTTCTCATCACTTCGATCAGCACTTTATAGTTTGGGAGTTTCATAGCGGTGGACTAGCAGGTCACTTTGGGAGGGATAAGACGATTGCGTTAGTAGAAGAAAAATTCTATTGGCCTAAATTGAAGACCTTTGTAAGAAAGATCGTGAGTAGCTGCCGCACTTGCCAATTGGCCAAGGGCAATAAGACTAATGTTGGACTCTACACGCCTTTACCTATCACTTCCGTCCCGTGGGAAGATCTGAGTATGGATTTTGTGTTAGGCCTTCCACCTACGTTGCGTCGACATGATTCCGTCATGGTCGTGGTAGATAGATTTTCCAAAATGGCCTATTTTGTCCCTTGTAGTAAAACCAATGACGCATCGCATATCACAAAATTGTTTTTTAAAGAGGTCGTCGGTCATCGCGGTGTTCCAAAATCCATAGTGTCGGATAGGGATGTTAAATTTACTAGTTATTTTTTGAAAACGCTATGGACTTTGTTGGGCACCCGCCTTGTATTTTCCTCTGCCTACCACCCCCAAATGGATGGCCAGACTGAGGCGGTAAATAGAAGTCTGGGTGGTTTATTACGGTGCCTTGTGGGTGACCATAAAGGTACTTGGGACTTGGTCCTACCTCATGCGCAACTAGCCTATAATAACTCCAAAAATAGGTCGACGGGTTTGTCACCGAACGAGATAGTCCATGGCTATAAGGCTCGTGTGCCTCTTGACTTGATATCATTACCGCCTTCATATAAATCAAGCCAATTTGCACAGGATTTCGCTCACCATGTTCATGATCTCCACAAAAGTATTAAAGAGAAATTAACTACTCAATATGATGTCTACCGAGCACAAGCTAACGCCCACCGGAGGCCCTCCAATTTTAATGTTGGCGATTGGGTTTTGGTCCGATTACTCCCGGAGCGGTTACCTTCCGGAACCGTGAAGAAGTTGGCACCTCGGAGAGCTGGCCCCTTCAAGGTAATTAAGAATATTGGAAGTAATGCGGTTGTTTTAAGTTTACCTGCGGATTGGAGAATTTCTCCTATTTTTAATGTTTCCGATTTAACACTCTATACTACGCCACTTCCACCAACTTCTACATTTTCTTCCTTGAGTGAGTCTTATTCTACATTATGTGGGATTGAGAATGAGTGTGCCAATGATTCACCTGTTGACACATGGGTGGGAGATTATACTGCTTTGTCTTCAACTGATGCCGACACTTTTGCTAGATCTTTCCATGCTTTGTCATCTCCTGACAGGATTTTGGATGAAGAGACGATTGACACGCCGGACGGGCCTACACGTCGCTTCTTGGTTCGTTGAAAGGGAAGTTCTTCTTCGGATGATTCTTGGGTTCCTGAGCACGACCTGCACCAGTGGGATGTGGACCTTCTCCGACGCTATTTACACGACCACTCACCGGTGATGAGTGCTTTCGACCGGGGGAGGATTGATGCAGGCCCGCCTCCTACGCATCATGTTCGTGGTGCTACTCCTACTGCTCATGCTGATGTGACGGCACCTCCACCTATTGAAGATGTTACCGAGGAAGTCGTCACTGCCGTAAAAGACTTGAGGCGCAACAACAAGGGGGATCGTACTCGCAATGCTCGTCGCCGCTACGACTTGCGGCCTCGCACTTAACTAATATTTAATATGATTATAAAACATATTAAATATTAGTTTCTTATTCTCCGTTACTGTTATTTTTAGTTTTAAAGTTTTAAATTCAGCATGTATGTTAATGTGAACTGCGTTTAGCCTGATCTGGACTGCGCTTAGCATAATTAGTGGCTAGGATTTAATTTCTTTCATGCATGGTTATGATGTAATGAGGCTCCACTATATATAGGTGGGCCTCCTCTTTTAATTCAGCTTTGATTATTATTGAGAAGAACAAAAGAAACCGTGAGTTATTACTCTGGTTCCTCCTAGGGTTCGCCCCTCCTCCTCCCCGCTTGGTGTGTCGCGCGACGCAGCCGCCGCCCTCTCGCCCGGCGTGAGACTCGTCGTCGGCCTCTTCCGCCTCCCTGCCGTGCGACGCAACAGGACGTCGCCCCCTCCCTGCTCCTCGTGAAGTTCGGCCAAGCCAAGGCGTGACCTCTCTTCCCTCGGCGGGACATCTTCATCGGTGCGACTCCATTGAAGGCAAGCGGTGTATCTCCTCCGGTGTGACTCCGGCGGATCCTTGGCGTGAGACTCGCCTAATTATCTTCTCGGTTGGGTAACGAATCTTCTCCACTTGGTGTGTTCTTCGCCATTTATTTGGTGGCTAGTTTGAGTGTGGCTTTGGAAACATTGAATGATTTTCTTGCTGCGTTTTGCTTGAATCAATCGTAACGATTTCCGATCTCTTGAGACCTTGAAGGATTGACAAGATCTAATTCAAATCCGCAAGGTGATGCGATATCCCCTTCCGATTTGTTGGATTGCGGCAATCTGGAGACCAACCCTTTTGGGAGTTCTTCCGACTACTTTTCGATCACTGTTTTAGCCGGATCCTCTTGGCACTGACGTTAGGTTTGTGGTTGCTTGACATCAAATTAGGTGGTTAGATTTCTACCCAAATACGTTGGAGAACGGGGTATTGTGAGAGAACGTCATTTAGCCGTGCACTAGTCTTTCGGAGACTAGTCTGCCACCACAAATTGAGTCCAAATGTCAGGACCAATGTTGATCAAGAAAAATATTCTAGAATAATTGGTAGTCTCATGTATGCAACAAGTTGTACGAGACCAGACATTGTCTTTTTTGTTGGCATGCTGAGTCGTTTTACTAGTAATCCAAGCAAAGCGCATTGAGATGCCTTAGATAGGCTGATGAGATACCTTAGAGGTACCAAAGATCATGCTCTGTGCTATACTAGTCATCCTCCCACAGTGGATGGATTTTCTGATGTCTCATAGTGCTCGAAAATTAGTAATAGTAAGTCCACAAGTGGATATATATTCGCATTGGGTGGAGCTACTATAACCTGAAAATCCAAAAAACAGACGTATATAGCTTTGTCGTCTATGGAAGCAGAATTGTGTGCCTTAATTTCAGTTGGTGAAGAGGCAGACTGGATCAGAAATTTAATTCTGGATGTTCCTTTATCTAGATTACAAGTCAATTCTTTGAGCTTATATTGTGATAATCAAATAGCAGTGCAAGTCGTTAAAAATGCCCTCTACAACACTAAGAGGAGATATGTACGACTGAGACATGCTCTGTTGAACTATTTGAAGAAACAAGAGTAATCACTTTAATTGATGTGCGATCGAAAGATAATTTAACTGATTCATTGACGAAAGGAATGCCTAAAGATCGATTGATCAAAACAGTGAGGGAAATGAGACAAAATGCGATTTAGTTCAGCCTTAGTTTAATGTTTCGATGTTTTCAAACTTTCCTTTGTCATTTAGTAAGTGTATTGTGTCTCGCTGATGTTCGTGGTTGCTGATCTTAGATCTGGTGAGTTGTTTCATTCCAATATTTGATGCTTATAACTCAAGCTGGATTCTCTTTCTTACTTAGGAAGAAAGTGTTATTCTAAATTTTGATAACACAATCTAACTTTGTTTAGTACTTTTTTTGTTAAATAGTATTATTCTAAATTCTGATGATATCTGGTTTAACTTTAGGGAACAGTGACCGTGACATTCCAAATTGTAACACAAATATAACTGCGTTGTCTAAAAGTCCATATTATCGTATTTTGTGAAACAGATAATGGATTCTGAACTTAGAACAGAAAATACTCTATGTATGTGTTCTCATTGCTTAATCATGTTGTACTAAGTTCTTACAGTAGAACTAGATACTTGTAATTTTCAAATGTTTAAATTCATTATTGCATGAATTTCTCTGTTTAAAATTTATAGGAGATGGTGCAGATGGAGGAGCATTTGCTGGTTGAGATCCTGAAAAAGATGACCTACTATACATCTGAGGACGATGACAGTATCGAGTACTATTCCTTTTATGTTCTTGGTTTTTTGTACATCTGTTAAGAGTTGTTGTTTCCCGTTTACATGTTTTGTTTTTTGGACTATTGTGCTTTGGTGACAAGTAGACACTATGATGTGTTGGACTATGTGCTACAATTTATCCTTATGTTTTGTGATGCTGCTTTGAATTTATTCTATTCTTATGTCTGCATATAATTTCTTTATTTAGTCTAATATTGTTTTAACATGTTTGTGACACTAATGTGAATGATTCATGAGTGTTTGAACATTACACAAACCACCTATATCGAAGTCGGGTCTACGACGGACATAGAAGGAGATGGTTGAATATTCGCGTATATGTCTGCACGTGTCGAGACTGACCCTATAGGGACTCGTGGGTTCCGTGTCGTCCTAAGGCACTGTAAGACCCCAATTCAGAAAGTTGGATTTCTGGAATCCAGCGCTATCGCCGGCGATATCGGCTATCGCCCGACGACAACGTTCTGGCGAGAAGGCCTCTGTCGAGAGGCTATCGTGCGGCGGCAAGGCTAACGCAGGCGACACCGTGACACGTGTCATGCACTGTTCGCAGCGGTGGCGTTGACTGGTCGGAGTCGGTTCTTTACCGCTGTCGCCAGGCGACAGCGGCTATCGCCGGGCGACAGCTCCAAATTGCATTTTGCAGCCGAAAACGTGGGCATTGATGGCACTTGAACTTTTGGGGCTGGTTTTGGGTTGATTAGCTCGGGAGCTAGCATAGAAAGGCCGAAAACCCCCTTTATTCCTCTTTCCACTAAGGGTTTATTTTGGAGAGAGAGGGAGAGCTTTGGAGAAGGAGATGAATAGGGTTTCCCAACCCTATAGCTCATCTTTGGTGGAGCTACACTACTCCGATTTCAACAACATTGGTGGCTACGCGTAGAGGAGGGCAAGACGCTCCTTTCCAACCGTGCCAAAAGCCAAGCCATGGCTTCGAAGCGGCGTCTAAGGGTAACGATTCTCTTTACCCTCATTTGGACATGTTCTAGTCCGTTCTGTGCATCGTTGAGGCCCCTACCCAAAAGGGTGAGGTCGTGGCCTCCGACGGGTCGATTTGTGTTATCCCGGTCAAATCTTGCATACATGTAGAGTCCATGCGTGAAATGAACGTAAACGCGTTGTGTGAAGCCCATCCGAGACGGTGCGTCCGGATTGGTGATGCTTTTTGATATTGTGCGTGCCGGGGGAAAACTCCGCGTTGATATCCTGCTTCGTAGGACTAGAGGGTGCTATTGCATGCGCAGCAACGCCTGGGGGTGTGCCCCGGGAAGCACCCGAAGTTAGAAGCAGAAAAGGAGTTCTGTTCACTGATGCTGGCGATATTGACTATCGCCAGGCGACAGCTCCCAGACTTGGTTCTGGTGATCTTGTGCGTTCTGAGGCAGTGGGAGTGCTACTGCATGTGCAGCAATGCCTGGGGGTGTGCCCCGGGAAGCACCCACAGCTAGAAGCCAAAGGGGAGTTTTGTTCACTGTCGCTGGCGATATTGGATATCGCCAGGCGACAGCTCCTAGACTTGGTTCTGGTGATGTTGTCGTGCCCACCTGTTGAGAGGACCTGAGGCCTGTGTGCTCGACCTGTGAGGGTGTCCTGGTGGATGTCTTAGCGGCCCGTAGAGCCGGCTAATTGAGAATACCTGGGCTGAGGGGACGCCATACCCGCTCTTCGTGTTGTACAACGAGAGCTGTGGACAACGGGCATTTGGCGAACCTGAAACCGCACCATTGCAGCACCTGATTAGTGAGTCTCGTACAGCATGTCAGGAAACAATGGGAAAGAGTCTTCGGACTACGGGATGTTCACAATTTAAGTACGGGGGAGCCCTGGTATTCGGGCCACCGACTTTAGCCTCGAAGGGCAGAAGCCATCAAGAGTGGATGGTGGTGGAAGGCGGAGTACACCAAAGAGTGCTTGAGAGCACGAGACGTGGAGGTCATTCCCACGTTTGTGATTGTTGCATATGTATGAACTGTTGTGGGCTTTGCTAGTCGCACTCTTATATATATATGCTGCTGAGGTTGTTTTGCAGGGATGTTTAGAACTGCCACCCCCTTGAAGGGGCGGGGTCGTTATAATTTGGTCAGCTTTAGTTGACCGTTGCCCTGTTTTGTCACCGTTTTTGGTGGGCTTGTTGTACAGGTGCTGGATCGAGCGGGAACATAACGGGCTCATAGCGGGCTGAAGCCCTCGTGCTGCTGCGGCCCTTGAAGACCTTTTTGATGTTCCTTTTGCTTTTCATGTATGACCGGCCTGCGCGCCGATGTTGGTAAATTGTAAGGCCGTCGTGCCTAAATTTTGTGTTGTAAAACATTTATTCCTATTTTAGTAAAAGTGGACATACCCGGGTACGGGTTTTGAGGTTTATCTTGTCTCTTTTCAGCTTCCGCATAAAATGCTCTGAGTTAGGCATCGTTGTATAGTGTCGTTCGATATTTCAATTAAGTGACGTTCCCGTTTGTTTTGTAGTATATGGCGTGGGGCCCCGGCCGGACCTTCTGTCATATGCTCCTGAACGGACGGGGGTGTTACAAATTGGTATCAGAGGCTAAGGTTCCGTATCCTTCTAAGGAATTCGTGGACGAATTCTTTTAAGGGGTGGTGAGCACGTGTGTGCGCTACCGTCGAGACGTAAAACAAACCCAAAAATGTCCACTTAGGAATAAAATGTAACAACAAACCAACAATTATTGCATGATTTTGGAACCTGAGTGTTCCTTTTGTTGTTAGTTGCGACTGTGTTGTCGCCTAACTGTGTGATGCACTTGTGTAGGGCACTCGAAGTGCAGCGGGACCGTCGCGTCCCCGTGATGTGAACGAGAGCAGCGGGTCTGCTGAGGCTCCTACACCTCCGTCTGCTGAGATGGTTCGGCTAGTTACAGAAGCCGTTCTAGCTGCGTTGAATGGCCAGCCTGAAAGGCAAGGTCAACCGCTGGTGCAGGAAGTGGCCCCAGAGCCACTAAGAGTGGAGCAGGTCCCCGTGAGGCGTGCTGCTGAGCAACAACTGAAGCACTTCCTAGGATTTCGACCTCCTCCGTTTACCGGGGTTGAATCCCCAGCTGAGGCCGAGGACTGGCTGTCGCATGTGGAGCGAATTCTGACAGCGACACAGTCGGCTGAAGCGCAGAAAGTGACCTTCGCTACTTTCTTGTTGGAAAAGGAAGCCAGACGGTGGTGGGATGAGGTAGAGAGACGCCAATTCGCGGGAAGGCGACTGGTTGATGTGCCAATGGAAGAGTTCTCAAAAATCTTCCTGGCAAGGTATGTGCCTCCGTCGCAGCAGATCGCGATGGAGAACCAGTTCCTGGCTCTGATGCAGGGTGATAGACTTGTTGACGACTACCTATATGAGTTCACCCGCCTCGGGAGTTATGCTGGAACTTCTTTCGATGACGAGGGGAGAAGGGTGAACAGGTTCTACGGTGGCTTGCGTAGTGAGTTGCGGTACCTTCTGACAGGGCCGTTGACGCAGGGTTTCACGACCCTCGTTGGTTCAGCCCGAGCGCTTGAGCAGGACATGCTCAGGGAGAAGGGCAAGGTGGCTGTGGTCGAGGCAGTGCCGGAGGGCAAGACGCCGAGTGAGGCGAAGTTGCGGAGGTTGAATCGCTGGAAGAAGGCTCGATTATCTGGGCCAGCTCCCTCTGCTTCGGGCGCGTCGTCTGGACGTGGCCCTCTTACTTGTTTTACTTGTGGCAAGCCTGACCATTTCTCACGGGATTGCCGCAGTGGGCTTCCAAGGTCAGAGAAGAAGACTGGGCCACCTTTTTCTGAGAAGGGGAAGGCGGCTGAGTCCACTGCCTCCCGTATGGCTCCCCCGCAGCCCAGAGTCTTCAATCTTGGTCAGCAGGAGGCTATCAAAGCCAAGGACGTCGTGACATGTATAATTTAAGATACAGTCCTTACTATTTTATATACCTGTTTTAGTGTTCATGCTAACCTTGTTTGGCGGCGTAGGCTTTGTTTATGTTTTAGGCATTCCTGCGAGAGCGCTTTTCGATACTGGAGCTTCGCACTCCTTCTTATCGTCGGACTTCATCCAACGTATTAGTGCGCCGTCGATTGCTTCTGCAGATGGACTGGAGGTCCTACTGCCGAATGGATATTCGATGCGTGTGGAGAGGAGTTGCTGCGTGAAAGTTCTAGTTGGAAGTCAGGAGTATGACCTGAAAGCATCGTTACTCCCCCTGGTTGAGTTCGATATAATCTTCGGTATGGACTGGCTGTCGGAACAGCGTGCGTGCATCGATTGCACCACCAAGGAGGTGAGGTTTCGGCAGTGTGCCGATCGTGAAACGGTCTTTGCGGGCATGCGTGGATCGAGCAAGATGCTGATGTCTGCTCTCCAGGTGTCCAAGGCAGTGCATCAGAGAGCAGAGTTATTCTTTGCTCTAGTGGAGGCTTCAACGCCGAGGCCCAGCCTAGTGGATATTCCGGTAGTTTCAGAGTTCCCCGATGTGTTCCCGAGCGATCTCCCCGGTGCTCCACCGCAGCGGGAGATAGATTTCACGATTGAGTTGGTGCCAGACGCTAAGCCTATGGCCCGCTCGCCGTATCGTATGGCGCCAAAGGAGTTGGCAGAGTTGAAGCTGCGGTTGCAGGAGCTGCTTGAGCAGGGCTACGTGCGTCCGAGTTCCTCACCTTGGAGTGCACCGGTCCTCTTTGTCAAAAAGAAGGACGGTAGCCTGCGGCTTTGCATCGATTATCGGGAGCTGAACAAGCTGACCGAGAAGAATAAGTATCCTCTTCCAAGGATAGACGACTTGTTCGACCAGCTCGTTGGGTCGACAGTATACTCGAAGCTGGACTTGAAGTCCGGCTATTATCAGGTGAGGATCAGGGAGTGCGACATCCCGAAGACTGCCTTCAGTACAAGGTACGGGCAGTATGAGTTCACCGTGATGTCATTTGGGCTATCTAATGCGCCTTCAGTGTTTATGGACTTGATGCACCGGACTTTCCGAGAGTACTTCGACCGGTTTGTGGTCGTCTTCCTTGGCGACATACTGGTCTACTCTCAGTCCGAGGAGGAGCACGGTGATCACCTGCGAGTAGTCTTGGAGGTTCTGAGGAGGAACCAGTTTTATGCCAAGTTCTCGAAGTGCGAGTTCTGGCTACCTTCCGTGGCGTTCTTAGGCCATGTGGTTAGTGGAGCGGGTGTGGCGGTAGATCCAGTGAACGTTGCGGCCATCAGGGAGTGGCCTGTTCTTTCTTCTGTAGCGGAGGTCCGTAGCTTTCTCGGGCTGGCCGGCTATTACCGGCGCTTCGTGGAGAACTTCTCACGGATCGCGCTGCCTCTTACGACGCTGACACGGAAGATGTAGGAGTTTATTTGGACGCCCGCATGTGCGCAGGCTTTCGAGGAGTTGAAGCGACGACTTACCACGACACCGATCTTATGTTTGCCTTGCGGCACGGAAGGCTACGAGATCTACACCGACGCTTCTGGGAGCGGCCTTGGCTGTGTTCTACAGCAGCATGGCAAGGTAATAGCGTACGACTCTCGCCAGCTGAAGGTGCACGAGCGGAACTATCCGGTCCACGACTTGGAGTTGGCGGCCGTGATATTTGCCCTGAAGCTTTGGCGGCATTATGTGCATGGCTTGAAGATCGACATCTTCACGGACCATAAGAGCCTGAAGTACCTTCTGACGCAGAAGGGGCTGAATATGCGGCAGCATAGGTGGATGGAGTTCCTTGGGGACTACACTTTCGAGATCCACTACACTCCCGGGAAGGGGAATGTTGTCGCAGATGCACTCAGTCGCAGGGCCCCAGCGCAGGCCAACTGGATTCAGATGCATGATGAGCACCTGATACGTGACCTGGAGGCCTTGGGTATTTCTTGCGTAGAGAAGAGGAGCAGTGTCGGTGCCTGTTTGAGTTGGACTGAGGTACAGTACGACCTCGCAGATAGGGTCCGCCAGGCTTTAGAACTCGATCCGAGTTTAAAGCGCTACGCGGAGGAGGCTGGTGGTGGGCCGGACGCCCAGTTTCAGGTGCGTGACGGGTTGCTGTGGAGAGGTGACCGTTTGTGCGTCCCCAAGGTGGGTGAGCTGCGCGATGAGTTGATGTACGAGGCGCATCATACTAGGTATTCAGTTCATCCGGGGAGCACGAAGATGTACAAGGACATGAAGGTCCTTTTCTGGTGGCCGGGTATGAAGAGGGACATCGCTCACTACGTGGCCAAGTGCCACACTTGTGCGCTAGTGAAGGCGGAATGTCAGAAGCCCGGTGGCTTTTCGAAGTCATTACCGGTTCCAGAGTGGAAATTCGACGACGTTTCCATGGATTTCTTGCATGGGCTGCCGAGGTCGCAGAGCAGGAACGATGCCATCTGGGTAGTCGTAGACCGGCTGACGAAGGTGGCGCACTTTATCCCCAACCGGAGGGATGACTCGGTGGAGAAGCTAGCGAAGCTGTATGTTGATACAGTAGTACGACTGCACGGTGTGCCCCGTAGCATCGTCAGTGACCGAGATGGACGCTTTACTTCGAGCGACTAGAGGCTAGTCAACCGTCTATTGGGTACGAAGCTGCAGTTTAGCACGGCCTTTCATCCTCAGATGGATGGCCAAACTGAGCGTACCAATATGACGATGGAAGACATGCTTCGGATGTGCGTCCTGGATTTCGGCAAGGGGTGGGAAGATCACCTCTTTCTTGTTGAGTTCGCGTACAACAACAGCTACCGGACGAGTATTCAGATGGCGCCTTTCGAGGCCCTCTGTGGCAGGAAGTGCCGTACTCCCTTAGCTTGGGCGGAAACGGGCGAGACGAAGCTCTTCAAGAGGAAAGACGTCGAAGAGGCGACTTCGACAGTACGTATGATCTGGGAGAGGCTTTTGGTTGCACAGGATAGGCAGGCGAAGTACTATAATGCGAAGCACCGCGACGTCCAGTTCGCCGTTGGCGATTGGGTTTACTTGAAGATCAGGCCGTTCAAGGGTGTACCCAGGATTCGACGCTTGAAAAAGCTGAGTCCGAGATACCTTGGACCGTTTGAGATCATCGAGCGCGTCGGCGAGGCGGCTTATAGGCTTGCACTATCGGCGGAACTGAGCGGGCTACACGATGTATTCCACATATCCGTGTTGCGGAAGGCAGTGCAAGAGCCTACGCAGGTGGTCGCGGCGGATCAGGTGCCCGTGGATAGTGGGCTTAAGACGGCGGTCAGGCCCGTTAGCATCGAGGATGCTGAGGTGCGTCAGTTGCGGAACAGGGCGATCCGTATGGTAAAGGTCCGTTGGGACAACTGCGGTCGCGAGGAACTCTCATGGGAGCGTGAGCAGGCCATGATTGAGGAGTTCCCCGAGCTGTTTCAGTGACGTTTATCTCTCTTTTTCCCCTTATGTAAAGACCTTTTTGGATATATATATATGCCTGTTTTTACAAATTTCGGGACGAAATTTTTATAAGGAGGGGAGGGTTGTAAGACCCCAATTCAGAAAGTTGGATTTCTGGAATCCAGCGCTATCGCCGGCGATATCGGCTATCGCCCGGCGACAGCGTTCTGGCGAGAAGGCCTCTGTCGAGAGGCTATCGCGCGACGACAAGGCTAACGTAGGCGACACCGTGACACGTGTCATGTGTGACGCACGACAATTTCACGTAAGTAATGTTCATTATATTTTTTTTTACAAGCAAGTATATTTCCTTTATATTTAATATCCCCTATGATGACATACATAAACAGTGAATTAAATGGAATATGTGGATAAAAGTGGCATTCTCATCTGAGAGCTATTGGGAGCCTTGTTTGAGCTTGTTTTGTGGCCTATGGTGTATGTAATGCTAGCAATTATTATTATGTGCTAATAGCATTTTCTATTAGGTGTCCTATTTCATTTGCTACTAACCATGTTAATAGCACTTGTTAATAGATAAACTAATAGCTTTTGCTAAAAGATATGTTAATAATAATTGGGATTATTATGGGGTGCTGATAGTAGGGTTATTTATAACCTGGAAGCGGTGTAAGGGTTCTTTTGTTATCATTTTACCGGCTCCTTTTTTTCCCTTATCTCTCGGTCTCGGTTATCTTGCTGCTAGGGTTTGCGGCGCTTTCTCCTCCTCTCCCTCATCTTTGCGCAAGATCAGAGAAGATTTCCTCTTCTGTGGGGATTCATCGTGTCCAGGCTTTGAGCTTGGTATTACTGGACTGCACTCTTGGGTATACCTATCTCCCTATTCCTCTTGTTTTTCGTTTATGGTAGACTGGAGCTCTTTAGGCATGTCCAGTTGGAGGGCCTGGATTTGTTTATTTTAAGTTATTGGGGGTGTTTTCCTGTGAACTACCCAGCCCTACTTTGGCAAATTTTGCTATTGTCTTTATGAGATTTCTGCTACTTCGGCAAATTCCTGCTGCTGTTCTTTTACCCATGCCCTACTATCTTGTTTTGGCTGTTGGAGTTTCCATTACCTGTTTCATGTGTGGGTTGGCCGGCTGATTTATTTTAGGTGAGTCCTGTTGCTGACTTTGGCAAATAGCTGCTATGTGCTATTGTTTTGATGAGTTGTGGTATGCTCTCATCTGGGAAGAGAAAACCTCTGTTGATCGGCTGTTGTACTTTCAGTTACATGTTAGCTTCATGTTTGGGTTGGCCGGCTGCTTCTTTAATTAGTTTGGGTGAACACTGTTGTTGCTGGCATGTGCTTGCTGTCATTATTATGTAATTCCTTTCACACCTTTGTTGGCCGGCTGCTGGTCTCCTATCCATTGTGGGTACCTGATTGATTATTACAGCACCTTATCTCTTTACTGTTAACTACTATACTTTGGCAAATGCTGAATTCTGCAGCCCCTTTTGTATGTGAGGTTCCCTTGGTAAAGTTTTGACACGTGTAGGTCACCTTAAGAGTCAACGTCAAAGCTATAGATGTGATGCAACCCCGATAGAACGCTTATTAAATTTAAATAATGTCGTAACAGATATTACGGAGGATGGCATCCACCGGTAGAAATGACGGTGATTTGGGGCGTGACTTGGGGAAAAGCAAAGGAACGGTGAGACTTATTTTTTTAATTTATGCTTATTTCAAGTATTTTCAGTTACTGGCATTGTGTTTAAAAGAAAGAAGAGCTTTATTGAGGCATGTGACATCATGAACTTGGTTTATCACTGATTGAAATTCTCGCTAAATGTATGGCCTTATTTAAGGCAAACAGGCGAAAGAAATAATCTGAGGGGATTATAAAAAATAAAACAACTTATTTTATGTACACGTGTCGACACGAGGGAATGTTAAGGGCATATTTGAATAGCATGCACATGAATGAAATTTTATAGAAGTATTGCCAAACCAGTCGGCCGAAAGGCATAAATGCGTGTTGTACGTACTGGTTAGGACATTGATGGCCCTAAGGGGTCGGGCCCAAAACACTGACATTGTATACTGAATATAGATTCAAATGCCCTTAATATTTCTTAAGCACTGAAATTATCATAGAAACATATATAAGATGCTACATGATTTATAATTTTCATCACTGTTTTTACTGTTCATAGACATATATCAAGTTATATACATGTTCAGTTTTCCTGTTTCTCAAATAATTGCTAACATAAATTACATATTGTTATATATTTAACCTCTCTTGTTTGCATGTATAGCAGATTAAAAAGGTATAGTTTCGCTTAGTCTTTGTGAAAGACTAACGGTTTCCTTCTCAATCATTTTTAGGGTCACGGAAGGATAAAGCGCAACAGCGCTAAATAAATGATATGGACGGAAGGCTCATAGTTATTTCATAGTCGTACTTACTTTTGTAGTGGCTTCCTTATGCTACTATTGTCTGTATATATGTCAAAACATGTTTAGCTGTTTACTTGGATTACATGTTGTTTAACTAGACTGTAATCTCTATAATATGAATGTATATATCCTGTTATATGGTTGGCCTTGTACTTGTGTATATACTCATTGTGATTAGAAATGTTCAGAATTGAATGAGTAGTGAAATAGGCAAATAAATGAATTATTGTTGATTGTGGCGGTGTACGGGCTGTTACATCATGCACTGTTCGCAGCGGTGGCGTTGACTGGTCGGAGTCGGTTCTTTACCGCTGTCGCCAGGCGACAGCGGCTATCGCCGGGCGACAGCTCCAAATTGCATTTTGTAGCCGAAAACGCGGGCATTGATGACACTTGGACTTTTGGGGCTGATTTTGGGTTGATTGGCTCGGGAGCTAGCATAGAAAGGCCGAAAACCCCCTTTATTCCTCTTTCCACTAAGGGTTTATTTTGGAGAGAGAGGGAGAGCTTTGGAGAAGGAGATGAATAGGGTTTCCCAACCCTAGAGCTCATCTTTGGTGGAGCTACACTACTCTGATTCCCTCAACGTTGGTGGCTACGCGTAGAGGAGGGCAAGACGCTCCTTTCCAACCGTGCCAAAAGCCAAGCCATGGCTTCGAAGCGGCGTCTAAGGGTAACGATTCACTTTACCCTCATTTGGACATGTTCTAGTCCGTTCCGTGCATCGTTGAGGCCCCTACCCAAAAGGGTGAGGTCGTGGCCTCCGACGGGTCGATTTGTGTTATCCCCGTCAAATCTTGCATACATGTAGAGTCCATGCGTGAAATGGACGTAGGCGCGCTGTGTGAAGCCCATCCGAGACGGTGCGTCCGGATTGGTGATGCTTTTTGATATTGTGCGTGCCGGGGGAAAACTCCGCGTTGATATCCTGCTTCGTAGGACTAGAGGGTGCTACTGCATGCGCAACAACGCCTGGGGGTGTGCCCCGGGAAGCACCCGAAGTTAGAAGCAGAAAAGGAGTTCTGTTCACTGTCGCTGGCGATATTGACTATCGCCAGGCGACAGCTCCCAGACTTGGTTCTGGTGATCTTGTGCGTTCTGAGGCAGTGGGAGTGCTACTGCATGTGCAGCAATGCCTGAGGGTGTGCCCCGGGAAGCACCCACAACTAGAAGCGAAAGGGGAGTTCTGTTCACTGTCAATGGCGATATTGGATATCGCCAGGCGACAGCTCCCAGACTTGGTTCTGGTGATGTTGTCGTGCCCACCTGTTGAGAGAACCTGAGGCCTGTGTGCCCGACCTGTGAGGGTGTACTAGTGGATGTCTTAGCGGCCCGTAGAGCCGGCTAATTGAGAATACCTGGCTGAGGGGACGCCATACCCGCTCTTCGTGTTGTACAACGAGAGCTGTGGACAACGGGCATTTGGCGAACCTGAAACCGCACCATTGCAGCACTTGATTAGTGAGTCTCGTACAACATGTCGGGAAGCAATGAGAAAGAGTCTTCGGACTACGAGATGTTCACAATTTAAGTACGGGGGAGCCCTGGTATTCGGGCCACCGACTTTAGCCTCGAAGGGCAGAAGCCATCAAGAGTGGATGGTGGTGGAAGGCGGAGTACACCAAAGAGTGCCTGAGAGCACGAGACGTGGAGGCCATTCCCACGTTTGTGATTGTTGCATATGTATGAACTGTTGTGGGCTTTGCTAGTCACACTCTTATATATATATATATATATGCTGCTGAGGTTGTTTTGCAGGGATGTTTAGAACTGCCACCCCCTTGAAGGGGTGTGGTCGTTATAATTTGGTCAGCTTTAGCTGACCGTTGCCCTGTTTTGCCACCGTTTTTGGTGGGCTTGTTGTACAGGTGCTGGACCGAGCGGGAACATAGCGGGCTCATAGCGGGGCTGAAGCCCTTGTGCTGCTGCGGTCCTTGAAGGCCTTTTTGATGTTCCTTTTGCTTTTCATGTATGGCCGGCCTGCGCGCCGATGTTGGTAAATTGTAAGGCCGTCGTACCTAAATTTTGTATTGTAAAACATTTATTCCTATTTTAGTAAAAGTGGACATACCCGGGTACGGGTTTTGGGGTTTATCTTGTCTCTTTTCAGCTTCCGCATAGAATGCTCTGAGTTAGGCATCGTTGTATAGTGTCGTTCGATATTTCAATTAAGTGACGTTCCCGTTTGTTTTGTAGTATATGGCGTGGGGCCCCGGCCGGACCTTCTGTCATATGCTCCCGAACGGACAGGGGTGTTACAGCACCGCTCTACCCTGGAGGTACTATAAATACTTATTCCATACTCAATAGAGTATTCGTAGAATATCATGAGCGGAGCCGCCCTAACAATTTTCACCGTGGGTTGTGAGAGGGGGGATTCAATCTGTGAATCCAATGAGAGCTCTAGGTTGGGCAAACCTAAATTTTGTTGTTGTAATCCTTATTATTATAGTGGATTGTTTCGTGTGCCCCACTCCGTGATTTTTCTCTCATTGCTTTAGAGATGAGTTTTTCACATAAAATTTATGTGTTCTCTGGTTGTGTTATTTTTCTGTGTTTGTTACTTTTATTATCTTCTGTATGCCCGACTTGTGCAGTGGGTTATATCCCAACAAAACTTGCTCTTCTTAATTCGTAGTGTAACATCCTTCTCATCATTATCATAGACTTTCATTTTGCTTCGTGGAGAGATAAAATATATTGAAAGCGATTAATTATGTTACCAAGAGAGAAACACTGTACTAATTTATTTTTCCTATGTCAATTGTTTTTCATGTGAAAATTAGTTGGTTTCACAAACAGAATTACACTAAGGATCGCATGGAATCAACAATATGCATATGTATGGAGGCATGGACTATAGAAATTCATCCTTAAATTGTGTGTATTTTGTTGGCATTATACAACTTAAAGTTTAATGGTATGTAGCATATGATCCATACGATGTATAGTATTTGATCATCTCCGACAATTCCCGCCTCATCCTAATCATCCATAAATTCCATTATATATGGATGCATGGTTGGGATTGGATCCACCAGAATTTGAATGATTTATAATACGATTAGTAGATTCAATCACAACAATCCATAGTGAAATGCATGGTTGAGAGAAATTAAATGCACATGTGTGATCATCATAGTTGTAATTGGGGAGGATCCAAATCAATAATCATGCATCAAGGAAAATGTGAGAAATTTCCATTTGATTTATTTTTGGAACTTTTTGTTTAAAGTTTTCTTAATTTTCCATCTTTTAAATATTTTTTTTCTATTCCAACCGCAAGAAGAGAATTCCATTCAAACTCAATTTATATTTCATCTATACTATACATACGAGAATAATACCCTTTGGTGAAACATGTATCTTTCAAATTCTACTCTTCTTTATTACAAAATTTTCATCTTTTTGCAAGTGAACTTAATTTCACTATTTTTTTATTTAATATTCAACAATGTGTTGTCATTCTTACAATTTTTATTGAGTTTTGTATTCGGCTCCAAAATGTTTTACGAGAACTACAAACAAAAGATTTACAAAAACATTGAAGATTTCTTTTCTATAAATTTTCTGTATATCTTTTATATATTTTGAGGGGAAAGAGGGAGAAGGAAAGAAAAGAGCATGTGGGTATTTTAGGCCAAAATTTATTTGATAGAATGCTTACTTCTTTGCTTAAGAATTGAAAAATAGGTAGAAAGCAAAGTAAACCTTCAAAATTCCCCCCCAAAATTAACCCAACATAGACTGGCCATAATTTATCCACGTATAAATAGTACCGCCTAGCAGTTCACGTTCGAAGTCTTTCATTTTCTATCACCGTAATACCTGCAATTCCTTCCGTTTTACAAACCGCCAGGTTAATTAAAGAAGAGGCGAGATTACTGATTTTTGATCTCTCCTTCTCCTCCCTTCCTCCACCCCTCGGGATTCTGATTCCCGAGAGGAACCCTTCTCCATCTCTTTCGAGATTAGCTGATGGTCTTTCTTTCGTAGATCGAAGGCGGAAGACGAGCTTCGGATCTTAAGGAGGATGTCGTACGCTTACCTTTTCAAGTACATCATAATCGGAGATACCGGTAAGATTCATTCTCGATTGGCTGTGAAATCGGAAGCGGGATGTTGAATGCATTCTATTGATCTATATTAATTAGGTTTTGTCAAACTGTAGATAGAATACTGGAACCAATTGAATGACGTTTTTATTTGTTTTGTGATTCTTGTGGGTAGTTTCCGAAGCACATGATTACTAACCATTTTGTCTTATTTTGATGTTTTGGGATCTGATCATGCTGGATTTAGTTTGGATGATACCGATTTGATTTTTTGGATTAAACGAGGATGAGAAATTGGGGTTTTAGGATTTTGGTAAACAGGGAAAAAATAGCAGTATATCCCTAATAACCTTACTTAAAATGGGGATTCTAAGACGGTGTAAAGAAATATTATTAATATATTTCCCATCTATGCAACATAGAACACTTTTGTTTTGGTTATGTGATTCGCAATTGTGGGGTTGTTCGTTAGTCTTAATGGATGGTTACTTTATTGATTATTTTTGTCGAAATGTAAGAATTTGATATTGTGATGATATTCTTGTAGCGTTTGGTTGGAGTTATTATCTTGTATTTGTGAAATGATGGTTTGATTGGATGGGGATGGAAAGGTGCATTGTCTAGGAGATGTGTTAGATTAAAATTTGGTTTTTTCTTTTGCAACTTTATTTGTTGTCAGAACTTTGTCTCTTAGCTGAGTTTATGATTCTCCCGAGTTCACAACTATGTTTATTATTTCTACTGTTATCCTTATTTTTTTAAGCGGGGGAGGGGTAGACCAATAAAGACTTGGAATGAAACTATAAGGAAAGACATGATGTACTTAGGCATAATAAAGATTATGCCTAAAGATAGGGCACAATGGCGACAAAGGATCCATATAGCCGACCCCACTATAGTGGGATAAAGGCTTGAGTGTTGTTGTTATGATTATTTTTTTCATTTTTTCTGTTAGGTATAAGTAAGTGAATTTGCTTTTTGATGACATGTATATTTGTTTGGTCTACTTTGTTTCCGGTGTTAGGAAATCATATTTCATATTGCAATTCACTGACAACAGTCTTCAATCTGTGCATATTGGTTGATTGCAAAGTTAGAATACTTCCCCACATGTAAATTTATATGGTATAAAAATATCAAGAATATAACATCATACTACATGCATAATAAAAGGAAAAATACCTTGAGACAGTGGCATCTCTGTTTTAAGATCTACAACTTTTTGAACATGAGATGCAATGGCATGGTATCAATCATGTGCTTAGGCAAGGGGATCCGATTCCTTCTCCAAGTCCTTACGATGTATATTTGTTGGGAGCAAGCGTATACCTCATCATATCATAAGAAGAAAACCAAGTTATTGTTGGCTAGTAAAGTATAATAAATACAAAACACCCAGAAAACAAACGTATTCCCTCCAATCTTGAGATATGCAAGGTTGAGTGATACTCTGTTTAAATCTGAAGACAGCACTTCATAGAATTGAAGATATTGTTGACAAGAAACTTGTTTTATACTATAGCTTGATTTCTCAATTTGCAAACCAAATGCTCTTTATTTGTTTCGATAATGCCCTCTGGTTTGAGTCATATAGAACTTCTCATATAAATTTTCCTTTAGGAATTTTGTTTTTACAACCATCTATGAAGATTTTGATTATAATGTGCAGTCATAATTACAATTGATGACATTTTTAGAAGAAATATGCAAAGAAGTTTTCAGGTAGACTTTTTTTTGTTTAAACCCCTTTGCAACATTTTATGAAAAATCTTTACCTTCACCCATTTGCAAACTACAGGCTTACTACTAATAGGTTGTTCTACTAGCTCCTAAACACGTTGCTTGTGATAGACTGTGTTTTTCTTTGCTTCTCCATTTATCTAAAAATTACATTTTCAATTGAATCTCTTAAAATCATTGGATCAAGAAGCTCACTTATATAGTTATATCATAATTTGATTCTCTCGTATCATCATCTATGGCAGTATCCTAACTATTTGCGGCCAGCTTTATAATCATCATTTACTATATATTTATATTGAGTTTTTCTTAGGATGTAAAATTATACTGTATAAATTAGCTTGAACAACTTCTATAGTTCCATCCATCATATAGTTCAGAAATTCTTTGGGTACTCCACAACTACATGTAATATTAGTTAGTCTTCATCACTTATATTTTACTAACTTTAATATAACTTTGGCACACATCTTTCTTCCTTGATGTGCACCATATTCATTTATATAAAAAAATAATATATATATATATATACGAGTGCCCGACACGGGGCTCCGCCCCTACGGCCAAGCGCGACAGTACCCGGCCGGCGAAGGCGTGCTTCGCCCGCCCCCGACGCAATACTGTCGGGCGGCCTTCGGCCGCATCCAGGCGGGCTTCGCCCGTGCTAGATGCGTCTGCGGGCTGCGCCCGGAACATATACATATGAGTACTCGAAATGACCGTAAAAAAATATACATCAATATTACGATATTTATTTTGTAAAAAAAAATAAGTATATACTTAAGAAGATTATTTTATTTCTCTCTCCCTCCCTCTCTTTCTTTCCCTCTCTTTCTTTCCCCCTCCGCCGCACTCTCTCTCCCTCTCTCCTCTCTTTCTCTCTCTCTCTCTTCTCTTTAAAAATAATATTTTTTATTGAGAGATCCAACGGTTGAAAATGAAAGCACGGTAAGAGCATGGAGAATGCTATATTGCCTTATATAATAAAGATATATATAATATATATATATCTCACTCCCTTAAACTGATGTGAAAACTATCATGAGTTTGAAGTTGAAGATAAGAAAGCTAGCATTCTATTATGAGTATTAATCACTGGAAGTTTTTCCAAAAAGAAAGAATTTCACTGGACAATTTACGCCTTTGTGAAAAAATCAAGTATATGCAATTGAGAAGAGATTGGATGCAATCTGGATAATACTATTATTGTTACAATGTAAGGGAGTGAAAGTAGGAATAGACAACCCATATCATTGAGAAGCCATCGAACCCTGGTGATCTTAGCAATAGTGGCATCCATCCCTCAATATTCTGCTCAACATTGGATCTAAAAATTACATCCTTCTTTGTTGACTTCCAGTAAATCAAAAAGTCTTCAAGAAACATAAAGTAGCCAATAATGGATTGTCTATTAGTAAAATCTCCTGCTCATTCAAAAGTATACACACAAAGCTCTAACATTGAGGTCGGGGAAAATGGCTAGATATGGTTCCTTGTATATAGAGAATGACCCCGTAATGGAGCAATATAACGTGTGGTATGAGGCTTAGACACGAACTGTTGTGTATATGAACTGAGCAATGTCCGAATGACTGGCAGTGAGATAAACAAGCATGCCAATCAACTATCTGGACCTAGAAGAGTCTGGAGGACTATCACCATTCTCAAGGCACATCTTGAGGTTCAACTCAAGAGGTGTACCTATTGCGCCAGTATCAATGAGGTATGCTCTATCATGTATCTCACCAATGAACATTTACTACCAGATCAGATTTCCATAGTGATCAATTTCCAATCCTAGAAATTACGGAGGCGTGCAAGGTTCTTCATCTCAAACTGAGTGCACAAATACTGCTTTACTTTTATAATATCTGTAGAATATCCTCCAATAATAATCATGTTATCAACATACAACAAAATTAGAGTTCCCGAGGGGTGTGTGAACAGAGATGTCTTGCATGAGTTCGGAATGAAACTAACAACATGAATGAAAATAATCTGAGTCCATAAAGGGGCTTATAGAGATGCTAGATTTGACTAATATAATAGGGCACCCCAGTAGAGAGTGTCATGTAGACATTGTCAGACAATTCGTTATGAAGGAAAATATTCTTCACATTCATTTGAAAAAGGGGCCATGAACAACAAAAGCAACGCCAAGTATACTTCATAAAATTGTCATCTTTGCAACATGAGTCGTCTCTTCATAATCAACACAAACTTGTTGAAGAAATTGTCTTGCAATCAGTTTGGATTTATGTATTTTAATGGTACCATCACGGCATCACCCCGAGTCTTGATCTTGTACTCCCACTAGCAAGTTGCAACTAATGGGACATTTGCTAGTGGGTAAGATGATACAATCCCATACGTGAGTATGTGTCAAGGCTCTTAATTCCTCACCTATTGCTGCCTACCACCCATGCATAGTAACAATCTCCAAGGCTCATGATAACTAGGGATAATAACAAGAAAAGATTGGAGAGTAAGAGTTACATCGACAAGGTCAAACAGTCAGACAGGTGATGCTGACGAGTAGAGCGACACGACGTTGGAGCAGTGGAAAAAAACATAATTTATGGAAGCAAGTGGAGCAATGAGGGTCGTAGTAGAGCAAGAATAAACACTATGACTAGACAAGAGAGAGTTGCAAGAGGATGGTGAGATCAGGTAGCAAAGGTAACTTAGATGAAGAGTGTGATGTAGCGAAATAAGTGGTGTAGATGTCCTAATGTCAAGAAAAATTAATTCCTCAAATGTGGATGGGGGTTATGGAACAATGAGCTGAAGTAGTGCATAATAAGGTATACACTTTTATGAAAATGACATCACAAGATACACAGTTTTTGGACTATATAATCATAACATCTATAGCCTTTATGCTGAGAGTTAGCTAAGAGAAACACAAGCAACCAATCTAGAAGACAACTTAGTCCACTTAATTGAAAACAACTTAACAAAATGAGTGCAATGAAAAATCATAAGAAAAGAGTGGTTAGAAACACGACTATACAGTCTCTGGTAAAAGGTCACACTATTCAGAATAGGAGATGGGATCCTGTTGATCAAGAACACACTAGTGTGGATAGCTTCTGCCCAAAATAGGTCATGGACCTAAGCTGACAAAAGAAGTTATTTCTTAGCATCAAGAATGTGGTCATGTAAACGTCCAGTAACTTTGTTCCGCTGATGAGTGTGAGAACCATAGATATGAGAAACGACAAAATTGATGAAACATAACCCCCTTCCCCCACCCCCACACCTCGAATCCGTGCGAAGTACTTAGAATTTGCAAGAAAATATGGTCTCCGTTTTTGTAAATTTAAGATACTTTGAAAATACATCAGATTTCTTAAAGATAAAATACATCCGTATAAAATGAGAATAATCATCTCAATGAAAACAAAATAATATTTATTGCCTCCTTTTGAAAGGTGATTACTGTGACCAAAAGTGAAAGAAGAAACAAATACAGACTGACTAATAGAAGAACTAGAAACATTATGATCATAGATACAACTGTACTCCCCATACATCACGATAAACAAGAGTCATAGAAACATACAAACTGACTAATATAAAAAAACTAGCAACATGATGGTCATAGATACAACCAACATGATGTGTAAGAGACTGAATAACACCATGATGATCATGGATACAACTAGTTCAATGCGTTAAATACTTTGCAGAGTAATTCCTAAGTACACTCGAAGGCAACAAGGACTGAAAATGAGGAAAGGGATATGTGCTCTAATCTCATGTGCTAGAAGTTTCTAGTAGAAGGTGGAGTCATAAGATCAAGACACGTGGTAGTTGTAGAAACAAAGGGAAGATGATGGATGAGATGGTCCATAAAGTAGAGATCATCACGTCTACGGGTGATCCCAACTATCTTCCTCGTATGAGGATCTTGTATGGTACAAGTATAAGTAGTGAATGGTATCGGGAGGATCTTGTATGGTACAAGTAGTAGTGAATGGTATAGTATAAGACATGCTAATCAACTGAGAGACAAGCGAAAAGCTCATAGTCAATCAAAGGTCATTAGACATCTGAGATAGTGATGTAGCGAATAATAAGAAGATGACCACGACTAAGAATAGGTAAATGAGTCCCATCAGTTACCTGAATGGAGGCAAACGGGCGAATGGGACAATGCTCCTAAAGCAAGAGATATCACTAATTATATGATATGAGGATCGAATGTCAAGAATCCAGGAGGAAGAATACATAGACAACAAAAAGGGAGCTCGCAGAGTCAAACAATTGATTAGTCATCTGAGGTAAGTTGTTGAATTTGATCCGGGATGAAAACAAGTTGCTGTGTTTGTCCGATGGATGGTGTAGCATCTGCTATTGCAACCTGTCTATGTTGAGGATGCACATATGGCTTGACAGATGTAGCCTCATGAGCTTTGCGTTGGGCAATAGCTTGACGCTCCTGAATACTATGAGCATCATAACGTTTGTGCTGCACACACTATTTCTAACCTGAGCGAGACTGCCGGGATCCAAAGACAATTGGTTGAGATTGAACCATAGTTGGTGGACGGTGAGCCACAAAAATAGAGCTCTCAGAAGTGGCAGGGGACTGTGCCGCAAGAGCTATGCGACGATTCTCCTTAATTGTGAGTTTGTTCACGACTGTGTTCGTAGATATATCTGGTGAGCGTTGTAAGAGAATTTCAACAAAAGTCTGAAACTCGGTTACTCGGTACATAGGTGCGTGAGGAACTGAAGCAGAGGTGACGTAGAGACAAATAATGATATTATAATGAGTTTGTGGCATCAGACTAAGTAGTAGGCTCCAGAAATCCATCATGTATGAAACTATGAATGAAACTATCGAACAATTTGTTCTGCATGACAAGTTGACTGAACTGTATATTACGTCGAACAAACGAGGAAAGGTGGACGACAAGAAAAGCGACGACTAATTTCCCCACTCTGATACCATGCTAGATTTAGAGCATACTCTTATTCTTCCTGTTAAGTGGTTTGTATAAGAAGAGGTAAAATACATCTTAAAGCAAAACAAGAAAGCATGTATGAATATAGCATTAGAAAACGCTTGTTGACCAAACCACTGCAATGTTCGTGTAACTCCAACTTTAATAGGTATCTCATATGAACCTGAAGTCATAACTTTATATGTCTTCTTCAAAGTTTATTTTCTCTTTTACTTTTTTCTGATGTCTAAATATACCTTTTTGTTCCATTCACTATATTTAACAAAATATAATCTTTCTAGAACCTTCATTTTATAGGGTTTAGGGTTGCCATAGTGCAACCGTAGGGTGGGGGGAGAGAAAATTGCAATTAAAACTAGTAGTCTTCGTCATAGAATTTGAGCCATTCAACTGACTATTCAAGTTTTAATATTATTAGAATAACAATTACCAAAATTCGACATTTTTAAAATATACAACAACACTCAAGCCTTTATCCCACTATAGCGGGGTCGGCTACATTAAAAAAATGTTTTTTTAATAATAGACGAGCAGTCTCGCACAAGCTTCATCCGTGTTCACTAAACTCGGGCACACGAACTTCGCTCGTGCTCTACAGGTCTCCCTCCGCTCGCATTGCTGCCGAGTGCGATAGAGAATCGAGCGGAGGGAGTCCTATCGAGTACTGATGAAGCCCGTGTGCTTGAGAGCAGTTAGCAAGGGCGAAGCCCGTGCGAGACTGTTTGCACCATTAAAATGTTACATAACTATAAGGTTCTCGACAGGGTATATTGTTCTCCAAAACCTTGTGACTAAAAAATGTTGAGCAAAGGTTTCCTAGGCGTCGCCCGTGCTCATTGCTTGCATCATTAAAATGTTGCATAACTATAAGGTTCCCGACATGGTATATTGTTCTCCAAAACCTTATGACAAAATTGTTGATCAAAGGGTTCCGTAGGCTGACGTATATCATTATGTTTACCATAATATTAGCCACCTTGATGTGACCTGAATAATCTTACTAACCTACCTTAAATTTTTTTCAACAGTAGTTTTCCTGATTTTGATCTTGTGAAGGTGACGCAAGACGAATCTATAGGCGACGGATAAACCGTTACCTAACCCTACATGTTATGCAAAGCCCGGCGGATTAGTCACAAATTAGATAATAAATTTAAACATCCCACGCAGTTAATTCACAGCAAGACAGAATAATTTATTAGGGCAAACAAGCTTAGGCTTTCCTCCGCGAGGAGGGCCAAAGCAAGAGCGCGCGGCGAATAAACCCTGTAAATCACAATAATAATCTAGAGCAATATTCTACGATGATGTTTCTCCAAACAAATATAAGATGTCCAACCCAATAAATAACTGCTGAAAATAATCGTCCAAATACAATAAGCGACTCACCAAAGTAGTGGGCTGACCAAGGCACTGAAGAATTCGAAGCCGGAGATGCGTGAGCGACGATCCGAGGTGTAACCGAAGGCATGGAAATGATGACGGTGGCTGTCCTTGGCGGTGGAAGGTGAAAACGGGCCGGAAATGGATGGATCCGGCGACGTGGGTAGAGATCCGGACGAGGGTGGATAGATCCGATGATTTGGGAGCGGATCCGGGCTGGTTTTGTCCAGATCTGGACTGATTTGGACAAGGAGGGGTGGAGGTGGTTCCACGTCGAGGAGAGGGCTGGGAGAAAGGGCTGTTGCGGACTGACGGCGGGGAGGAAGGCTGCTTGGGTTGGCGGAGGGAGAGGAGGGCTGCTGTGGGCTGGCGGCAAGGAGGAGGGCTGCTTGGGAAGGGGCGAGTGGAAGGTTGGCGGTGGGCTGCTGGACAGCAGAGTGGCGGCGGCTTGGGAGAGCAAGGTGGCTGGCGGCGGGTTGGCTGGGAGGCGGAGAAGGGGGGTGAGAGAACTATATTAAGGAATAGTAAATTTCATAAAGGAATAGTGCCAAGAGGGGATTTTCTGGACAGCCAACAGTGGCTGTTTGGGGGGCTGTTTGGGGGGCTGTTGGGGGCTGCAGGAGGGAGTTTGGGAGGGGGAAAAGAGGGCTAGAGTTAGGGGGTACCTTGGGGAGGGAGATACAAGCCTAGGAGTCGTCACCTAGGGTTCCACGGAGTCGGCACAGTGGAGGGATTGCGGATTTCGGGATTTCTCTTCTCCAAAATCTGCAATGCCCCAAAACCAGCCACTACATGTCTATTTATAATAAAACAAAAGCTAGGGCATCCCCATCAACGGCTATGATTGGCCGGAGGTGAGGCTACCCAAATACATCAAAATAAATGCAAACATAGTAAAATAATATATCAAATCGATTCGCAACGCGAATCCGGACACATCTGTGGAGTCCGATCGTCGATCCGGGCACGCCATATATGGTAAGTCGCCAAATCAGCCCTGAATGGGCCCAAAACTCGTCCTCGTCTCTGCTCCGCATCAATCTCCCCGACTTGAAAGAATTCATCTCCCGATGAATTGGGATCGGAATTCTCTCGATGAATGCCGGGTACAACTCGAAGAGGTCCACCGGAGGTCGTCCAAGTGTCGTCAATGGAAGAGTGTCCACGCCGATCGACTCTCCCCAACTGAAAAGCTGTCATCTCCGGTAAATGGAGACAACCGTACTGAAGTCGAAGTCCAGGGGTGAATCGATCACGCTCTGCTGCAAGTACCCAGGTGTCACCAACGTCTGTAGTAGGAATGCACTGGTGGAATCTGGTCTCCATGAAGCTCTCAACGCTCAACTCACGAGTGGTGGATCCCGGTGCGATCGGTGGCGCCGTAGGTAGAACCAAAGAAGACGAGTCCCCAGGTGGGTGGGTGTCAAAAGTAGGTGAGTAGTGGTGGCCATCAAACGTGGGTGGGCTATGAGGGTGGTAAGACAACGAGAGTGGAGGTGTGGGCGGCTGGAAGTCCCCACTGCTTGGGTCCACATACTCGCGAGGCTCGTAGTACGGCGTCATATTTTCAACACTAAATACCAGGTGGATACCCATACTTGCAGGGATATCAAGATCGTAGATGTTTGCTTCGATCTGCCTCATGATTATATAGGGATCCATTCGCCTAACGCTCAAGCTTTTAGCAAACCTCGCACGGAGCCTCACAACGCAGATTCTCACCATCACCTGCTCGCCTTCATGAAGTACCTGCACTTGCCAGTGAACATCCGCATGTGATCTACAAAATTTATTATCATCATGGATTTTTCGTCGGACCGACTCATGACACACATGCAAACGATGAACAGACAACATAACTGACTCATGCAAATGATGACGAAACGACTCAACAGACTTATGCAAATGATGAAGAAACGACTCAACATACTCATGCAAATGATGCAAATGAAACATGACCGACACTACATACTCGTTATGGGAAAGACTAATAACCACGTGAAAATCTACCAAAGGAGGTGGCCTAGCAGGAGGCTCTCTCGGAGGAGTGTAGAAAAACTCATCTCGTGTGTGACGAATGCTCAGATGATCGTGAGAGACAACTATACTCAAATACGAGCTCATAAAGATCCAAGTGTCTCTCAGGGAACGTGACGCGTCAGGGGGCTCACCAGGAGGTGTGTAAGAAAAGTCATCGCGAATGCGACGACCGCCTAAGTGAAAATCATGTGCACCGACCAGAAGACGTGACTCTATAGTGTAGTGAGTGTCCCCAAAAATAAAGAGCTTGTCTGGTGGGTCAGCAGGTGGTGCATCCCAAAACTCAGCGAGAGTGCGATGTGTCAGCAAGTGGTGTCCTAAATATTGGATGTTCCTCACAATATCCATCCTCTGGGGCAAGGTCAGGGACGATAATGGAAGAAACACCACTAACTCGAAACTCGTAAACAAACGGCTCACCTGAATCGCATCCTCACCAGGATGTGGTGGCTCATCAGGAGGCTCAACAAGGGGGTCGTCATAGTATTCGTCACTAGGGTCATGGTCCTCCAGATGAGTACCATCGTCAGGGGTAGTGTCCCCGTGAATGGATGAAATAGCCACTTCGAGATCAACACCAGGCTCTGGTCTCTCGGTCGTGATGTGACTCAAGGTAACGACAATGAGAGAGCGACATAGATCTACGCTCAAGAATGGGTCTGTGGGTGCGGTGTCAAGATGTGAGTCCAGGGTAGGGGTGCTAATCTACCCATGACATGCCAGAGGTGGTGGTGTGGGTGAGGGGCACGACACCATAGGCTCAAGAGGTCGCTCAGGCTCACTCTCAGTCGAGGTCACGAGAGACGGGTCAAAAACAAGGGATAGGTCACTCACAGGGCTAAGCACCTCACTGGGGTGAGAGCAATCCGTATCAGGTATCACTTCTGTCATGTCTAACAGAACAATGGTAGGCAGAGTGGTGTCCTCGGTGTGGGAGGAGCTCGTACTGCGGAGGTCAGAGCGATTATCCAACCGACCAGCTCTTGCGGATCTCAAAGACTGTTCGTAACGAAGGGCAAGCTGGTATGTCTGCTCGAGGGACTTCGAGCTATGATAAGCCACCTCAGTACGAATGTCTGATCGAAGGCCAGACCGAAATCTGCAAGAGGTCATGGTTGGGTCCTCTCGGATATCGCTCCTCACAACTAACTCATCAAAGCGATCCCTGTACTCAGCGACGGACATGGATCATTGCTGAAGGGAAAATAATTGGTCGAGCAAGCGACTCCGATACGATGAAGGCAGATACCTCTGACACAATGTACGCTTCATGTCCACCCAACTAGTGACACGATGTAGACGGTCTCGCTCGCGGGTCCTCTCAACGCTAGCCCAATATGCCCTCGCCTGATCTAAAAGTCTAAGTTTCGCAAACTTGACGCGACGCTCACCGAATACCTCAAAATGGTCAAAATAATACTCCATATCCACGAGCCAATAACTGAAGGACTCGAGACTCGATGAGCCGTCAAAAGGAGGGGCAACAGTACGAAACTGACTCTCAAGATCTCTCTCGGAACGACGATCCTCATAATAATCATTCCTAAGGTAACCGAGTCGTGTCGAAGGATCAACACGATCAGCTCGCGTGTACGGATAAGAACGACGACAATCATCATACTGATAGTCTCTAGCATAGTGGGGTCGTGTCGGTGGGTCAACACGATCTCTAAAAGTGGTGTATTGCGATCGCGAATAATCATCGTGGTGTCGTGAGGGTTTCCCTGAAGGGGATCTAGGAGGGCTGGTGCAAGTGGACTCGAGACCTCCAAAGTGAGGAGAGGAATAATTGTGACACCTAGACATAATGAAAAACCTATAGACTCTACGACTGCGTATCGAAAAAAAGTGCGCGTAACCTACCTCTGATACCAATTGACGCAGGACGAATCTATAGGCGGCGGATAAACCGTTACCTAACCCTACATGTTATGCAAAGCCCGACGGATTAGTCACAAATTAGATAATAAATGTAAACATCCCACGCAGTTAATTCACAGCAAGGCAGAATAATTTATTAGGGCAAACAAGCTTAGGCTTTCCTCCGCGTGGAGGGTCAAAGCAAGAGCTCGCGGCGAATAAACCCTGTAAATCACAATAATAATCTAGAGCAATATTCTACGATGATGTTTCTCCAAACAAATATAAGATGTCCAACCCAATAAATAACTGCTGAAAATAATCGTCCAAATACAATAAGTGACTCACCAAAGTAGTGGGCTGACCAAGACACTGAAGAATTCGAAGCCGGAGATGCGTGGGCGACGATCCGAGGTGTAACCGAAGGCGTGGAAATGATGACGGTGGCTGTCCTTGGCGGTGGAAGGTGAAAACGGGCCGGAAATGGATGGATCCGGCGACGTGGGTAGAGATCCGAACGAGGGTGGATAGATCCGATGATTTGGGAGCGGATCCGGGCTGGTTTTGTCCAGATCTGGACTGATTTGGACAAGGAGGGGTGGAGGTGGTTCCACGTCGAGGAGAGGGCTGGGAGAAAGGGCTGTTGCGGACTGACGGCGGGGAGGAAGGCTGCTTGGGTTGGCGGCGGGAGAGGAGGGCTGCTGTGGGCTGGCGGTAAGGAGGAGGGCTGCTTGGGAAAGGGCGAGTGGAAGGTTGGCGGTGGGCTGCTGGGCTGCTGGACAGCAGAGTGGCGGCGGCTTGGGAGAGCAAGGTGGCTGGCGGCGGGTTGGCTGGGAGGCGGAGAAGGGGTCTGAGAGAACTATATTAAGGAATAGTAAATTTCATAAAGGAATAGTGCCAAGAGGGGATTTTCTGGACAGCCAACAGTGGCTGTTTGGGGGGCTGTTTGGGGGGCTGTTGGGGGCTGCAGGAGGGAGTTTGGGAGGGGGAAAAGAGGGCTAGGGTTAGGGGGTACCTTGGGGAGGGAGATACAAGCCTAGGAGTCGTCACCTAGGGTTCCACGGAGTCGGCACCGTGGAGGGATCGCCGGATTTCGGGATTTCTCTTCTCCAAAATCTGCAATGCCCCAAAACCAGCCACTACATGTCTATTTATAATAAAACAAAAGCTAGGGCATCCCCATCAACGGCTATGATTGGCCGGAGGTGAGGCTACCCAAATACATCAAAATAAATGCAAACATAGTAAAATAATATATCAAATCGATTCGCAACGCGAATCCGGACACATCTGTGGAGTCCGATCGTCGATCCGGGCACGCCATATATGGTAAGTCGCCAAATCAGCCCTGAATGGGCCCAAAACTCGTCCTCGTCTCTGCTCCGCATCAGAAGGACTCCGTTGTATGCATAATTAAATAAGCATACGCATATCTAGGATAAGATTCGATGAACATGCATATTCTTTGCACTAAGACTTGTAGGTAAAGGTCCACAATGATCTTTAAAAGGTCATCACTGCTTGCGACACCTTCTTAGTTTTAGTTAACTTCCCTTTGATTCAATCAATATAGTAGATCATCAAATGTCAGCTTGGAAGGATTTTACTCTTGTTAATCTTTCAATTCTTTCTTTTGAAATATATGGGAGTTGCTTTGTCTCCCCATGATAAAACGTACTCTGAAAGGTATGCCTTTTACACAATTTTACATCATGACTTGTGGTTATAACATAGTAACCCCAAAGACTAAATAACCCAGAAGACTAGGTCACTGTTTTTTATTGAAGTGGGAGATTGTCTTGCCGCATTAATAAGCCTCCATAAGGAGAGAAATCAACTTACCTAGGCATGTGTTCCATAACGTCCTTGCTCTTTGTATTCACAGTATTCTGTAGATTTCAATAGAGATGACAATACTTCCAAGTCTCTTTTTCTTTGTTTTATGCATATATTCTACCACCTAGTGTTTTTGTTATTTCTTCTGTAAAGAATTATTATTGATGGTTGTGAACTTGTGATCCAAATTAATTAGATTGTTAACATGTAAAGAATTCTTAATGGTTTTTGAAGGACAAATCTATTTTGAGAAACTTACTGAAGAACATTTTTTTGGAAATTGATGGGATCTGAAAATGTTCTATACTTGATACGTTTGGCTGGCATTTCATTTTTATATTCATGATTGATGTGTTGATTGGATGAGAATGGAACGTGATTTTTTAGGTATGCTGAATAAGCAATTGTCAACATCGTTGAATCATTTATGAGTTAAACTTCGCCCTTATTAAAAGAGTATTTATGATTCTGCAGGCTTTACTGTAATTATTTTTTCCATAGTGCTTATTTTTATAGTTTTTTTGTTTGGTACTGGTAAGGTAAAGTTTTCATGTGAAATGAAAGTTATGCTATTCTAATTTCTCCTTAGGTGTTGGGAAATCATGCCTCCTATTGCAATTCACGGACAAGAGATTTCAACCTGTGCACGACTTAACAATCGGCGTTGAATTTGGTGCTAGGATGATTACGATTGATAACAAGCCAATAAAATTGCAAATATGGGATACGGTAATCATTTTTATCTTTTTATTAACTAGTTAATGTTTTCGTTATATTTATAAATGTAAGATCTTTGTTTTATTATTTCTATTGCAGCTAGATCTTTAAGTTTGTTTTTAGGTTTTTTTCAGGTCCCTGGAGATGAACTCTTTAGTGAGGATTAAACTACATCGTTTTTGTTATCTTTATTTTTTTTATCATTCTTCATCTTTACAACTCTAGAATCATTATTGTTGATGCCCCTCCCAACATGACTAACCGGCATGGACCCTCTATATCTGAACTTTATCCAGTTGGGGCCTGCTACTATGTGACCCTCGTATGGCTGAGCTTATCTTGATGGTTGGCCGATAATATTAGTTCTCACATCCTGAATCCTGGGTTGCCTTGTTGTTTTTGTAAGTTATGGGGGGTGACTGATTTTGAGTTGGATGTACCCTGATTTTCTACATGATATTTGAGCAAGGTTCCTACAACCCACGCATCCATGATATCTGAGCGAGGTTCCTACAACCCACGTGATGTAAACAGGTGTGCGGTTTAAAAAAAAATTAAATTAAACTTTTATCAAAAGAAAAAAAAAGAGATTGGTCGAGTGACCAAATCAAGTTCGCGCGCAAAAATCCTACTCGTCGCTTTGAACTTTACGCGATTCGTTAATTTTGTTCGGATCGAACTCTTGGGTGATCGTATGAATCGAATCCTCCACAAATTAAATAAATACCACCACAAGTGATTCACAATAATAACTTATGACTACAGAAAATGAACAGTAATTAATTAGCGGGAATGCATGGCAAGCTCAAAAATCATTTAGGCGAACACATAAATTTATGCTAACTCAAAGGAGTGGGGATACGAAGAAATTACCAAGAGGAGAGGTTGATCCTTCCTAACCCTTCACGCACAGGTTACGGACAACTGATTGACGGAGCACAGTGCGGAGTCGACGTCAACCAGTGAGGGCGGCACCAGATCCAGGGTCCGCAGTCGACGGTGGCACCGCAGCAACGGGCGGCGATCTGGGAGAGGAAGACGAAGCGGGCTAGCGTCGGGGACCAAGGTTTCGGATCCCGTCGCAGCAGGAAACACGGGCGGCCGCCGGTGAGGGGTAGGACGCGGAAATGGACCGTGGAAGTAAGGCGTCGGGTGTCCGGTGCGGTAGATGAACGAAAGACTCGTTCTCTACTTTTCCGGTTGCTGCAATTCTTCCTGGCCGTGGTTTTAAAAAGGCTAGGAGAGAGCAACTTTCCTTTTTCCCTTTGATTTTGAAATAAATTGCTAGGCTGGATTTTCTAAATGGGGATGCCTAATTTTGGAAAAAAATTATGGGGATTTTTTTTGGCTTTTAGAGGAAATCCGAATTAAGTCTTTTCAAATAATTTATGTGACTCCTAGATATTTTTGAGCTTGCTGTTAGCGTTCTAACTCCTAAAATTACTGGACCATTTATTTAAGGTCTTATCGGGTGGTCAAATCGATAAGCCGTAAATTACATACTGCTGCGGGAATAAGAACTACATAGAATTAAATAAAAATGCGAAAATAAAAAATGAGTTGTTGCGCCGCAGGATGCATCACCACGCCTCTACACGTGGCTATCCACATGGGGGTGGGGGCATGCTGACCTTTCTCCTAGCATGACTCGTCAACATGAATCTTATATCACTGTACTTTGTCCTGGTGGGGCCCTCTATTATGTGGTTGACCTTTCTCCCAGCATGACCAATCAGCATAGATCTTGTGTCACTGAACTTTGTCCTAATGGGGCCTTCTGTTATGTGGCTTGCGTATGGTTGAGCTTATTTTGATTGTTGATCGACATTATTAGTCTTACATCTTAAATCCTGGGTTTTCTTCTTGGCTTTATAGGTTATGAGAGGCCTCTTGACGCAGGGCAGGCCGTGAAACTAGGGTGTGCCAACACTAATGCGACCCTAAGTGATTGTGATGCATAATGAACTCAAAATAATACGACCAAAATAAAATGCAAATGATTTAGAACTTTAATCTGGAAATATAATTTGCAGTAATAATTTTATAAGCGTGACAAATTGACACGAGATGAATTAACATTTTCCGGTGAGCACAAGACACACTAACTTCGCGCAAAGTGCTTAGCCACAATTTCCACGATTAGATCAATAGAATGAAAGAAAACAAAGAACAAACTCAACTATTGATCGAAATACACCAACACATGTGTTCTCCAATATTCAATAAAGAGGAAATAAACACAACACAATAATACTCATGTAGCTATAAGAACCCGACAACGAGTGTAGAATGCGGTTGCGGTGGGGCTACGACAGCGGGTTGCACGATAATGCTGATTTTGAAGGGGAAACAGGCGGTCTGATTTGCAGGGTTGGGTTTGCTGTTGGGAGAGGAAAGGGTACTCGGGCAAGTGGTGTTGGCGTGAGTTTTGCTGTAACAGAGGGTGGAGGTGGGGTTGAGTTATTCACTGGAGGAGGAACAGAATGTGGGGAAAGGGGCGCTGAACAGGGAGGGATTTCCTTGCGGCTTGCTAGAGGATCCACGACAGGGAGTCAGACAAGAGGAAGAAGCACAGTGGATGGACTTGCAGTTGGTGCTGGAGGCGTGGGAGAAGACTCTGTGAAGGAAGATGAACATTGGCTGGTCGAAGGTTTTGCAGTGGATCCACGACAGTTTGGGCTTGGGCTGGCGGAGGAGGCGTCAGCCTGCCGTAGGGGAGAGAGGAGTATGATGGAGGGCACTTGCGATAGATCTGGAGGCGGGCTGCGATCACATGTGAAGGAAAGAAGGCGATGAACAGGGGCGTGCGGTTTTGGAATCGTGCGACTCTGGATGCGATTAGGGTGGGGATGAAGACGATGTTAATTTTAGACGATGTGGATGTAGACGACGGGAACATGTGAAGGATTTGGAGGCGGCTGCTGGTTTTTCTGGCGAGTGGGAGAGGACGACATGGACGATCAGGACGGTTTACTGAGGAACAGTGCGGTTTGTGGAGGGGGTCGTGGGTTTAGAGGGGAAACAATGTGGATTCACGGGCATAGGAAAATTATAACTGAAAATAAACGGGAAATTGAAACTGGGGCGTCACACCTCGAGACTTGCGGCGTCGCACCACAACGACTGTCGGCCTGGAATCACTCACAAATCAACAATCACCCTGAACTGCAACATCCACCCCTATTTATAACAAGAAGGGGCGGTTGGGCACCGGACGTGTACGACTATGATTGACCGTTACGCCCGAGGCCATAAAATACCAAAAACAAATCCAATAAAATAAAATAAAATACATAATAATAGCAGCGCAACGAGCCGGACGCGCTCGCAGCCTCGGATCGCCGATTCGATCATCGCCTCCTGCGCGAATATACAAAAGTGGGCCCCGCCGACTGGCGACCCGTAGTCTGGTGATGATCCCCATCAACTCCCCCCGACTGAAAAGCATTCATCTCCGATGAATGGAGAGGATCGTACTGACGTCGAAGATCGCCCCCATGATTTGATAGCCACCTTTCCTCGAACCTTCTATTTTCGCCGCCGCCGCCTCTCCTCGCGTAGTCGCCATCTTTGCCGGCCGCTGACATGCCACCGTTCTCCGCGACTATTGCCCCTCCGCTATCTCCTCCCATAATGGTGCCGCCCCACCATGGGCCACCTTCATCATTCATCGTGGCCGCCGTCCCACCGCCTCCGCCGGCCCCCGCTCCGCTAACCCCGACGGACCCGTTCATGTTGACTGCCGTCATTCCTCCAACAACATTACCACGGTTTCCCAAAACTGAAATCAACCAACGATGCCCACGATCTAGTGCCTGCACGTATATATATACATAAATAAAATAGGGCACCCAAATCGGACGATTCATATCATTCGACCAGATTAGGTGTCAAATAAGTAAAGTAATATATCAAAAAACTCGGAACGACCGCCCTGGCGCAACCGTGGACTCGGATCACCCGACCGGGTCGCGGTTCACCGCCTCTTGCGGGAATAGACTCGTGTAGGTTGGTGATCTCCATCACACGTTCATGATGGTTAGTATAAGAGCCAAGCTGATACAAGTTGGGCTAAGTGTTGAGAAGAAATTCAGAATGGAAAACAAGACTAGTAATTCGGGCATGATCAAAGAGTGTGGTATGAAGGTTGTACATCAACAAGACAAGAAAAAACGTGACTGAAGATAGGTAGGTGAGTGAAACCCTTGGGCAAACATCGAGGGGGATTAAATGAATACCTTAAGAGGATGAGCCCAAAGTTGAGATGCTGGAGGGCCATGTTCTCAAACAGTCAGATTGCATCCGAAAACATTAAACCTTGTCTTGATCTCATTCACTACATGAGGATTGTCAAGGGTGGAAGATGTGATCCAGGCCATTCAAACCGACATCAAAGGGATGCAAGAACAATGGCTAGTTGATGGATGGTCATCCTAAAGCCAAAAACATTTGATGGCAAGAGAGACACAAAGTAAGTTAAGAATTTCCTATGACTTATAGAGTTGTATTTAGAGGAGCTCATCCAAGTTTAAGAGGCATTAACGGTTCAAACAATCACTCTCAACTTTCTAATATCACCGAATTAGTGTTTGAGGAAGCATGAGCATATGGAGAAGGGAATATAATGATTGAAGCTTGGGACGAGTTTATGAGGGAACTTAAATGATATTTCTATCCCGAGAATGTGGTGTATGATGCACAAAAGAGATTGATGAAGTTGAAACATAAGAGTATATTGGAGAGTATGCCATCAAATACTTAGCCTTATGATCCAAATTCCCAACATTGGAGAAAGATATTCTACTTTATAAAGGTTCTTTTACATTGGGCAAAGCAAGAAGTGCAAAAGATGATGTTAAATCAGTGGCCAAGGTTGTTGTTATAGGAAAGTTCCTTAGTGAGTATCAATGTCATTCATATGCTTCTATTGTAGAGGGCAAGTGTAGTTATGCTAAAGGTGAGGAGAGTAGTGAGATCTCTAGAAGCCTCTTTTCAAAGGTGGATACAAGAATTCATCATCCAACCAGAAGGAGTACGAATAAAATAAGAAGACTTTTGTACGTAGATAATGCTTTGTGTTCAAGGGACCTCCTGTCATGAGGACTTGTCTGATGCTCAACTCATTATCAACCATTGTGAAGGGATGCGACATATTGTGATGACATTGAGCTAAAGGAGGCATGCTTGGGAGCATTACAGATTTACGGTACAGATTTACGGTACTCGGTGATGTGTCAACCATAAATAATACAGAGGACAAGAGTATATAACAGAGATGACAGAGGAGACCGAAAATCCTTAAAGTTCTTTTCTTAAAGTTGCTAAGGCTCTGTTTGGGGTGGTGTCGGGTCGCCGGTGCGGGAGCAACCGCCGCCGCAAGGCGGAAAAATAAACGCGCAGGAGGCGCGAGCGGCGGCGTTTGCTCCCGCTAGCCCCTGCAAAATGGAGAATATCCCGTCTCCAACCCGGCCTCCCTACCTCCGGTCGCAGCCGACGCTTCATTCGCTGCCTTGTGGGAGCGCCGAAGCCGCCCCAAACGAATCCTAAGGCTTTGTTTGCAACAATTGATACTGATGAAAAAATTGCTGATCAAATAGAGCTGTGAGAATAGAGCTGTTAGAAAAGCAGTGATGAGAAAGCTGTAGACTGTTTGGAGAGTCTGTGCTTAAGTGCTGATCCAATAGAACTTTTTCATTTTAAAACTGTTTGGTAGAATAACTTTTTGAAATCTGTTTTTTTCATATGAAAAACATGACTACATGTTTTGTTTGCAAGCATAATTAAACATATTAATACATCATTAATGTTTTACAAAGTTCACTAATAAATAAAAATAAACATTATTATTCGCAATGCATCGTCTTCTCCATCCATTTCTCTTCACCTGGGCGATAAAAGAACTGAGATTAATCAAATACTTCAATATTATGGCTCCAGAATCTTCACTGGAAGAGTCATGTGCTTCCATTACCTAAGTTGTCAAAAAAGATATCAAAAATGTTAAACACCTAACAAAACAGTACAATTTGAAAGCACATCGCATCACATGACAACACATATATGAATAATAAAATTGAAACATCACAATACATATATCACCACAACACATAACAAAACACAGATGAGGCAATGTTACACATTGTTCGCTAAATAAAAAACATTACAGTTTTTTATCATAACAGATGATCATATATCACTGGGTCCTGGCCGCGTATCAGTTTTTGATCCACCAAACTCTCTTATCAGCTGGGATGCTCATGAAGATCTCTGTTACTTATGGCGATGCGGACGGCGAAGGCGAGGGGCGACCGCCGGTGTGACGAGTTTATCGAAGGAGGGAACACGGCACACGCGCCGAAGCATGATCGGGTGGCGTTGTATCAATCTTTTACTTTAGCATCCGTATTGTTGTTTTTCCCTTTATGCACCGGCTAGTATATATAAGTCGGGTGAACCCTTGTTTTGGGCATGCTGATTTTAATTGAGTCTTGGATTTTCCTCTCCTTCTTTCTCCCTTTCTTCTCTCTCCCTCCCATAATCTCTCTCCTTGGAACCATAATCTAACAAGTGGTCCGACCTGTCGTTCCTCCGGCCGTGGTATCCGCCGCCCGAAGCGAGCCTACGCCTTTTTCGTTTTCCTGCCGCCGATCATTTCTGCCGTACTCACCCGCACGACGCAACGCGCGCTGACGCGCCCGCCCAGTTTCGTTCGCCGTCGGATCCCTGCCCGGCATCCGGCTTCCCTCCCTGCTTCCGCCGCTTGCGCTCCAACAGCCGTCGCCTCCAGCCCCGGAGTCCGCACGCCCGAGCAAGCCCGCCTCCCCCCCAGCCCGGCTTCCTCCGCCGATCGCCGCTGCATTTCTCTGTTCTTGCGTGTATGCCACGCCAGTTACGCTCCATGGGCAACTCGGATCCCACGCCTTCTTTTCTGGCCGCCGATCCGACCGTCCTTCGCCGCTTGGAAGACCACGATGCCTCCATCGCCTCCCTCCAAGCACTTGTCCTCCGCATGGACTCCAAACTCGACGCCCTCCTCGCCGGCCGCCCCTCCCCGTCCGCCTCCTCCAGCGCCGACTCCCCCTCTATCTTGGGCGCTCCTCCGAAAATCTCTCCGGGCGCCAACCACCCTCTCTCCGCCATTTCCGTCGGCTCCCGTTCTCTCGAGGTGCTCTCTTTCAATGGCATCGATCCTTTAGGGTGGATCGCTCGCGCCGAGCATTTCTTCGAACTTCAACAAACGCCCGACAATCTCAAAGTTAGCACCGTCATGATCGGAATGGAGGGCTCCGCCCTCCACTGGGTCCGATGGCTCCGTCAAACAAATCTGACACTGCATTGGTTGGCCCCACAACAACCTCATCCGCCGCTACGACTCCCGCTACTCTGGTACCGTTGTGGAGCGGCTTTGCGGCATCCGTCAGACGGGTTCCCTCGTTGACTACTCCGACGAGTTCATTGCCCTCGCCACTCACGTTCCCGGCCTGCCGCCGGACCACTACCTCAACTTCTTTATGCATGGGTTGCGCCCTCACATCCGGGCAAGGGTCCGTACCCATCACCCCCCTCCTTGATGGAGGCCATGGATCTTGCCCGCCTGGTTGAAGCTGACTTCCACACTCGGCCGCCTGGGCTGGGCTGATCACCCCCCGCCGCCGCGCTGCGACCGGCACCTCGGCCTCCACCCTACCCTCGTCCACCACCGCTCGAGCCTCTACCCTGACCGGGAAGGGCAGCCCCACCGCCGCGACCCCCAACCCAACCTCCAATCCATCCAGGGCTCTCCAACCAGGAATACCACGATCTGCGCACTAGGGGTCTCTGCTTCCGATGCAAGCAGTCGTATACGCCCACCCATGATTGCCCGCTCAAAACCCTTCGGGTCCTCATCGGCGAGGAGGAACCTGAGGTGACCTTGGCTTATTTCGAGGCTCTGCAGGCCGGGCAACCTATAGCCTATTTCAGTCAGACATTCGCCACCACCGTCCGCCCTCGCTCAGCCTACGAGTCAGAGTTGATGGCCCTGGTCCTGGCTGTCCAGCATTGGCGTCCATACCCGCTGGGCCGCCACTTCACCGTCCGGACGGACCACCATAGACTTCGCTATCTGCTCCATCAGAAGATCGCAACCCCGACACAACAGATCTGGGTGGCCAAGCTCCTTGGGTACGATTTCGACATTGAGTTTTGGGCTGGCGCGTCCAACCGCGCAGCCGACGCTCTATCCCGACACCCTCAGACGGCACACCTGACGGCCATTTCACGTCCTTATTGTGAGGATGCCGACATTTTGCAGCGGGTGGTGGCTGCCGGCCCCACACTTCAGACGATCGTGGGGGCTCTCCAGGCCGACCCGACGTCTCGCCCGCCATACCATCTCGTGGGGGACCGTCTCCACTACCAGCATCGCCTCGTGATCCCCACCGCATCCCAGCTGATCCCACGCCTACTCGTCGAGTTCCACGCCACTCCTGAGGGAGGACATGCAGGCGCCTTCCGGACGTACCGCCGCCTCGCTGCCTCACTATACTGGCCCGACATGTTTCAGCACGTCAAGGCCTTCGTCGCAGCGTGTCTCCCGTGTCAGCGGGCCAAGTACGAGGCCACTTTTCCTGGTGGTCTCCTTCAGCCCCTACCCACCCCCACTCAGATTTGGGAAGATATTTCCATGGATTTCATCTCTCGCCTGCCCCGTTCCAAGACTTGGGATTGCATTCTGGCGGTGGTGGACCGCCTGTCCAAGCACGCACACTTCATCCCGCTACGCCACCCTTTCACAGCCCCTCTTGTCGCCGCGACATTCGTCGATGGCGTTGTCCGTCTACATGGGATTCCGCGTTCCATTGTCAGCGACCGCGACCCGCTTTTTCTCAGCGCCTTCTGGCAGGCTCTCTTATGGATGCGGGCACACAGCTACGAATGAGCACAACGTACCACCCGCAGACGGATGGCCAATCCGAGGTCATGTATCGGTGCCTTGAAACCTACCTTCGGTGCTTCGTGTGCGACCACCCGAGGGCGTGGGCGGAGTGGTTATCCTAGGCAGAATTCTCCTTCAACACCTCATTCCACTCCGGTACCGGCACTACTCCGTTTGAAGCCGTCTACGGGCGACCCCCCAGTCCTGAGCCGCACCCTTCTGGGGGAGTGGGCGGTGGCCGCGGTGGACAGTCTGCTTCGAGACCGGGACTCCATACTCCAGCAGCTACGCCAACACCTTCAACGAACGCGCCCAAGACCGAATGACAGTCGCGGCCAACCGCCACGACGTTCAGTTCAGCGAGGGGGACTCCGTCTTCCACAAGTTGTGCCCGCACCGCCAAGTCTCGGCCACGCCGCGGACCCACTCTAAGCTGACGACCATATTCTACGGCCCCTTCGAGATCCTTGCCCGAGTAGGCACTCAGGCCTACCGCCTCCGCCTTCCTCCCGAGAGCCGTATCCATCCGGTAGTCCACGTATCACAACTCAAGCGGGTGATTGGAGATCATCCGATCGAGGTCACGCTTCCGCCTCCGGATTCAGGCACCAATCCGCCAGCAGTTCGTCCGCAACGCATCATCGACACCCGCACGGTACAGCGAGCGGACCAGGCAGTGGAGCAGGTTTTGGTTCTATGGCATGACCTTCCCAACTCCGAGGTGACGTGAATCGACCGGGCCGAGCTGCAACAACAATTTCCAGACTTTTGCCTTGGGGACAAAACAAATTTCCCAGCGGGCGGCATTGTTACGGACGGGGACGGCGAAGGCGAGGGGCGACCGCCGGTGTGGCGAGTTTATCGAAGGAGGGAACACGGCACGCGCGCCGAAGCATGATCGGGCGGCGTTGTATCAGCCTTTTACTTTAGCATCCGTATTGTTGTTTTTCCCTTTATGCACCGGCTAGTATATATAAGTCGGGTGAACCCTTGTTTTGGGCATGCTTAATTGAGTCTTGGATTTTCCTCTCCTTCTTTCTCTCTTTCTTCTCTCTCCCTCCCCTAATCTCTCTCCCTGGAACCCTAATCTAACAATCTCTCTGCTGCTTTTGTCCATAATATAGTTCACTGCAAAGAAGTATATGTCGCGGTCATCATATATTTCAGTAATACTTGAGATCAACTTCACTGCCTCCTTGATAGTGACAGCGGGAGGAGGCTTCATTGCAAGTGCAGATGGACTTCATTGCAAGTGCAGATTCTCGCAACTCACTCATGTATGATATAGCTACTCCTTTTTTTCCATCGTTCTTGTTTTATCCGATGACGTGGAGACATTGCCAATGGTGGTTGATGTATTTCCACGAACCTCTTCATGCCTACATGCTCGCGTCTCCATGTCGTCTTCCTAATTGCGATATACCCCACCAACATTCTCCATATCAGGTGACAATCTACCTATTGATGGTGCCCATGAATCCTCACAAGTTGCGACCACATCACTGAACATTCGATTCATTTTCTCCTCTAATTCAGGCGCAATATCCACGAATCGAAACTTCTTTGCAGCAGGAATAACCTAGACACAACCAATGTTAGATTCTAAAAATGAATGTTCAAACGTAGAAATGATGCTAAAAAAGAAGCAATACTAATTATTGACCTTTAATTTTTCCTCCCATCACTCATGGCGCAATGGTTTTCTTCTCTTGGTCCCAACCCAACCCCGTCTCGCCATTCTTCAGTTCTTTCCAAATCTTCCACTTTTTCTTTAAGTGGTCCCACTTATTTTTCATCTGCAAATGATCATAATTTTTCCCGGTGCGTTGTTTAAAAATGCAACCAAAATTTTCCTCTCATCTTTGCTAAAATGGGTAGTGAGCCGATTACCCAATTTGATCTCCCTAATGCATAGGTCACAAAAATCATAATTTCGTTTGAATCCCACGATGCTGATACTCCTTCCTTTGATTTGCCCATTATACTGTACACTGGAAAGAAGGATCATAGTCTAAAGTAGATAGCATAGTTAAACATTGTGTAAGGAGGTATAAGAACAACAGCGAAGGTAGGACAAAAAACCCAAAATAAATAATAATAAGTAGAAAATCAATGTAATAATTTTTTCAAAGGATGAGGTAAAGGAAATAATTAAGCTGGCCTCACAATTTTTCAGGGTAGTAAAACTATTATAGCATTTGAGGAAGCATGATCTGACAAGCAGGAGAAGGTAAGGGAGCATGATTTGTGAAGCGAGTGGGAGGGTGTGATGTTTATGCAAGGGGGTGAATATGGTAGTTTAAACAGACCATTGAAGTAATAAGTTTCAGTTTGTGTAATCATGATAAACTCTTTTCATAACAAAATTTTAGAAAGTAAAAAATCGATGACGACAATAAGCTTTAATTTACAAGGGAATGAAGATATACAATGGATAGCAATGCAAAGCAGTTAATAATCAGGTTATTAGTAGTGAAGCAGGAAATACAATAGGTAGCAATAAATTAACCAACAATTATAAACCATTGTTTCATTTTCATGCAGAAGAATAATCATTTCATATGAGGCCGGATTGTTGAACATGCTAGCTTCTATAATTTACTTAAGATGGAGGATTATTGGGAAGCAATCCAAATAAATTAAATCGAATCCACAACACAAGCAGAAATCGGAAAAAATCCAAGCAAAGATCGAAGCACCAAAAGAAATTGATTTACCCTTTTGAACCTAGGGATCGTCGTCGTAAGATCGAGTGAAGGTCGTCGTCGAGAGGGCGTTGGAGAGGGCTCGTCAGATCGAACGGAGGTCGTCGTCAAGAGGGTTTAGGTTTGCTATCAGAGAGGGCTCGTCGTCGAGAGGCGAGAACGAGCAAGCGTAAGGGATTCACGTATTTAGAGCTTGAACGCGCGTCTGTAGGAGCGGAAAAGATGGGTCTCGCCTGCTATTCAAAAAGTCATGTATAAGCTGTTTTAAGATAAGCGCTTTTCTAACATCCACGCAACCAAACGGTTCTAATAGAGTGTTTGCGTTTGCAATGGAGCTTTTTCCTCAGTATAAGCTGTTCCAAACAGAGCCTAAGTTGACCTCTCTTGTCAACGAGCACGGAGAAGAGTAGGAGAAAAAAACAGTTGGTACATTACATCAAGAACTCCTACCTTGACCAAAGCAAAGTAATGAATCAAGTCCAAGGGATTGGTGTTTGCAAAATAGAAGTTGTGGGCACCAAGATATGTGTTTGCAAAATAGAAGTTATGGGCACGAAGATAAGTGTTATAGTCATCACCCAGGCCATAATATATCAACTAGCGTGCCGGGGCTTGAAAATAGGGCCTGAAAATAAATTCACTTCCATATGGATGACCACCAATTACCCGCAATTTCGTCTTAATGTAGGCAAGTTGCATACAACAATTCAAAGTGAGGACGGGTTTTGGAGTTAGCTCACCCTCGCGTTAGTATGTTGAAGCTTAAAAATTGGTGTATAATCATTGATGTGCTCATATTGATGATGTTATTGTTATTGTAATCACAGAAGCAGTGCTCGACATGCCTATGAAAAGATCAGAAGTAATTCAAGTTGTGATTGTAGACATGCCTATGGAAAGATCAAAAGTAATTCAAGCAATGCACAATAGGATCACTAGGAACGAATTTATTCCTAGCTCGATGGCGGGTCTGCAGTTAAGTCCTTTGTCATTGCACTCTATGTAGCACGGGGACGGAAACGGAAACGGGATACGAGATGCGATACGAAACGGATACGGGAAACGTTTTTAATTTTTTTTAAAATTATTTTAATATAAGTATTAATTAATATAAAAAAATACAATTAACAAACTAAGGTACCATCTCAATCACTACATTCAATAAAGAATAATTGGCTCACAATCATGTTGTTTAGGCAATGACCAAGCAGCAGGAAGTAGAGAAACATTACTACACTTAAAAAATTACAACTTAATAAGTATAAATGAATGCCAAAATTTTTCCATTGATTTAGAGGGTGATGATAATGAGGGTGATCACAAGCTGCTGCTGCGGAATTAAAAGCAAGAAGAATAGGAGGAAGAAGAAGAGGAAGAGGAAGAAGAAGAAGAGGAAGAAGAGGAGGAGGCGGAGGAGGAAGAAGAAGAGGAAGAAGAAAAAGAGGATGAGCTTACTAGCAGGAAGGGATCAAGAGCAAGGAGCGTGATCTGGAGCGACAGTGGAGTGGCAGCAGCTTCGGCTGCGGGGGTCGGGAGAGAACAACGCAAATCTGCGGGGGTCGGGGTCGTGAAACGCGCGTGAGTGTGAATCCTAAACAATCAAATTAATATGAGGCGTGACCGCGCGCCCGACACCGTAAATAAAATAATGAGAAACGTGTATCCCAATTACAATAGTGAGAAACGTGTGAATCCTAAACAAGCGGGATACGCGTTTCCCAATTAATTTATTTATTTAATTTAAATATTGTGTTTCCTACATTTCGGAAACGCGTTTCCGGGCGTTTCCCGTATCCGATACGCGTTCGAGCCGATACGCGAAGCATTTTTAAGTATCCGTGCTTCGTAAATTGCACTCGAGTGCCATAATGATAAAATTCTTAATACCTCTTCTTTTACTTTTTCACATTTCTATTTCAAAAGAAAAAAAATGCAATGATGATCTTATTCAAAATCTCAAATATAACATGTCTTCTCTCCCACTTCACATTTTTAGGTTAGGCATCGATAAACACATTGAACTGTCTATGTTGGTGTGAATCGTCACTACCCAGGCACAACGACTCAATTATTAGTGGTGCGCTGTATCACTAATCTAATAACCCTTTGGGTGGGCCTCCTTGGAGGAGTCTTGCTATGCCAAAAGCGTTTGTACGTATGAGAACTTCTATGACTTTCAAGTTTAGTGGATCCATGGGTTAATTTCCCTTCATTGGGAGTCTTTCTTAGCAGTTCAGGAATTAACTTTCAACTTTTGGGAGCCTCATGCCCCATGTCTCCAACCTTTAGGAATCTCTATGGAAATCCAAGAGTCTGACCTTTGGGATTTCTCCTCGGCACCTATAGGAATTGATTTTTCTAAATCCAGTAGACAATTTATTTGGTCCTGAAATTCAATTGCACATGTTCCAGATTCCACGCGGTTACAAATTAAGGCCCTAGGCCTCTGCAAAGGAGGTCTAACAATTCTCGATGCAACTTCCAACTTTTGGGAGCCTCACAATCCCATGGTTTTTGTTGTTAGACGTCGCTCAATCACGACAGGTGTTGATTCCATAAGCGCGTTTCCCTTCCTCGAGCCCACCGATGGTGTTGAAGTCTCCTACCTCCTTCAATTCTTGCCCCTCCTGTGCTCCCCCCAACCCCATTGAGTCTTATGCCGTTCCGTTATGCCCTTTCGACCACTTTTGGGTCCTTTTCCCTAGTAGTTCAGGCCACACCAGAGTCCTCTAGAACCTTGCCCGACCACGATCGATCTCACCTAAACTCGTCGCCTGCCCTCCTTCACCCCCTACCTTCATTTCCTCAAATCCATCTCCTAAACAAGTACTTGTTGACACTTCCCGTCCCCTACAGTCGCTGTCGATCCTTCCCCATCGTTTTACAGCCTCCGCGGATAGCCTTCTCCCTTCCTCAGTCCACCACAAGTCTGCTACCCCCTTCCCTGCTCTTCCACAAGATTTCTCCCACTTTTCGGCCACCACAAACCTTCTCCCATTCCCCATCATCAAGCACCTCCTACTCAGTCCCTAATTGAGCCCTCCCCACTCCACCTCTAATAGACAACCTCCACCAAAATCTCCAAATTCTTAGAACTTTGAATCCTCATATTCACATAGTTCCAAAAGTCTCGTATCTTTTCTCTACAAACTGCACACTCGCGCCCATTCACATCTGCCCTGATAGTTGGACGAGTCTTTTATATTTAATTTCACTTGACTCTGCATTATGCAGAGTCATGATATTTTACTCGTATTATTTGATCCCACTTTGAGTGGGCTTGTATCTTGCATGCATTTGCACATTAATTTCCGTGCACTCTCATTTGTATGCAATTATTGAATGTTAGCCTACTTCAGATTATCAAGTAATTGATTGTTACTAATTTTGCGAGATTTAAATTCTTGTTTGCTTAATTTATTGCGTGTCAAAAATATCTGCTTGATTGAATCATATAAGCTCCTTATATTAGAGTTTAGGCGGTGATCATCTTATTCATTGATTGTGTACTTGCCTGCATTTTGCTGTAGAATTAGGCCTGTTATTAAACCATATAAATTTGTTCTCCGCCAGGTTGGGCACTTGTATGTTATTTCTTGGTTGTTGGTGTGCAAGACATGTCTCGAGTAGAGAGCTAATTGATGGATACCCCTAAACCGGTCTAATCTTTTTTTATTTAATGCGAAAATAGGAATGAAAATCGCTCATTATCTAATGGATAGGACGGTATTCTAAGCTTTTGGTACATGTTCAAATCTTATTGAGCACAATTTATTTCCATCTATCTATTCTAGATAGAAGAACTTCATTTTTTTTAAAAGGATAAAGGACCTTTTTTTGAATGATTCAAATCAGAAATATTTCTCATGGATGAATTATGTATAGAATAAGAATTGAGTTGCATTTATGTTCGATTCTGAAGTAGAAATATGTCAGACGTGAAGACATTTTCCTCCCATTTAGACTTTTCATTGTGATGATTCCAGGCGTGCACTTGAAGTGCCATTTTTATAGGTTGGAAAAGGGTTCAAAGAGGAGAACTCTACTTATGCAATAGCCCTCCTCTCCCGGTGGATTCACCTGGAATGAATGTAAAATCTGATGATAAAGTTGATTCCATGATTCTAAGCTCACAACTCCAGCCTGGCCAGAAAAAGGTCTACAAATTATTTTATTCCAGTTAAAAAAAGAAATTTTGAACTAAAAATAGACTTAGAAGCTAAAAGAGAGTATCCTAAGTTGCAAGAATTTGGTTCATTGATATTTCTAGCATAATAGATGCTATCACACATTCACACATAATCATACTCAATTCGATGAAATTGTATAATCTTAAAGGAGATCTTCTATAATTTTGGCTTGAGGGGTACTTTCTTGATTTTGCCCTGTCATTAACGCCATCTTTTGACATTCCTTTTTTGATCTTTGCACTCTGTTTTTTCCCCTTTTATGGACCACTTTTTAAGCTTTTCCCAGTCATTCTTGATTATCATCGATTTTCCTTTGAAGTGTGTACACCTACATGAGTCATGGACACGAAAGTGACGAAACAACAAGCCATGGCCACCCAAGGCACAATGCACCATTATAGATACTATATTTTAAATCCTTAATATAAAATATTTTATCAAAACACTTAATACCAGTATTTTATATAAATCATGTTATATAATGAAATTTTATATCATATATCACATAACAAGCATAGATATTAACAATTGAAAGACTGCATTCCTCCTGGCCGCAAGTGCATTTTCAAATATACTTATTTGTCAACAACACAAACATTAATATTATTCATTAAAAATAGTTTTTGAGTATTTATTGGACTATCTACTTAAATTGCCTAAAAACTAAGATTGTGGGATCTTCAGACTAACTACACGGAATATGTCCACATTAATGTATCACTGATTGGACCCAAATACAACTGATACCCTGACTCATTTATAATCCAATCTGAATAAATTTTTTATTGAATAAAGGTTTGATAGTCATGTAGGAACATGCAACGGAATATAATTATTATCCTTCCTGAAACATGTCGGGTATGTTGTAGGATTGTCCAACATAACATCGAATTCTTTTGAATTATATATATGTATGCAGTACCCTTCATAGTTGTCCTTAAAAATATGGATACCTTTTGATGAAACACCCCCACGCATGACTACTTTTATTATAATAAGGGAAAAACAAATTTTGGTGAAACATTCATCTTTTTAATTTTATCTCTTTTCTATTACGTGGTTTTATTACTTTCTAAAAAAGTGAGGCTCAATTTGTATGCTTTGTTACTTTTTAAACGGTGAGGCTCGCGCATGTGGCCTCTCGTTCATTATCATTAAGTTTTGTATTCGGAAAACAAAATTTTCACGGGGATGGTGAGCGGCTGGGGAATGGAGGAACTCCGTGCAGAAATGTTTGGATATATATATATAAATATATATAAATATATATAGATAGAGATAGAGATAGAGAGAGACTAGCGGCCATGTGTGAGGTCCCTCCTTGCACGTTGTGCCGATGATAATTGACAATCACTTGAATTCTATTAGATCAAAGATATTGAAATTGAAGTGCTTAGATTCATTTTATGGTCCTACTTATAAATAGGTGTTGTTTGCACGGGCCGGGTGTTTTGCAGTTTTTAATGCTTACCCCTAACCATGACCACCCATTTTTTTTAATATCATATAGATTAAACTACCTTTACATGAATAATTTAATCTGTTTTGTTATTAGTTAATAACAAAACCTCTCAGCCATATATATGATGCATGTCTAAAAGGTTTTTCTCAATTAAAAAAATATTTTTAATGCGTTTTAACATATCATCTGCAAATTCTTCTCATTCATACGTTCTTCATTTACAGGCAGGCCAAGAATCCTTCAGATCTATTACAAGGTCCTACTATAGAGGGGCTGCTGGCGCTTTGCTGGTATATGATATTACCAGGTTTGCTTGTTGCCTTTGTACTTAAATAACTGCTTCGAGATTCACCGAGAGATTATATTTGGGCCAATCGGGATAGCATAGTGGTAATTTTAGTTAAACCATAGGGATATCTTTGGAGTGTGAGAGTAGTCGGAGCCCAGGCGATTCGATACTTGACAAGCTGTTCCATTTCACTGTGATTTTCAGGAGGGAAACATTTAACCATCTTGCCAGCTGGCTGGAAGATGCAAGGCAGCATGCAAATGCTAACATGACAATTATGTTGATTGGAAACAAATCTGATCTTTCTCATAGAAGGGCTGTGAGCACTGAGGAAGGGCAGCAGTTTGCCAAGGAGCACGGGCTCATCTTCATGGAAGCTTCCGCTAAAACTGCGCAGAATGTTGAGGAGGTAACACGACTTTATGAAATGCCAATTTTCTTACGATAAATATTTTTATTTTTGCTAAAAAATAATCGCGTGCCCTATTAGAAATCTCTGAAAATTATCAAGTCGCAATTTTGTGAATATCTTCTGTACAGGCATTCATTAACACAGCAGCAACAATCTACAAGAAAATTCAGGATGGAGTGTTTGATGTGTCGAATGAGGTATATATTATGGGAGATTACTTTCCTCATCTTCGTATTTAGATTAAGTGTATTATGATGAAGATATTAAGCGGACTAATTTGAAATCATCGGAGCTGACATTCTTTATGCGTGTTTTCAGTCCTACGGAATTAAAATAGGGTACGGAGGAATCCAAGGTCCCGCAGGAGGAAGGGATGGGTCTTCGTCACAGGCTGGCGGCTGCTGCAGTTGATGATATAAATCACGCAGTGTTAATCTATCACCATCTATCATGATCATAATATTTCATGACCTACAGACTTCATTTTATTTTTATTTTTCAAACTTTTGTGTACATCTGAAATGGATTTGCTTCCCCATATGTTGGTGTAAGGTCTGCTTCTAATCCGCTGTATATCTATTTGTGTGATGTTTGTGTATGGATGAATGATTTTTTTTTTTTCAATTGTATTTGTTTGAAACTGGTGTCAATCTGCACTTTCTTCCTTCCTTTCTTATTTCCTTCGCTTTGTTTATTTCAATATTAGTGCCCTCAAGTTAATCACACAGATTCAGAGCTTCAAAATTACAAAGTTAGATAGAGTATTTTATTTATTCAGTCGATGGTCAAATTCTAGAGCAGCTTCAACATCACAAAGTTAGCTAGCTGATGCCATGCAAGCTATATAAAAACCTAAATACATATCCTCTCAAGCTCCGTCGTCCTCCGCATTCTTGTTCACTCGTTCACATTCATCGATCCATTCACTGTATCTGCGACGTAAATAAAACAGTTCACACAATCTTATTTACAATAGAACCACATATATGTATATATTGGGTGGATTTTTTTAAGAAAATAATCATCAGCCAAATGGACGGAGTAAAGGAGTATTGAACTCACATGTCTATAGGCTCATTTACGGCTGCATAATAAAAAAGAAAAACTTCATGTTAGTCGCAAGAAAAATAATCTCCTATAAAAAAGTAAAATTTTATTCCTTTTTTGCGTGGCTATGATGACAATCAATGGCCAAGATTCACCTCAACGACATTGGGCCGGATTGAACTTTGACTCCATCAGAGCTATGGATCGACCGATCCAATTAACTCGAGCCAGATTAATAATATGTGCATGCATGCATGCATGCATGTGTGGAAGTATATCTATGTATGCATTCATATTGACTCATTAATGTGCGTATGCCTGCATACATATATGTATGGATGTGCGTTTAAAACATGCATACATATCAATTGTTGTGATGATGTGCATAAAAATTAATTTCATGCATTATACCAAGTAAAACACATACTTGCATAATGCGCTATACTTTTCAAAATGAAAAAAAAAATCAGGATCAAAATTCTCAAGAAATTTCGCTTAATAATCAACTAACCATATCATTAGAAGTCATACTGAAGCTCTCTTGACAAATCCTGCCGAAGGCTTCCCCAATCGAATTCTTCCTATCACTGCAAAACAGAAACGGTTTGAATCCAAGCAAGCTCATAAAAGAAAAAGGATTCTCAATTATTTGCTATTCTCTACTCTTTTTTTTTCTTCTACTCATTTAAGTAAAACTGATATAATGACTTAATATACATCGTAATCTATTTAAAAAAATTAAATACAATGCTTATTTAAGTATTTAATATTTTCAAATTAAAAATAATTATGAAAATTCGTAATTTGAAAAGTTTATAGTAGAGCACTTATACTTATTATGATAGACTATCATTAACCGTGTTATCTTTATTAAAGTTGACTTGAAAAGTAATGATAAAAATAAATTAATTTTATTTATAAAATTAATAATATATGAATAATGATTAATTTTTTTAACAAAAAATAAATGACGTATAACTATTTTCTGCATTAATTAATAATATTTTTATTTTAAACTGTATTAATTGATATGCATAACTTCCTCTAACTAGAAACGTAACTACTTTTTTGGGATTTTCGCTAGATAATTTTTTTTTTTTTTGACGAAAGTGAATCTAAGAGGGGGAAATGCGACGCGGCCGATAGAACTATGACTAGGGTTTAGGCAACGAGAGGAGAGAGATGAAGAAGAGGAGGTTATTCGATGAGATGCGATTAGCAAGAACTGGACTACAAATTTAATGATTTTTTTTTGCAATTTTTAGGGTGCTAATAGCTAGAATTGGGCTGCTACTCTCTTATTAAAACACCCCTCTCACGCCATTTCATTACCACGGAACCCTAACGCTCTCCTCGCCGATGCGCAGACGCTCGACAAAAGGGAAACCCAGCTCCCTCACGCCATTTCAGTATCCCGCTGCTCCAGAGGTCGCCGGAGAAGCCTTGCGCCATCTTCTTCCAGCAGCCATACCGGTCTCTGAAGTGAGATCCCGCTCCAAGGGAATCACCTCTCTGCGCATCCCGTCGACCGCTCAAGAAAAGCTCGCCCGTAAGTCGCCAGAACACCTCCTGCCTACTCCATCAACGGCATACGATTTCTTCCCTCTTCCTTCACGTATTGTTGGATTTCCTCCTGCTGCATTGCTTTTGTCCAGATCTCAACGACTGCCAGCACTGAAACACGACAGCTGCCTCTTCCGCTAGATCATCTGCGCGCTCTTCAACCTGTAAGAACTCGCAGCATTTTCAACGAATATTTTCATTTTAAGATCTGATTTCATTTTACCGATCTCATATAAGTTTCACATATCATTTCTGTTTTAGCGATCTCATTACATCTTACCGATCTCATGCCATTTTTTTTCAGGTTTCCAGGGTCAGATATCATCTCAGTGTTCACCGTACTCAAATCAGTTTCAGACCTCAAATTTTTTTCTTCCGATTCTTCATTTCAGAACTCATTTCAGCTTCAGATCTCATTTCCGTTTTCCTCCACTGCTCGGTAAAAACTTTCAAGCATTTCAGATGTTTTTTTCCAAATTTCTGATGTTTCCAAATCTCTAAAATTTCATAATGGTTTTAGGATGTTTTCTCCCTCCTCCTGTTTCACTTTTTGTATTTGTTCTATTAGTAGAACCCACTTCAATTGCGGGTTTGTTTTATTACGGCATCATTTTTGTATTTGTCTATTTTTTTAGGTACTAAAACTCTGCTTTTAATATCCTGTGCAAGTTGGTATTGCATTGATGTGTTTACATCAAGATAGTTTTTTTTTGGATCATTCAATTCATTGTAACCGACCTCACTATGGTGGGATAAAGGCTTGAGTGTTGTTGTTGTATTCGATTCAATGTAAATATTACTTTGTTATATTCATGATCTGATTTAGTAAAATACAATGTGCAGTTACTCCACTGCATCTCTTACATGACTTCTCCATTTCTCTGCCCAGGAGCAGCATTCCATTCAGTTTCTTGGTGCACTATGCCTGTTCTGAAACAATTCTTAATGCGAGTGCCTTCTTATTACAATGTCTTCCATTTTTACAGCATAATTCTAAGAAACCATTTTATTCTTCATTTGTTTATTACTCGGCACAGTTGTAGTTGAAGTTGTGATTTAATTAAATCACGTTTAAGTTGTGATTTTTTTTTTCATTCAAAGTAAGATGTTCTTGACTTTGGAGGTTTCAATGACTGGAGCATTTTTCATTGTGCTCTTCAAACTTTATCCATCCTTCAGTCTTATTTTAGAAGTGTTCTCATCTCATATAGAACTATCAGTTGTAGTAACCCCTTAATATTTATTCTTTTTTTGTGTGTTTGGCTCACTGTTTATAGGATTTGGACTACATGCTGGACATAATTGGCAAAGATATAAAAATTCAGGTATGCCACTTTTATATAGTTTTGATAAGCTAGCATGTGATTTTGATTTGTTACTGAAGTTGGGTGCATTAACATATTGATACTTTAGGTAATTAACATATAAGTTTGAGATTGATGATGCCTTCTGTTATTGATTCCCCAACTTTAGGTAATTATTAAGCTCTTTCTTCATATTGATACTTTTCTATTTTATCCTATAATGCCTTCTGGATCCTGTGTTCTTTCTTCAACTCGATGAACAACTCAGTCAGACAAACACACATTTTTGTTTGTGGCTTTGTACAACAAAAATGATGTGTTCATAACTGTATTTTGGATAGTCTATCAATCTTAGATCTTTCTTATTGTGCCTTGCTCATTTATATTTGTGTTTGGGGCTATAAGAAGAATTAAATATAAAATTCGTATATAAAATTCATCGCTTCTTATATTTCTTCACCGCAATCTGTAACATATGTGCATACGAATCAGTAGAACATAGTAAAGGGATCCCGGCGGATGTTCCTTCCCCCAACGAAAAATGTCAACCCTCCCCACTTTAACTTCTTCTGGATAATGTGATGTTATATGACTCTGTGTGCATTTGTGAACTCAAAATTATTATCTTGATGTTTTTTTTTTGAAACACACACTTCGTTCTAAATTTCTTTAGGTCTAATTTTGCCACTACAATGATATTATTATTATCAATCATTTATTTGGACTCAATCTCTTACCGTCTCTTTATTCTATTTGTGACTCAATTAACTAACTTATGAAACCATCAGAACTGCATCTCATGTTTAAGGTGCGGTTTCTCCTCTTCATTATTTATGCTATGCCTCATTTATTTAGCATGACCGTAAACAAATCAAACTATTCAACACAAAGGTTCTTAATAAAGGTTTTCTGCTATGACTGAGTTACTTATAATGATATTCATTATTTTAATTGTTCTTTAATATTGAGAGAGGTCATAATTTTCCAACTGCTAAAGTTTTATTCTTTCATTTAATTTTATGAAATCTAAAAAGTTACTTGGAGTTTTTATAATATTTGTTTGATACACAGGAAATTGTTTTATTACTAGAAATGAGCTCTTATAATATTTGTTTACATATAATGATGATTGCTTTGGATTTCACCATGAATGCAGATAGTGACAGTCTTATATGTTTGACATATTCTGTTTCTCTTTGGTGTCGTTGATCCCCATATTCTGTTTTTCTACCCAAAGTTGAGATACAGCAATTGCCTACACCAATTTGACATTCCATTACCAATTGGATTGTTTTATTGAATGCACATGTACATTCAGATTGGGCCTGAGATATGTGAATCATGTTCTTTTCATGCACATGTGCATTGCCATACTTTCAGAATGAGATGTGTGAATCATGTTCTTTTCATGCACTTTTGTTTGCTTATGATTTTTAATGATTCAATTGATTTTTACTTGATTATTGATCTCCACCTAAACTTACAAAACTTAATGTTCAGAACACAAAGTTGTTCTAAAATTTCTTTGCCTGGGGAAATACCGATGACTAATGTTTCAGATTTCATTGCCACACTAACCTCAGTAGTTATTAGTTATTATTACTCCAACTTAGGATTGATGAGCAAATGACTTAATTGCTGTTAGAGAGAGAATATAAATGGATTGCTTGATTTAGTTGAGGAGGTACAATTTCATGATTCAGAAATAATCTATTTGTTATGAATTTTAATGTTTTGGTTAATGTCTCTGTTCATTTTTTCACGTTGGTAGGCTGTTCTTTTAGACATAATTCAGAATAGTAGTTGGTTCATTCTATCAAATTGTTGTGGTAGATGAATATCTTCTTTATTGCATTTATTCTTCAACTGATCTGCAATATTATTGGAGATGCAGAAAAAAGTTGTACAGAGAGAACCTCTAAGAGTAGTGCAACTGCATAGTCTGCATAAGAGAGTTGGTTCGAGTTTCTTGGGGTATGTTCTTCTCTACTCCTGTTAGCCGGGAAGAGTTATCAAAAACACAAGCCTCTATGCTTTCAGGCTCCATGTAAGAATCTGTTTTAACTTAATTTCATCTTTCCATTTTCAAAAGTCTATAAAATTGCATTTCTTCACATTGATTCTATTTTTTTATCTGCATTCTATTTATTTTTAAAGTGCAGGCTACTACAGTACTCTTTATATTTTCTTATATTTTCACCTTTACTTCCTTCACATACTGTGTTTCTTAAGCATGTCTTCCATAGATTAAATGTCAGTACACATTATTTCGGCAATCTTCTATACATTTTAAATATTTCCATTCATTCCTTTATTTGGTTGCATGTCTTAGAATATGCACATTGTTACAGTTTGCTTTCTTTCATATGAAACTATGACGGTGCTCCATAAATTCTATATGCTCTTCATTCGTACCTTCTAGAGGCGGCCCAACTTTAACTTCCTTTTCCACTCATAACTCTTGCAGGTTCAAAGTGTTCTCAATATGAGATATGGCAATGATTGCAACAGTGCATATCTTCAATGATTGCAGCAATGCATATATTCTCTTTATTTGTACTCATTGAGGTTATTTTTTTCAACTTTATTGATTTCCAATTAATGTCATTGACGTTTATCTCTTTCATTCTGATCATGTCGCCTATAATAACATTCATAATTTCAATGTATTCACATTCGTCTTGCAGTTCGGCTAACTGATTGAACTCAGTTTTCCTTTACAAAATTCCAGTGGAGCTTCACAAAAATTCCAGTTCGTAAGTTCTTATCTATACATATTTTCATGTTCAAACTCATGTTCAGAAATTGATTTATATTGTTGTTTAACGTTCTCACCACTCACAATATTAGATATAATGATCTTTTACTCTTTCATTAAAAATAACACCATCCGAATTACATCACACAGATGTCTCTCAAACTCTTCATAGTATTCCATTTTTCATAACCATCCAACATTCAAATTTTAATCTATTCTCCAGTTTTTGGGGTCCGTTGCTCAGGCACGAGCGTTCTGCTCAGGAGCAATGAAAAAAGCACCATATCTATGAGGATATGGATGCTAAGCCTTATTTGCTAATACAGCTGATGGAAATATTATGTGTTATAACATATTAGACATTGTTTCTTTCACATGCCACGAATTTTTTTTCCAAGCTTACTATGCAATGGACTTTTTAACTGTAATTTTAGGTTCATTATTTGCACCTCTACAAAGACTAAGATCTTTTGAGATTAAAGCTTCATAAATAACACACTTTCCAGGTACATTATTGAACTTTCTTCAAAAGGCACTATAAAAACGGACACTTGCACTTCATAAATAACACACTTCCCAGGTACATTATTTAACTTGTACAACCCCGTATTTGTCGATGGACTTATCAAGCCATCAACCATCAAGCAGTCGGGGCGGGACTGGGCCCGAGCGAGTCAAGGGGGCGAGTGGTGCAAATCAGCTTGCACCCGCCCCCGTCTCGAGGCGAGTGGCCTAGAATAGCCTGGACTCACCTATATGTATCGTGGCCTATTTTTCGAGGAAACCCCATTTTGGCATGCACTTAGCCATTCCAAACAACGGGATTTCGCTGCTGGCAGACCAATTTGGGCTGCATTTAGTATTTCAAAAGGTGGGATTCTGCTATCCTCAAACTATTATTAGAAAACTATAAATAAACCCCCATGGGCACCTTTGGAGAGGACTTATCTTTGGCTTCTTCTCTCCTTAGGTTGGTTTTGGTGGTTGAGAGCTCCAACACTATGCATACTCAAGTTTCTGGGTTTGCATTCTATTTCTCTCAAGTCCCCTCTAGGGTGCTCGACTCAGCTTTGTTTTGGAGGGGAAACTCTCTTTGATCTTTCGGGACCTCCTCGCTGCAGCTCGCGGAGTCTGTTTCTAATTACCCACCTTTGTGAGTGAGGTTCTTTGCACCGAGTGCCTGAAATAATGATCCGACTCAGGAGAAGTAAAAGCAAGCTACACCCAATCGGTCCGAACTCCTCTTGAATCGTGGTTTTCGGGTTCAACATTCTAGTGCGGTGAGCGTAGACTGTATCTTGTTTTGAAAATCCTGAGTAAGTTCCATGGCTGGAGACGAAGGGAAAGTAGCCGACCTAGGGAGCTCGCCCCTTCAGGCGAGTACGTCAGAAAGAGCGACTTCGATGAGTTTGTGATGTCGATTTTGGAGACCCTGCGTCTCGCCCTCATGCCACCAGGCGAGTACTCAACCCTTGCAATCCCAGTACTCGCCTTGCAAGAGTTGTGCGAGGAGGCGCCAGGCAGGCGGCCAAGGAAGGAAGTGGCGGTGGATGACGAGCGAGCCCTCCACGCGCGGGTTCTGTTCCCTAGCCCGTCGGATTCTCGCTACCCAGGCGAGGAGATCGCGCGAGTTCCCCCAGCTCGCCGACCGGGTCTGGGAGTCTATTCTGCGAGCTGATCCTCTCAGCTCTAGTTCCGGAGGGATTCACTGAGCCCTCCATGTCCTATTACACAGGCAAGGATGATCCCCTCCAACATCTTCAATGGTTTGAGGATGTCGTCTCCATCAAGTAGATGACAGACTTCTTCAAGTGTAAGTTGTACCCCATCTCGTTCGGGATTGGTTCCACCAGCTTCCCTTGGGGACCATCTACAACTTCAAAGACTTGTGTCGAAGTTTCCTGCTGCGGTTTGCCACGTCCAAGAAGAGAAAGAAGGGCGCTGAGGCTCTTTTCCTAATCCAGCAAAGGGCTGAGGATTCGTTGAGGAGCTATATGGATCACTTCTAGGAGGAGGTTCTTCTTTTCCATGAGGTGCCCGAGCACACCTTGCAGCTTGGCCTTCACCCTCGGGTTGCGGCAATGGATGTTCAAGATGGGGCTCGCCCGGGACTCCCCTCTGGCTTATGATGAGCTGATAGAGCGAGCAGGGCGGGAGATCGAGAACGAGACCACAAATCATGCATTTGTGTCAAAGTTGTCCAAGTGGTCACGGGGCGAGGAGAAAATGCCAGGAGGTTCTCAGCAGCAGGAGATGAAGAAGAGGGAAGAGCCGAGGAGGCAGGGGTTTCAGTGGCCCCCAGGGGGCAAGAGCCAGTGTGGAGATTTCAGCCACTGGTCCACCGACCGATTTGGAGGCCGCTAGGAGGACCTCATCAGGGCCAAAGACGAGGCCATTTCCAGGGGATGAAACTTTCAGGCAGGGCAAGGACAGTTCAACCCTCCGGGGTGGTGACTTGGTCCGAGGCTATTCCAACCCCCACCCCAGCAAGCCATGACGATTGGTCAAGGAGGAAGAAGGGAAAGAAAGAATCGCCTAGGAGGGGCAGGAAGGGGGGAGGATGGCGTTGCTCTACTGTGACTTCCACCAGGAGGAAGGTCACGCGACTGTCAGCTGCCCAGAATTCTTGGAAATGAGAGTGGGAGCACCGAGAGGGCAGCAACATCAGTTGCAGATCGAGGGAGTAGGAGTAGAGGCGGAAGACCGGTGTGAAGACCGGGTCAACGTGGGCACCCGGGGCGGGATCAGAGTGATCCATGAGGGGTAGGGATCGAGGCCGCCCGAAAGGGGAACCTTCATGCCATTTACCGTCAGAGTGTCGCTTTGACCTCCAGAACCCCACCCCCAGAGGAGAAAATCTCCTTCTCAACAAAGGATAGACCAGAGCACGAAGACCCATTCTGCGATGCGCTGGTGATCCAGACGGTGATCAAGAACTTCATGGTTTCCAGAATCCTGGTGGACAACAGTAGTTCTGTGAACGTGATTTACGGCGTGGCTGGCAGACATCTTGAATAGTGGAGATGCCGTTGCATTATTGTCTCATGGCTGACAGGAATAATTGCTGAGTGCTGGCAGGCTTTTGAATAATGGATGGCGTGGCTGGCAGGCATCTTGAATAGTGGAGATGCCGTTGCATTATTGTGGCATGGCTGGCAGGAATAATTGCTGAGTGCTGGCAGGCTTTTGAATATTGGATGGCGTGGCTGGCAGACATCTTGAATAGTGGAGATGCTTTTGCTTTGAGTGGCATGGCTGGCAGGAATAATTGCTGAGTGCTGGCAGGCATCCTGAATAGTTGCTCTGTACGGCTCCCCGAGGCTCAATACAGAATCAGATTTTTAGCAAATCCGCAGTTATAAACGGATTTGATATGCCTTTACCGGTTACCGTTTAACCGGGCTAGATGAATCGGATTTTTAGCAAATCCGTAGCTATAAACGGATTTGATATGCCTTTACCGGTTACCGTTTGAACCGGGCTAGATGAATCAGATTTTTAGCAAATCCGCAGCTATAAACGGATTTGATATGCCTTTACCGGTTACCGTTTGAACCGGGCTAGATGAATCGGATTTTTAGCAAATCCGCAGCTATAAACGGATTTGATATGCCTTTACCGGTTACCGTTTGAACCGGGCTAGTCCATAGATTTGAATCCGCTCTATGGAAAGCGTTATGAGTCCGGATTAGGAATCAAAGGGATCCAGACTATCGTATGGATCTTGGGCAAATAGGCCGCCGAAGGGATCTGGTGTTGGTGTAGAAGTAGAAGTTGATGGGGAGATGGCAGATGTGGTTGGGGAATGTTGGCGGTATTGTTGTTGCATTTTTTTGAATTTTTGAAATTGCAAGAAAGTTTGAAGATCATCTTCCTCATCCGTAGGTTGGAGGAGGAGAGGGGATTTGGGAGGTGGAGTGCGTGGAAGTAGGATATTTGGGGATGGAATAGGTGGGGTTGTAAGAACGGGAGTAAGAGTGCCGGTGTTGAGGAAATGTAGAATAACCTTGTCAGAGGCAAGGTCATTATTGAATTTAGGCCACCATTTGACCTTGAAGACTCGTATGAGAGAGAATGGAAAAATCTTCCTGATGAGTTTTTGTAATGGCGAAGCTCCAACAAAAGATCCAAGGGATTTTGAAGGAGCGGTGGAATTGGAGGGATTTTTTGAATGTGGGGCTAGTGGACTTGGCGCACCAAGTCTGGTAGCTATGAGTGAGTGGTAATGGTAGGATTTGGGGGGAGGCACCATATTGTCTCCACCAATCATAGAACCAGATGGGTAGAGTAGTTGGGCAGGTATTGTGAAATACCATGAACCATGAATGAGAGAATGGGCGAAAAAGGAATGTGTGTAACCAAGCAAGTTGGTAGTCGCGGTAGTTGTATGTAGGCGGGTTGAATGAGACTGAAAATGTGTGTGGAGTCCATGGATTGGACCATGAGGATGAGTCAATTACATCTTGAATGACGCATTTGGAAAATGCGATCCGGGAAGGGTTGGTTTTGTCATTGGTATGAGTTATGGTGGCGGAATGGGTGTCGATGAGGATGAGTTCATAGAAGTGTTGAGTTTTGAGTGGGTCATCGAGCCAAAATGAGTTTGGGGAAAAAGTGTGACTGACGTGTTTTTGGAGTGCATCATAGGGTGGAGTTTGAGTAAAGTGAGTCAGATGAATATGCTCGGTGGTAGGTTGGGATATGTAAGCGGGATCTAATTGAGCATAATTTGTGGTGAGTGGGATGGGCGTAGTTGGTAGTGATTTGGTATGAGTGATGACATCTGAGTATGTCAACGGGGTGAATTTATTTTGATTTGGAACCGGAGGAAGCTTTTTGAGTGCATAATCTTAATATATACGGATTTAATATATACTTAATATATATACTAATATATATATATATTTATATATATATATACATTTATATATATTTATACATATATATATACATATATATATGTATATATACCTATATACTTATATATATATAGTATAAGTATATATATGTATATATATATATGTATATATATACTTAATATATATATATATACTTAATATATATATATATACTTAATATATATATATATATGCATATATATACATACATATATACATATATATAGATACATATATACATATATATACATACATATATACATATATATACATACATATATACATATATATACATACATATATACATATATATACATACATATATACATATATATACATACATATATACATATATATATACATATATATATATACTTATATATATACGAGTGACAGTGCACGGGGGGCCCCCCGTGCCCCGCGCGACAGTACCCGGCCAGCAGCGGCGGGCTTCGCCCGCCCCCATGGCGGGCTTCTCCCGTCCCCACTGCGAGCGTCGCCCGCACCGGCGGGCATCGGGGCGCCCGACGGGCTTCGGGGTGCCCGACTCATAATTAATAATGATAATTTTGATTTCAATTAATAAAATTTAATTTAAATAATGATTAATTTAATATATGTTAACGTTATTATATGTTATATAATAAATATATAAACGTTTATTTTATAAATTATATACATGTTAACGATATTATATGACAAATGTTAATATAATAAATATATAAACATTTATTTTATAAATTATATATATGTTAATGTTATTATATATATATATATATATATATATATATAGAGAGAGAGAGAGAGAGAGAGAGAGAGAGAGCGGGAGAGAGGCGGGAGAGAGGCGAGAGGTGATGATTTTATTCATTATATATATAATGAATAATATTATATATATAAGCAGGGCCCACAGGCCTGCCCCACTTGTAGGGGTAAAACGGCTTGCTTAGTCCCACATCGCCCGAAACAAAATGTTTCCGCTCTTAATAAGGTGGAAGCCTGGTGCTCCATTCGAAATAAACGGCGGGCTGCCCTTTGAGG